>OZ026494.1:5598495-5928495 GCA_964019985.1 Aurelia sp. 4 Dawson et al 2005 | reverse complement strand
CGAACTTACCCTAAGTTCCACCCATCGGTCCAGTATTCGCTTCTCATTGAAGGAACATAGCAATCCTGATTTTGTAACGGCATAGGTATTAGTAGCATTGTCACCAATTCCACATTTGACATCACAAAAACAATTGTTGCGTAATTCTCCCAAAATTCCGGATCGCCCAGCAATCGGTGTGGGAACGTTGGACTACAAGAAAATGAAAATTTTACGGATGTAGAGCTTTGAGCCAGAAAGGCTACAACAGTTAATATTCATTTTAGGTGAGCAAATTATCAACACATGAAGCAGGGCTCAAAAACGCAGTAGCATGGTAGCGGGGCTGCTAGGAAGGTAGCTAAAATGCTCAAATTTCCCAGGAAGGAAGAAAGGAAAAAAGGAAAAGAAACGCAAGGAAAGGGAAAAGAAGGGAAAGAAATGAAAAAGGGAGGATAGGAAGAGAAAGGAGAAAAATGGAAAAGGGGTGGTATAGTGGAAAGAAGAACATACGTACAGAAGAACATATGTTTGGCTTGCTATCAGGGAGGAAAAATGTTTTCTGAAGAAACCTCCTTCTTGCTTGGGAAAAGCATAACAAAATACCTGGGAAATGACAAGTCAACTCCTAAATGTTTATACAAATTTACTTTGCTGCACCTCAAAACATTGCTGAATACTTTCTTGTGTCACATACTCAGAGGTCCAAAGAATTCCTAAGAGCAATCCTTTCCTGTGGGTTGTACAGGAATGATAACCGAAGTGATGTAAAGGATTTTGTAAAAAAGAAACAGAACAACAAACTAAGGGTGCTGGAAGGCAAAATATTCAATTGGCTACCAACAGTAATCTATTTCTATTCCTACATTGGAAAAAGCAAAACTTGATAAATGAGAAAGCTTTTCAAGAAAGAGAAGATAAAAACAAAATAATGAAATCAGGTGTAAACAGTTACCTTTGAGCCGACTTCAGTATCAAAATACCAAAATTTGACATGTCTGTTACCAACAGTGACAAAATAAGCACCATTTTCTGCAAACGACACGCTCCGCACCTGCAATAAATTGGGCTATGTAGATAAGTACCAAAATTATGTTATTACAGGGTTTAAAGAATAACAACATACACCATTTAAGATCTATTAAAGGAAGTACAATGTGTCACAAAGACATTACTCTCATTTCCCATATTGTTGATGTTAACTTAAAATAAGCTCTCCTTCACCAGTTGACGGACTTTTTCATGTGAAGCGACTGTTCTCTAGCCAAATTCATTGAATACAAATTAATGCCTATTTGCAAATGTCTCTACAACTATTCACCTCATGCTAGCTTTGGCTTCGGCCTGTAGATTCAATTTCGTGAAGATCTAACTTCTTGTAAGTCATCGAGCTTCATCTTGCAGTGAAATTTTGTAAAATTATGCCCAGGCAGAAGGTTAAGAAAGCTCGCTTCGCATGAATGGAGGGCGAGACATTCAGCGAAAATCAGAAATCCCCAATAACCGTTAGCGTCTATACCCGTTAGTGAGAGGTAGCTAAGAAGTATACAGATACAGATCTGTCAATGTTTTTACTTAAAATTTGACGTTTTTTACTTGCATCGACTTTCTGCATACATTCCATACAACATATCCATGCTACCATCAACAGAAGTTTATCAAAGTTTCTCAAATAGTTTTCAAAAGAAAGGGTTTCTGGGGTAAAAAAATCTAAACACTGATATCAAAAATAAGGGAAAAACGATAATGTTAGCCTGTGTTCCAGACCACTTGGAAAGTAAGGTCAAAGGTCTGCGTAACTGAGCGCAAATTCGTGTTCAGAAATTTTCTTCAGAATCCGAAGAAAACTTAGGATATGTAACGACTGTTTCGCATAATCACTATTTGTTTCGTTATGGAAAGAAAAGCTCATCTCATGCGAATAGCTACAGGAAATTTGAATTAAAATACTGCCTCCTAATCCAACTGACTTTTTACGACTGTAGTGAGTAATAACAATCAGCCCTCATTGTTTCAAACACATAGATTCACAAAGACATCCGTTGTGTTGGATCAGATGTGTAAGAGCTTGCCTTTAATCATATTGCAATTCAATTCATCGTCTCGGTGGTTTTCGTCCCGGTGACTCGACAGTCAACCAGTTACTATCAATAACACACACCATATTTAAAGCTTTTGACTGTAATCCTCCCCTTAATGTCCGTTCTGTGTATCTTGACATTTCTAAAGCATTTGATAGGGTCTGGCACGATGGCCTAATCTATAAATTAAAACGATGTGGTGTCTCGGGACAACTTCTTCTTCTAGTGCAAAGTTTTCTTAAGGATCGAAAGCAGAGGACCGTACTGAATGGACAGAGTTCCAATTGAGGAGATATTTCAGCAGGGGTGCCTCAGGGCTCTATTCTGGGACCGTTATTTTTCCTTGTGTATATAAATGATCTAGCTGTAGGTCAGAAGTGCAATGTTAAGTTATTTGCTGATGACACATCATTGTTCACAATGATAGAAGATCCCAATACAGCAGCCAATGATATGAACCATGACTTGGACTTGATAAGTCAGTGGGCCTACACTTGGAGAATGTCTTTCAATCCTGATCCACAGAAGCAAGCCGTTGAATTAAAATTTTCAAGGAAGAAATCTGAAATTGATCATCCTGTGATCCTTTTTAATAACATGCCTGTGAAGAAAGTACATGAGCATAAACACTTAGGAATTATCCTGGACTCAAAGCTATCCTTCTCAGCTCATATCAAGTCAGCTATCTCTAAAACGAGGAAGGGTATTGGCTTGCTGAAATATCTCTCCAAATACCTGCCCAGGCATACTCTAAACGAAATATATAAGCTTTATGTTCGACCCCACTTGGACTATGGTGACGTTATTTATCATATTCCTGCTAAAGTATGTGAATTCAGTGGAAACTTCGTTCTACCAAATTTAATGGAAAAGCTAGAGTCTTTTCAGTATTCTGCTGCTTTGGCTGTAACAGGAACGTGGAGGGGAACATCTCGAGAGAAGCTGTACATAGACCTTGGTTGGGAGTCACTAAGTTCCCGAAGATGGAGTAGACGTCTCACCTTGTTCTACAAGTTTTTGAATAATCTTAGCCCTGAGTATACAGTAGATCCGATTCCCCCTCTTCACCAGTCACAGTACAGTCTTCGTAACCAGGATGTCATTGGGCAATTAAAGGCAAGGACAGAAAAGTTCAAATCTAGCTTCTATCCCAACTGTCTATCTGAATGGAACAAGCTTGAGCCTGAATTAAGACAGGCACCTTCTGTTGCTGTTTTCAAGAAAAAGCTCTTGTCGAAAATCCGCCCCCCTGCAAAATCTGTTTATGGAATTCACGATCCAGAAGGATTATCCTATCTTACTCAACTCAGGGTTGGTCTCAGCAAATTGAATTTCCACAAATTCAAGCATAATTTTAGGGATACCGTAAACCCAATGTGCCCAACAAGCGATGGGATTGAGGATACGGAGCACTTTTTGTTGCTCTTCCCTTCATTTGATGTTCAACGGCAAGATCTTCTCGCTGGAATTGCTGAATTACTACGACCAGTCGTACAAATTGCCGATCTCTCAAATGATGCTTTGACCCAGCTTTTGTTATATGGCAATAACGACCTTTCAAATAACGTGAATAGAAGTATACTCGAATTAACTTTACGTTTTATCCATGAAACTGGTCGGTTTGATTGAGATCTTTGCAACCTGAGTACTATGCAACCACCACGTCCCTTTATGTGAACGTTCTTTTTCATTGTAAATTCTTTTTCACATCAGATGTCAGGCACTTTATTCACTAAATCGAACGAGTTATGTTCGCAACATCATTTCAGTCATTTCAACACTGACCTGACATCTGATGTGGAACAGAATCTGGTACATTATCCATTAGTTTTTAGTCGTTTGTAATGTAGTCGTAGTCAGTTCAACGTTGCATGTCCTTTTATATTGGCCATGGGGTAGTCAATATCTTTCGCTCCCCACGGCATCGTACCTGTAGTGTCGTATAGTAATTAGAAACGTTTAGTTAGACGTAGCACACATTGTAAACTTTTTTTTATATTTGCATAAAAAAAATTCATCGTCTGAACACGGATTTGCGCTTAGTTACACAGACCACTCATCTTTCGTTTCAAGTGGTCTGGAACACAGGCTACCATAATGTTTGCTTTCTTCCTACAGCTTTCTTGTCCTGTACCTTTGATATTCAGGAGTGAAGAAACTGTTTGGTGCAAAATGGGTTTACTCTCAATGAGAAACTTTCTGTCTTCCTCCGTGTGTATCTATCGCTTACGAGTCTGCTATAAGAACTGGACATGTTTTTAACGAGATATGCTTCACAATCTTACCTTACAGCCAATCTTGTTGCAAGCAACTTTGTCACCAGTCTGGGGAAAAATATAACTTACTACAGAAAATTGCCCCAATACAATGAGTTAGGCAACTAATGTAAAAGATTGCAGCTGGAGAAATTTTCCCGTAAATCTAGCAATAGACGATTACGCAAAAGATGGCGGCGAGGAACTTTTTACCAAGATGCATCGCGCTCGAATTAAAAATCCTTAACGATTCGATAGGAATTCGATTAAAGAACGCAGTGCATCTTTGTAAAAAGTTCCTTGCCGCTACCTTTAGCGAAATCGTCTATTTCTAAGAACCTGGATAGAACAAATTTTTTCTACATTTTCATACTATAATCAAAAATCGAGTGATTGGTACATGAGCTATATATACATTTCAAAGGTTGATACAGTGATGTAAGATTTGGGAAAATTTTGCTAAATCCAACCGTTTGTCACAGGACCATCACTGATTCCGTTCAAGAAAGTGACTGATTTTGGTACAAAGCCCGCATGACACATGATCCTTCTCAGCTCAATAAAACACATTTATCAAAGTAAATTCATGCATCGTAGTATAACAAAGAAAAACTGAACGATTTCGAAAACGCCTCATTTCAATGCAAATACAAAGGAAAACAGCGCTTTTGTCAAATGATGATATAAGGTCTAGAGTGCAAAAGGACAAGTTCGGGGTTGATAAAATTATTGTTAACAAGCAACCATACCAACTGCTGAGCACCAGTCGTGAGTTCTTTCCAAAATTTCATGCCTCTAAATTTCATAAATTGGATGATTAATCTTCGTAAGTTAGACCAAATTTCGTTGCCAATTTGTATTTTGTACGAGTGTGCAAAGGCGCAATAAGGAGGCTGGCAATGTGAGTGGTATAATATCAACACATTTGGCAGCCTCCTTCAGGTCAATGTGAAGTGACGTCATATAAAATGATATCATTTCGCACTTCTTAGCAGATTCAAATATGTACTTTCGAAGATT
The DNA here is from genome assembly GCA_964019985.1 of Aurelia sp. 4 Dawson et al 2005. Taxonomy (NCBI): domain Eukaryota; kingdom Metazoa; phylum Cnidaria; class Scyphozoa; order Semaeostomeae; family Ulmaridae; genus Aurelia; species Aurelia sp. 4 Dawson et al 2005. The sequence continues at coordinate 5,923,160 of OZ026494.1, read as the reverse complement.
AAGACTGCGTTCACACGATGCCAGCACATTTTGAAAACGGTGAAAAATGCGACGGCTGCAAAGTTTGAGCTAGCTTTCACACGATACCAGAACAATTTGAAAACGGTAGGAACTTAGACGGCAAAACTCGTTGCAAGACTTTGCTGCTAAAGAAGTGTACCTACACCCTAAGAATCGATCAGTCTCTTTCCAAGAGCATCCAAAAATGTTCTGTTTTCATCATTTTCAGGTGTTTACAAGGTGCTGTTTCCAAAATGTGTCGGTTAGTGCTCCGTTTTCAAAATCTACCGTTTTCAAATCTGCCGGCAAAAAATGTTCCGTTTTCGTGTGAACGGGAGGCCTATCCGTCACATTTTTCACCGTTTTCAAAATATCCCGACATCGTGTGAAAGCAGCCTAAAAGAGAAAAAATCGAAAAAAGTATTACACACCATTCACAACAGTGTAATCTCTTGAATAATCAACAATTATAACAACCCCGGACTTGTCCATTAACCAATGACACCTGTAACACGCAGCATTGTTTTCGTGCCGTTTTCATTATCACATGGAAACACCTTACAGAGCTTTATAGCGTTATGTTATTAATAATTGAAACCTGCAATACTTTTGATAAACAACATGGGTAAAATTGAACAAAGTGTGGTGGAAATTTAATAATTAAAAAGTTTACCCTCCAGTTCCAGATATTGACAAGCATGTCATGTTGATCTCCAATCGATACCAAATATTTCAAATTTGGAGAAAAGATCTGATAAGATAAGAAATAATTTATCTAGATATAATCGCTATGAATTGCATGTAGAAACAACACGGAATCTCCCACATGACGCAATGAGCGATCTGTCAACAGTGCAAACATTTCGAGGTGAAATCGCATCTGTAAAACAATAGATATCATTTCACATTGAAATAATGTTCGATATTGGAAGCTAAGACTGCCTGGATCTGATAGATTATGTCTTCTGCTTCGCGGTTAGGGTCGCCTCGCCAAGTTACGTGGGTCTATGGAGTACTTAGGTCCATCAAGTTTTTTTAAAAGATATGTGAAATCCAGGAGGAAATCCAGGCTTGACTATATTTCTAGTAATATCCACAGTATATATAACTTGAATGTTTTACGAGCTTCGTCTTAAATGAGCTCAGCTACTTGCGTAGGTAGGTAGGTAGGTATTCATATTTAACGTGGCTAGCCCGCGAAAGTCTGAGAGACTTATCTCCAGCAGGGGCCACGGATGTTTTACCATCAGTCCGCCGCAGCTACCTGCCACGGCTACCAGATTTCCCTCACATGGCTCTAGTCGATCCGAGCTAGTGTTACAGACAGCGACCAAACTGTCCAGCGTGGGATTTGAACCTATGGCCGTTCTGACCTTTGGCTTACGAGTCAGACGCCTTAACCACTCGGCCACACGCGTCACAGTGTCACCAAGTTCCCAAAATCGTCTTAAATCCATTATCTTAGATCTTTGTAATTACTTCAAAAAGCAAGTTTCAAAATATATCCAACTGTATCTATCCGAGTATAGATTTTGGAAAGTGGAATGGGATCTCATTTTGTTTGTCCTGTCGCGTATATTGAGATTTTGCTAAGGTAGACCCAAATCACTATACAATATCATATAAAACAGTGTTCAAACACACCACAATCACTTACCACACAATTGATGCTAAACTTATGTCCATTGAGCTCAGCTACCTGCGTCACAGTGTCACCAAGTTCCCAAACACGAACTCGAGGATTATGTCCACTCTGAAAGCAAAATAACGACCAATCGTACAAAAATTGTTACGTTGGGGTATTCTAGGTACAATATTACGGTAAAAATTCGCCAAGGGACCAAAACTTTCAAGTCTGCCTTACTTTTGTGTCCGAAAAACATGACGGTCTCATGGCCACCACCGCACGAAGAATATTTGTAGAGCAATGAGATACTGAGGAAGATCTCATTTAATTTTACTGGCAAAACCATTTTGATTGAAAAGTTAGGAAGAATGTACGACATAAACTATCTGGCTGAAGAAGAGTTTAGGATTATCCTGGAATCTGCTTTCTTCAGTTAAAATACTATCTTAGATAACTTGCCATGGGTTTCAGATGACGGTTGGGTTGCGATCTCATTTAATTTTACTGGCAAAACCATTTTGATTGAAAAGTTAGGAAGAATGTACGACATAAACTATCTGGCTGAAGAAGAGTTTAGGATTATCCTGAAATCTGCTTTCTTCACTTAAAATACTATCTTAGATAACTTGCCATGGGTTTCAGATGACGGTTGGGTTGCGGCTTTTTAAGATAACCTGCGGCGAGGATGACAAAGCCGGGTAAACCAACGTTGGATGGTTGCCTAGGGTAGAGAGAGGTTAGATGGGGCTGTTTTCCCTTCTATTTCATTTTACTTTCCGTTCTGTTTATCACCTTCCATCTTCATTAACTTGGGTATTTATTCTGGGTTGTTTTTATCCTTTAGAGATTGACAAAGGAATATTTTCCAAAAACAGATTTCACCCTGGTGACCTCCTATTCAAAACTTAAGGACAGTATTTGATTTTTCTTATCTCAAAATTGGATCTTGGCATTTCATAATGGGTAACTTGCAAAGCCACAAAATATGTTACTCTTTCAGTTAGAACAATTGGAAACATCTGGATTTATCAGCTGTTTTTCATTATATATAGGGCTTTGAAACTAGCGTTGATTTATAAATTCTCCTTTCTGGAAGCAAGTTTTCATTCAACCCAAACACAAAATAATTTCTAATTTCTTAACTAATTAGTTTCACCGCCCAACTAATTCAAGGTTTATTTTCTGTTATTTTGCCGTTATCATACTTTACCCATTTATTGAAATTTTTGGTCTACTGTTTACTTTGTTTTACCGTTTAAACAGCTTTACTTCATTCGCTAACTAATGGTTAATAATGGTGTCGAGAAACGACTAAATTCTTCTGGCCTATCCGTGAACTTTTCTGTTACTATTTATAAAATGGAAAGCAGTTATCTTGGCCACTGTGTAAACAGGATTTAATGGTACAATGGCTTTTATCTTTTATTAATTTTTAATCTGATACTTTGAAAGCACCATATGGCATATATCTACTGATATAAACGTGTATTACAAAAAGGCTGCAACTTTTTGCATTAAAATTACTTTCTAAACGCTAGTTGCAAGATTTAAAAAAGAATAGTTCACATAATTGAAAAATTCATGGAGCAAACACAGATGCTCTCCGAGTCTGCTCGCGAAATAGTGGATCAGTTGTGCACCCTACACAGACATCATACTATCATCAAACACGGGTAAATTAGCTAGTCTTGCTAAATTTCGGTCTCAATGGACCAGATTCTGCTTCCGGGAACAGAGCAGAAACTGCATAAAATGACATCATCGAGCAATCTGAGATAAGGAAGTGTTTGGATCGATAAGCTTTTTGAATTGATAAATCAAGAGTTTAAAGGCCAATTTCCAGTCTGCGGAATTTTCCGAGTGGGCGGAATCTTAGACAATAGAAGGTTTCTCAGCCTTAACTACCTATTCAATTTCAGAGCGATATTTCCTCTCGCAAACAAAAGAATCTCCGCCGCTCGGAAAAGTCCACTGACTGGAAATCAGCCTTAAGGCCTCAGGAACAAAATATCAAGTGTTGCCGAATTTTGGGATCCGCTGCAGGGAGCTAGGGGGAGTCAAAATAACAATTTTTTTGCGCATGCGTACGCGGTTTCCGCTCTGTCGCTCCCGGGTGCTTAAAATACAATCGATCCTAACTGCTTCTATGCAATTCAAAGATCTATATCAGAAGAAGAAATTTCAGTTTTATACAAAATCAAAGTTAAATCAATTCAAGTAATCTAAGACAGTGTTACCTCTCCTGATGCAAGGTATTTGCCATCTTTTGAGAATGCTAGTGCAGTCAACGTTTTCCTATCGGAATAAAGGGCAAAGTTATCACGACATGTTTGTACAAAGATTCATTTAAAATACTATTTCACTGAAGAGACGAGTAAAAGACTTATGAATTACAATTAGAGGAAAGTTTCTGGTTTCTCAGATCTGTATTTCTGACTTATTCAAAGGTTCAAATTTTGTAAAACATGTCTTGAAGCTCTATGAGACAGGCTATCACAAACATTGAGTGCACGATTCTACTTTTCATTGAGAAGGTGTTTTGGTGTAATGGAATGGATTAATCCTCCGACTTTGCAGCCCCAGGTAGAGTGATCCCAGCCTTAGCACTAAACACCGCAATTTCACCTTCATCTTGACCTCACCTTCCGTCATGATGCGTGATTCATCAGTCTCCAATGCATTGTAATGGCTTCAATTCATTTCGCCAAGAACAATTTTCGAGCTCTCTCACTTTCAGGGTTTCAGAATTCTCATTCTTATGGAATTTTTTCTGCGATGCCTGCCAACTCTACCATCTTCGAAATGTGTAGTTTTGTGGCATTTCATTCTGCCCTTACTCCAATTTGAACGTATAAAAACTGACATAAAAATCAGGGAGAAAAATTGCTTGGTCTGTGGGAATTCAACCTTATACATAGACTTAATGACCTTTTGTCCCTTGTTTTATGCGTTCTTGATTTCCCGACGTCACTTAGTAAATAGGGACTCATAATATTACTTTCAACATTACCCTTAAAGTATTATTAATCATTGCCCTACTGACGAAGTGATATCAGCAAATCAAAGAACGAAGGGAAATAAGGGGTGAAAAGGCAAAAGTCTGTCTTATACAGCCCTTTGTGGGGTGAGTGGCCAAGTGGCTTTTACAATTTCCATGAGATGACTGGAGCTAAGCTCTCGGTTGCAGAAGGTAAAACTCTGGATGGGTGACCTCTCAGATGCCTGACCTCCCAACTCATCTCACCGTCCTTTGGAAGGGAGGTTCAACTAGAGGTCCCATGCCTGGATGCAGCATACTAATGAGCTTCAATTAGTTGCAGATAGCTAGCTTAAAATGAATTAGTGAAAAAAGCCACAAGAAAAAGCCTGCATTAAATGTTTTATGTCGATTAATGCCAGAAAAGATCTGAAACTTTGTTTCTTGTTGACACCTTACTGTGTTTGGTCTGTGATTAAAAATTGCAATCCCAATATCTTCCAGTTATTCATTCATAATCACTTTGCAGTAAAACAGTTTTTGCACTAAACTGTTGAGAAGTAAAAACATCAAAGAGCAACAACCTGTGTACTCTTGTGAAAAACAGCATGAAACAATTTTTCGTATTATTTACAGATTAAATGAACTTAATAGTATATACTGAAGCTATAAGCAGTGCTGTTTCAACCCAAGAACAGCTGATGATGAAGTCAGGATATTAGCACCAAAACCCCAGAGCAAAGCTTTGAAGGCTCTCTTTGCAAAGGACAGATAATGAAAATGTTTTATGATGAATTATTCATGGTAGTATGGATGAACATTGAAAAGATCGGATTTTGATGAATAAATCATAAAACGAAATAATTAACATTGACAAAACATCATTTAATCACAATGAACAGAAGACATTGAATAAACACATGTGCATGGTAAATAGTTTATAAATTTGGCATAAAATTTCTCTGAAAATCAAACAATAGATTTTGCTCATTTATCCATACCTTCTTTCTTTCACCTTTCAACCGAATTAGTACATTATTCCAATAAGTTTCAAGTTCTTCAAATTTCACCATATAAAATTCCTGACTCCGAGTTTGGATTTAGCAACCAAATTTTAGTTTGGGTGCAAATTTTCATAATCATAGTAAAGTATTTTGATTTTATGACAACAATCCAAAGCTGTAACATTACACCATCATCACCCTAATCCAATATACACTTTAAAACTTACCACTGCTTTATGCTAGAACTCAATTCAAATATATACACCAGGATTGCAAATACTTCCAGCTAAACTACATCTTTGTTGTTAGATCCAAACTTGGGCTACAATAAGTGATTTGATAAAATATAATCACAGATGTGTGACTGCACCAATGGCTATTGGCCATTCAGCAACAAAATGATCAGGAATGAAATGAGACATACTTTTCAGGGTTCAATATATGAGCTTGTGAGTTCGTCTTGGGGTTGAATAGAACAATAACACATCTGAAAGAGAAATTACATAAACTGTTATCATATGAATTTGACATCACAGTGCATTGATCTTGAAGGGAGATTCATTTTGTGCAGGTAGTTACATTGTTGGGGATACGAGTCGTCAATGTTCAAAGTAACGGTCATCCCCAAGAAAGGAAACCTGTGATCATGCGCACAAAGCATGTTTGGTCTGTGGAAAGAATGTGGGTGGAGAATCCAACCACAGTCCAAACAAGGATTAGCAAAGAGACAAAGAGATTCTCGCGCATGGTAATAGGTTTCCCGGCTGCTGATCTGCTTTGAACATTACCAGCAAAACAAAAGACTAAGACAAAAGGGGCAGTCCTTGGTATCCTCAACAATACAGAAGAATAAATTTTTTGGTAAAGTGGGTCCTTGGAACAAGAGCAGATTTGTAATATATACAATAGCATCAGTTGCTTTAGTTCACACCCCAATTCAAAGTGATTAGCGAATATAGACAAAGGAAATTCCCTCAACCAGTAATTCAAAAACAAACATAGCCGCAAAGTTACCTTGAAACCAGTGTGGCAAATTCTCACTTGGTGTGGGCAAAGGGAGGTTTTTAAGAAATGTTACAATATGTTCTTAAGAGGATAGAAGAAGGGTATATAAATCTAAAGTTCTGTTGAGTGGATTTTGCTTATGCTATTCAGAAGTAGAGCAGAGGGCATTGTAATAGTTGCATATTTGTTGCTCAAAAGTATACAGTTTTTCCTCAGCTCCTGAATCAAATAACAAATTCTACAAGACAGAGATTTAGATTTACCCTTCTTCTTTTGTTATAAGTATACACATAACTTCTCTTAAAACCTCCCTTCCTCCGCACCACGTGAGAGCTTGCCCTACTGGTTTCAGGGCCACTTTGCGCCTGTTTCCTTTGAATTTCACCTGAAATCACTGATCGCTTTGAATTAAGGTGTGAACACCAAAGGAACTGGTGCTGCTGGATTACAAAATTTGCCCTTATTGGTCCTTGGTAGCTTTATTGAATGTGTACAAAGCAATTCTTGTAAGACAAGATAAGGGCCACCAAGAGGGGGTGGGGCCAGTTTTTCCCCAGGCCACATGATCTAGGGGAGCAATTATTAGGGGAGCCAAGGGGAGCCATTGGGAGGCAAGGGGAGCCATTACTAGGGGAGCCAAGGTCTAGGGGATTCATTGTTTTCAACATTTTGATTGAACTTGGCTAAAGCTACAAACTGACTGAGAACTCTCATCTGAGCTCCATAAACTTTAACATTCTGCTGTTGTGTCTATCATCATTGAAAATCGGATATTTGATGCAAAAGCTCCGGGCAAACCTTATCAAAGAGTTCTGTGCCTACCAGTTGAGAAAGCTCTGCATTCAGTCAAAACACTTGATTGATTGCAGTAAAGGTGCCAGCAATTAATGCACAATAATATCTTCCTTGCAAACTAAGCACATGCATTTTGTTTGCACACAATTGCAGTGCCAACCTGCCTCCAGGGTACATACATACTGGGTGTTCCAGAAAAAACACAACAGATTTGAATAATTCTAATGGAAGCTGTTTCATACTTGTTAACAAACAATTATTCTTATTGAAATCTGCAATTATTAGAATAAATTTTATATATTTTCCAGTATTTTTGGTGACTTGGTTGTAATGTTAAAAGTCAGCAAAGTTCAAAATTGCTTCCAGGTCAAAACCAGAGCTGCTGCATTAGCAAAAGTTGATTAAATTGTCAAATTATAAAAAAATCTCAGTCTTGGCAATTACCGAAGATTGCTGACAAGTGCTCAAACACAAAAGTTAACTGAACATTGAACAGATACTTGTATATAGATTTCATTCATGGCGAAATTGAATTTTCTAAAATGACTAGGCCATTCTTACAGTTATGCTTTCAATTGGAAATGAACACTGAGAGCTCCTTCCAAACCAGATAACTGCTCATGAATCATTAAGGGATCTCTTTTGTCAGTTTCTTGATCAAATTATTTGCTTGTCTGTAATTCTGTAAAGTTGCAGATAATGCCACACTTGTAATTTTGCATTATGCTTTGCACTAGTTGTGGGAGGTCTGGTTTTGCCATGACAGCAAATTTCGAGTTTGTTGATTTTCTAACTCTGCAACAAGGTCACCTAAAATTCTGAAAACTATCTCAAAATTTAATCTAATTATTGTAAATATCGAGAAAAATAATTATTAGATTTTTATTTTGAAGCAGCTTGTGTTAGAACTTTTTTAATGAGTTGCGTTTTTTAGGGACACCCGGTAGTTCTTGGTCCCTGTTCACTCCAACCAGATGGTAATTTGTGCTCTTCCATTAGGTGTTTGTTGGGTGCTTGGTATATCAAGTGATGAATTTTAGAAGAGAAACAAAAGTCATACCCTGCAGGATATGCTATTAATCCACTGTAAGGATTGCAAGTTAGTCCATTTGTGTTTGAAGTTGTGAGTCCAAGAACTCTCTCCAGAGTCACCTGAAATTAAACAGTATAGAAGCTTAGCATCGTAACTTCAAATGGCTAAATAGTGCCAACCATCCATACTGTGTGTGAATTTAGAATCAATAACACGCTATGTGGGAGTTGGTAAAAGTAAAAGTTGAAGTCCAAAGCATTATATACATTTCAAATCATAAAAAATATGTTAAGTTGCAAACACAGGCCATTAAATCACTTTTGGGTTGAATGGACCCAAAGACTATGGGTAATGAAGGTGAAGTTGCACTTTTTAGTGCCATGTGCTGGGACAACACAAGAAGCTGAGTGCTAACAGAGTCTGTAACCCCTTGTAATGATGCTGCAGTGGTGGGGTCCTGCCAGGTACCAAACCCACTCCATCTGACTGTTCTGGCTGCAAATTCTTTGTTCGTTAAACATTTAAGAATGAATCATAACAGATGTGCAATGTAAACCATCAGTGTGACACTGGATGTGTTCCAAATGGCGAAGTTTGACCAGTCTATGACATGTGCAAGCTGGAGAATTTGATAAATATTCTAGTATATACCTTGGCTCTTGTGCACTTAAGTTTGCAGTAAATAAAGATAACTCCTCAAGTTTGCTAACTGCCTGCTTTCTCACAGGACATCGGTTAACAAAGCATGGATTACGATAAGTTGCAATCAGTGAGTGAAAGGGTGTACTAAAAGTGCAGGCAGGACCAGAAAGCATCAAGACCTGTGAACATCTGATTTTCAATAGTGAGGGGTCAGTTCAGTTGCCAGAATAACAGTGTGGGAAGATAGGCCTAAACATAATTTGATGAAAGTTTGAAGTTTCTTTTGTTAGCAGCTATAAGGAAAAGGTGAATAAAACAGCCTTATATCCTCACCTTTTCTGATAAATTTCTGATATCTTTAGCACTGGTGCTTTTCCGAATGAGTTTTCTTGTTGGAGTGGCACGATGCGTACCGGCGGCAGCCGCTGACCTCCTCATGTTTCTGCCTTGATTTCAAAGCTTCTTTCCAACAATCTGCGAAGATTACTCTTTCTTGGACCTCTTCCAAACTTTAGTCCCTGTAAAAGGTCGTCTCAAAACGTCGATAAACATTTAGATGAGCGCGCCTTTGTGTTTAGCCAGGCCTAAACGCCAAAAGTCAATATATCATCTTTTGACTTCTTCACAAAACAATTATAACTCAGTTGCAGTTCACAGGTAAACAGTTGTATTGTTCCGTTCTCAAATGTTTATCTGGCTGAATCCATTCTTTTCTTCATGAGACAGAGAAATCTTTTACTTTGATTTTAGCGAAAAAAAGAAACACTGCACAAGAAGCAGCCTTCCTTCCTTCCCAACTCGCAAACCAGAACATGACTCATTACAGAATCTCTTCTCTCCACGTTACAACGAATGTGGGTCAAAACAATAGAGACAACTACAGCAACAACAACAGTTGAACTTCAGGAACTTATGTAATGAACCTTACTTGAAATGAGGAGAACAACACTTGTGGCGAGCAAGTCTATTTCAAGATGCCAACCAGAACCTGCAAATCAATTGTTTGCATTGTTAATGACCTTTGATCTAAATTAATTGATGATGCAGACTACGGTTTTTCATATTTCAAATGACCAAATGGCAATGGATGGCATTTGTTGCTTGGCTTGGAATATTTTTAATAGCAAGATAGGTGTAGAAAAATCACGTCAGAACACTGTATCTGCCTGTTTCTATTTGAAACTGCATCAACTATGCAACCGATGGGATTTGAAGCTCAAGGAGCTGTCACAAAGAATTAAACAGAAGGGAGCCGAATGAGGGGATTTCGGAATTCGTCGTAAAGTTATGTAGCCCAATGCACAAAACAGAAATTGTTAAAAACAACTGAAAAAGTGATTTGATGACCCCATCGTTTCAACATGAACTCTGTTGCTCATTCATAAGCTTTGTCGAGAAAAATTTTTTGCTCTTTACAATTCAGTTTTCTTCCTGTGCATCATGCTGTCATCCCGTATTTATGGGATCCTGTATAACGTTTTGAAAGGTAGGGAGGACTTGCAGGTACAACTGTATTAGAAGCTGAGGAGAAAAATATCAGTGTTTAAGAGGCGACGCTGCCAATGATTAAAACATTTGCAAAATATCATAGAAAATCCTGAAACAAATAGTATCACGACTTGATCCTAGTTTGTTAGCCCAACCTTTTGATAACACCGGAATCGCGCCCAATGCTGCTGATGAAATTTCAAATAGAAATAGGCAGATAAAGTGTTTTGACGTGATTTCTCTAAAACAAGTTTAATATCACATGTATTTTCATTAAGATGCTGACATTTCGGACATGCTATTGCATTATTCCAACCGAGGCTCTATTCAAAATATTCCAACTGAGCTTCATATCCCATCTATTGCCATTTAGTTGACGAAATTTCAAACAGAAATAGGTAAATTACTTCGAGTCAAGGATTCGAAGTCAAGCAGTCAAGGAGGAGTCAAACCCTATGAGTCAAGGATTGTTTTTACTTCGTTTTTAAACGAACATTTCTCTTGAAGAAACTATCTGTACATAATTTTAATCAAAAAACAGTAAACACATAATGTAGCTATAAGTTCTTTTCCTTTTACTTTCATGACAGGACCCTTAAGATAACAGCATTGTAATTATGCTGATAGATTATCCTGCATAAATATTCGTATTATCATTATTATTGCTGATGTCCACGGTTAGTGATAGTCTCAAATTAATCTAACCGGAATATGCCTTGAAACCGGGTCCAACAAGTTCTTTAGGTTTCAAGAACCATTCTAAGTGTCCTGGCAGTTCCCAACAGTGCTGATTTTTGTAACAGTTCTACTCTTGTTATAACTCCAATCTCTTTTAGGTATCCATTCAAGCATTATTATTATTATTATTATTATTATTATTATTATTATTATTATTATTATTATTATTATTATTATTATTATTATTATTATTATTATTATTATGTTTTTTCCACACCATGCATCTTTTTTACGTCATTGGTGGTTTGTTGTTCAGCTAGATATCAAGTCAATACCCTTGACCTTAGATATCTAGAACGTTACTGATGATCTTTGCCGTTCCTAACACACAAGCTTTCTGCATCATGTCAATCTTCTCTTCTACTTCTATCTTTGCTGCCCATGAGCTAAAGTTCTTGCTCAATGTACCCAACGCCCCTATAACGATTGGAACAACGCATACATTTCTGCATTCCCAGATCCTACCAATATTATTATTGAAGCAAAATAGCTACAGTTAAATAGCCTACAATAAGGACCATCAAATATTGTTGGTCCTAAAAATGAGCAACACCTTCCATACAAAAAAAAACAGTCAATATCTAATCTTAGTGTTGGACGAGTCCTGAAAGTACTTTTCGAACCATACTTTCACTGTCCATTAATACGGTTTTCTGCATCTCTGCTACTGCTTTCTCAGCTAATTTCTTTCGTTCTAAGCGTTCGCTATTCAACATCACGCAATACTTCTTTCATACCGCCACCAAGAGCACCAATGACAACAGGAATTATAGCTATATCATATCCTGGTCTTCTCTCTCTTAATTCAAATGCAAGTTGTCGATATTTTATCACTTTCTCATTTCTTTTAGCTGCTATATTTGCCTGCTGCGGACATGCCATATCGCATATCCAAATCTTATTTCTTTCCTTGTCCTCCAATACCAGATCTGGTCTCCTGGATGTTGTTGTTTTACGTAAGTTGAACTCAAAATCCCAGACTAACTTGGCACGACTGTTTTCCAAGACTTGTCCTCTCAGCCAATTTTCCATATACCACTTTGTTTCTTTTCCTACCAACCCGTATTCCTTTGCCCATGCAATAGCCATTACCATTAACGCTCTATTGTGCCGTGCCAAGTACTCACTGTTGGCTATCGTCTTACATCCAGCAACAAGGTGCTCAACAGTTTCATTGAATTCACCACATAATCGACATCTTCCATTTTCCATTAGCCCCCTTGCCACCTTCCATCCTCTTGTCTCCACCATTTGCTCAATCAGTGTCATTATTGATGCTGTCTTTCTTGGTGTCAATCTTTGTTTTAGCCAAAGATGGCATTCCTGTTCTTGTCGTCTATACATACAACTTTGTAATTCTTTCTGTTCGTAAGAATCCTGTCTTTTCTTTTCCACACCCTTCTTCAATTCTGCCTTCACTTTCTTCCATGTTGGCTTCCATTCTAATTCCAATATTTCTCCCTCTAGCTTTACACTATTCTCTACGAATTCTAATGTCTTATCAATTTCCATCATTGCTTTTACTGCTTCGTCAATGATTGTGTTAGTTTCTTTTATTGTTTCTCTATGCCATGCTGCCTGAATCCATTTATTATTTGACTTGCACATATAACAAGCGACTCTTGTTCTTGTTTCTGCATACACATCTCTCATAGACTTCAGTCCCCTTCCGCCTTGGTCTCTCTTTAGATATAATCGTTCATCACTTGCTTGCCTCCCTAACATGTCGTTCTTCCTCAATTCCCTTTTAACAATTTGATCCAGCTCATTCAGTTCACCTTTTGTCATTTTGCATACATTCATTGGATAAGCTGCCACTGGAACAATCTTAGAATTAATTGCTTGTATCAAGTTTTCATCATTTAGTTCGGATTTCATTAGTAGTTTCAGCCTCTTTGTCATTTCTACTTTAACCCTTTCATATACCTTCTTTGTCTTGATGCCATCTGCCTGCTCAACTCCAAGAAACTTATACATCTCCTCCTGATCTGGCTCTAAAGTCTTCATCCGTTCTTGTAACACTTGCAATCCTTCACCTTTCACCATTTCACCATATTATTATTATTATTATCATTATTATTATTATTATTATTATTATTATTATTATTATTATTATCATTATTATTATTATTATTATTATTATTATTATTATTATTATTATTATTATTATAAATACAGTATTTTCACGTGATTTCTCTGACCAAGTTTAATAATACCTCCATTGTCATTAAGATGCTGACAGTTCAGGTGCTATTAAAATATTCCAGTCAACTTCCAAACCAAGCTACTGCATATCTGCTTGATGAAATTTCAAAGAAATAGGCAAATGCCGTGTTTTGACGTAATTTCTCTAGACCTAGTCTAATGTCACCCGCAATGTTATTTAGATCATGACATTTCGGGTACTATTAAACCTATCCAAACTAAACTTCAAATCCCATCCGTTGCCTTTTAGTTGAGGAAAGTTTAGAAGGAGAAAGGCAGATGGCAGATACAGTCTTTCGACTTGAATTCTCTAGACCAAGTTAATATCACCCTCATTGTCATTAATATCCTGAAATTTCGGATGCTATTAGTACAACTAAAATTCAAATCCAATCTATTGTCGTTTAGTTGATGAAGTTTCAAACAGAACTCGGCTGATACATTGATTGACATGATTTCTCAAGACCAAGTTTTACATCAGCTGAACTGTCATTAATATGCTGACAATTCCGGTAATATTAAGATTGTTCCACCGAAGCCTGAAATCTCATCTATCGCACAGTTGATTGATAAAATTTCAAATAGAAGTCCGCAAACACAGTGTTTTGACGTGATTTCTCTAGGCCATAAGTTTAATATCACTAACATTTGACTTTTCGATGCAATTAAAATTATTCCAATTAAGCCTTTAGTCGCATGTATCAAGGGGCAGCGCCAGCCCTGAAAAAGTGAAATGGACATGAGATAGAATTGATTGCCTAGCCTGCGCGCAGACTTTGGGTCCACTGGGGAGGAGAGGAAAAAGGAAACTGTAGTTTGTAGTTTCCTTGTAGTTTCCTTTTTCCTCTCCTCCCCAGTGGACCCAAAGTCTGCGCGCAGGCTATGATTGCCAGAAGGTATGCCAAACAATTTAAAACGATTTTGCATAGGAACAAACGCTAACTTGAGGAAAGTGGGGAGGACATGTCCACCCAAGTCGCAACAACAGACCATTCACTACATCTGACAATTCATCACAGAATATGGGATACTAAAAAAATCTACTTCAAACACTTGTTAAAGTGAAGAAAACATTTCTTGACAATTATTTGATACATGTGACCTTTCAAGGAAGAGTTTTAAACTCTTTCAAACATCTTATCCATCGAAGTAAAATTTTTAACAAGAAACTTGAAGTCGCAATAAATCGTCTATTCACTACATGTGAGAATTCATCACAAACTTTGGGATGCTCAAAAACATCTACTACAAATACTCATTACACTCAAGAAAATGGCTCTTAACAACAATTTGATAGAGTGACCTTTCAAGGCCAGGTTTAAAATCTATTTTATCAATGTGAAACTTCAGCAGAGAGTTGGAGTTGCAGAAAAAAGAATGATCCCTAGATGTGAGAATTTACCACAAAATATGAGATGGGCAAAACCATCTACTTCATACACTTATCAAACTAATGAAAAAGATTATTCAAAAATAATTGGATCATTTGAACTTTCACAGAAATGTTTAAAACCTTTCAAACATGAATTTTATCAAGGTGAAACTTCAGCAAAGAGTTAACGTTGGAAAAAAACGACAAATCACTGTATGTGAGATAACCAAATCTAGGATGCTCAAAAACATCTATTTTAAACACTCGTTAAACTGAAGATAATGGTTCCTGACAACTATTTGATACAAGTGATATTTCAAGAAATTGCTTAAAATCCTTTCACACATCTATTTTATCGATGTGAGACTTCAGCAAAGAGTTACAGTCGGAACAAATTGACTTATCGCTAGAAGTGAGAATTCATCACAATATCTGGGATGCTCAAAAACATTTACTTGAAGCACTTGTTAAACTGAAACTAATTGTTCCTGAAAACTAGTTGATAGATGATATATTTCAAAGAAAATTTTAAAATCCTTAAGACATCTCATTTATTGAGCTGAGACTTCAGCAGAGGGTTACATTCGCATCGAAACGTCTATTCACTTGATGAGAGAATTCATCACAGAATCTGGGATGCTCAAAAACATCAACTTCAAAAACTTTTTAAATTGAAAATATTCCTGATAACTATGTGATAGATGTGATATCTCAAGAAAAGGTATTAAATCCTTCCAAACATCAATTTTATCGAGGTGAGACTTCAGCAGAGGGTTACAGTCGCAACGAAACGTCTATTCACTACATGTGAGAATTCATCACAGAATCTCGGATGCCCAAAAACATCCACTTCCAACACTTTATAAACTGATACTAATTGTTTATGACAACTATTTGATTGATGTGATATTTTAAGGGAAATTTTAAACTCTTTTCAAACATCTTATTTACCGTGGTGAGACTTCATCAGAGGGTTACATTCGCAACGAAACGTCTAATCACTAGATGAGAGAATTCATCACAGAATCTGGGATGCTCAAAAAAATCTACTTCTAACACTCTTTAAACTGCAAATAATTGTTCCTGACCACAAGTTGATAGATGTAATCTTTCAAGAAAAGGTTTAAAATCCTTTCAAACGTCTTATATATCTAGGTGAGACTTCAGCAGAGAGTTACAGTCGGAACGATTTGACTAATCGCTACATGTGAGAATTCATCACAAAATCTGGGATCCTCAAAACATCTACTTCAAACACTTGTTTAACTGAAAACAATTGTTCCTGACCACTATTTGATAGATACGATATTTAAAATAAAGGTTTGAAATTCTTTCAGAAGTCTCATTTATCGAGGTGAGACGTCAGCAGAGAAAACAATTGTAACGAAGAGTATATTCACTAAATGTGAGAATTCATCGCAGAATCTGGGATGTTCAGAAGCATCTACTTCAAAGACATGTTAAACTGAAAATAATTGTTCTTGGCAACTATTTGGTAGATGTGATATTTAAAGAAAAGGTATTAAATCCCTTGACACATCAATTTTGTCGAGGTGAGACTTCAGCAGAGAGTTGCAGTCGGAACAAATGCAAGACTTACCGGTAGATTTGAGAATTCATCATAGAATCTGGGAAGCTCAAAAACATCTTCTCTAAACACTTGTTAAACTGACAAGAATTGTTCCTGATAACTATTTGATGCAGTTGATATTTCCAGAAAAGGTTTAAAATCCTTTCAGACATCAATTTCATCGAGGTGAGACTTCAGCAGAGGTTTACAGTTGCAACAAAACGTCTATTCACCATATGTGAGAATTCCTCAGAGAATCTGGCATTCTCGAAAACATCTACCTCCAACACTTTATAAACGGATGCTAATTGCTGCCGACAGCTATTTGATATATGTGATGTTTCAAAGAAAATTTTAAAATCCTTTCGAACATCTCATTTATCGATGTGAGACTTCAGCAGAGGGTTACATCCGCAACGAAACGTCTTTTCACTAAATGAGAAAATTCATCACAGAATCTGGGATGCTCAAAATAAATCTACTTCCAACACTTTTCAACTGAAAATATTTGTTCCTGACCACTATTTGATAGATGTGATATTTCAAGAAAAGGTTTAAAATCCTTTCAAACGTCTCATTTATCGAGGTGAGAATTCAGCAGAGAAGACAATCGCAAGGAAACGCATATTCACTAGATGTGAGAATTCATCACAGAATTTGGGATGCTCAAACACATCTACTTCAAACACTTGTTAAACTGAAGATAATTGTCCCTGAAAACTATTTGATAGAACTGAAATTTCAAGAACTGGTTTAAAATCCCTTCAAACATAAATTTTATCGAGGTGAGACTTCCTCAGAGAGTTACAGTTGCAACAAAACATCTAATCACTACTACATGTGAGAATTCATCACAGAATCTTTGATGCTCAAAAACATCTTCTTCAAACACTTATTAGACTGATGAAAAATATTATTGACAAATAAATGATCAATTTGAAAATTCAAAGAAATGCATAGAATTCTTTCAAATAACTATTCTATCGAAGTATACTTTGGCAGAGAGTACCAGTCGCAACGAAACTACTATTCACTACATGTGAGAATCCATCACAGAATCTGAGATGCTCAAAAAGATCTAGTTCAAAAACTTGTTAAACTGAAATAATTGTTCCTGCCAACCATTTGATAGATGTGATATTTAAAAGAAATGTTTAAAATCCTTTCAAACATCTATTTTATCGATATGAGATTTTAGCAGAGAGTTGTAGTTGCAACAAACCGACTGATCTCTAGATATGAGAAGTCATTACAAACTCTGAGATATTCAAAAACATCTACTTCATTCAATTATCAAACTAATGAAAATTATTATTTACAAATAAATGCTTCATATGAAATTTCAAAAAATGCTTAAAATCCTTTCAAACATTTATTTCATCGAAAGGAGACTTTAGCAGAGAGTTAAAGTCGCAAAAAAAAAACGACTATTCACTAGATGTGAGAATTCATCACAGATTCTGGGATGCACA
The DNA here is from genome assembly GCA_964019985.1 of Aurelia sp. 4 Dawson et al 2005. Taxonomy (NCBI): domain Eukaryota; kingdom Metazoa; phylum Cnidaria; class Scyphozoa; order Semaeostomeae; family Ulmaridae; genus Aurelia; species Aurelia sp. 4 Dawson et al 2005. The sequence continues at coordinate 5,905,232 of OZ026494.1, read as the reverse complement.
AAAACATCTACTTTAAAACACTTTTTAAACCAAAAATAATTGTTCCTAATAACTATTTGATAAATGTGATATGTCATGGAAAATTTTAAATTCCTTTCAAACATCTCATTTATCAAGGTGAGACTTCAGCAGAGAATTATTGTCGCAATTAAACGTACATTCACTAGATGTGAGAATTCGTCACAATATCTGGGATGCTCAAAACATCTACTACAAACAATTGCTAAACTGAAAATAACTGTTCCTGACAACTATTTGATAGATGTGATATTTCAAAGAAAATTTCAAAATCCTTTCAAACATCTTATTTATCGAGGTGAGACTTTAGCAGAGAGTTGCAGTCGCAATTAACGGTATATTCAATAGAGGTGAAAATGCATCACAGAATCTGCGATGCTCAAGCACATCTACTTTAAACACTTGTTAAACGGAAAATAATTGTCCCTGAAAACTATTTGATAGAATGGAAATTTCAAGAAATGGTTTAAAATCCTTTCAAACATCAATTTTATCGTAGTGAGACTTCAGCAGAGAGTAACAGTCGCAACGAAACGACAATTCTCTAGATGTGAGAATTCATCACAGAATCTGGGATGCTCAAAAACATCTACTTCAAACACTTGTCAAACTGAAAATAATTGTTCCTGACAACTAATTGATAGATGTGATATTTCAAGAAAAGGATTACGATCCTTTCAAGCATCTACGTTATCGATGTGAGACTTCCGAAGCGAGTTATAGTCGGAACATAATGTCTATTCACTAGATGTGAAAATTCATGACAAAATCTTGGATGGTCAAAACCATCTACTTAAAACACTTGTTAAACTGAAAATAATTGTTCCTAACAAGTAATTCATAGATGTGATATTTCAAGAAAAGGTTTAAACTATTTAAAAGATTAATTTTATCCAAGTTAGATTTCAGGAGAGAGTTGCAGTCGAAACGAAACGTATCTTCACTACATGTGAGAAATCATCACAGAATCTGGGATGCTCCCAAACATCTACTTCGAACACTTTATAAACTGATGCTAATTGTTCCTGACAACTTTTTGATATAGGTGATATTTCAAGGAAAAGTTTAGAATCCTTATAAACATCTCATTTATCGATGTGAGACTTCTGCAGAGGGTTACATTCGCAACGAAACGTCTAATCACTAGATGAGAAAATTCATCACAGAATCTTGGATGCTCAAAAAAATCTACTTCCAACACTTTTTAAACTGCAAATAATTGTTCCTGACCACAATTTGATAGATGTGATCTTTCAAAAAAAGGTTTAAAATCCTTTCAAACGTCTTATTTATCTAGGTGAGACTTCAGCAGAGAGTAACAGTCGGAACAAATTGACTAGTCGCTACATGTGAGAATTCATCACAAAATCTGGGATCCTCAAAAACATCTACTCTAAACACTTGTTAAACTGAAAATAATTGTTTCTGACAACTATTTGATAGATGAGATATTTCAATTAAAGTTCTAAAATCCTTTGAAGCATCTAATTTATGGAGGTGAGACTTCAGCAGAGGGTTACAGTCGCAACGAAACGTCTGTTCACTAGATGTGAGAATTCATCACAGAATCTGGGATGCTCAAAAGCATCTACTTCAAACACTTTTTAAACTGAAGCAAACGGATCTTGACAACTATTTGATTGATATGATATTTCAAGGAAACGTTTCAAATCCTTTCAAACATCTTTTTCATCGCCGTGAGACTTCAGCAGAGAGTTCCAGGAGCAAAAAAACGACTATTCACTACATGTGAGAATTCATCACAAAATCTTGGATGCTCAAAATCATCTTCTTCACATACTTATTAAACTGATGAAAAAGACTATTAACAAGTAAATTTTAAGTGTTATAATTACAGGAAATGTTTAAAATTTAGTTAAAAATCTCTTTATCGAAGTGAGACTTCAGAAGAGAGTTACAGTCGCAACATAACTATTATTCACTACGTGTGGTAATTCATCACAAAATCTTGGATGCTCAAAAACATCTACTTCGAACACTTGTTGAACTGAAGAAAATGTTTCTTGAGAATTTTTGATAGATGTGAACTTTCAAGAGGAGGTTTTACATCGTTCCAAACATCTATTCCATCGAAGTTAAATTTCAAAACAGACTTGAAGTCGCAGTAAAATGTTTATTCACTACATTCACTAGTTGTGAGAATTCATCAAAGAATCTGAGATGCTCGAAAAGATGTACTTCACACACTTGTTAATGTGGAGAAAATGGTTCTTGACAACTATTTGATGGAGTTGATCTTTCAAGGAATGGTTTAAATCCTTTTAAACATCTATTCTATCGAAGTGAGACTTCAGCAGAGAGTTTCAGTCGCCAGAAAACGACTGTTTTCTACATATGAGAATTCATCACAAAATCTGGGATGCTCAAAAACATCTCCTTCAAACTCTAGTTAAAGTGAATGAAATGATTCTTGACAAATATTTGATAGATGTGAACTTACAAGGAAAGGTTTAACATCAATCGGTGCAAACATATATTTTATCGAGGTGAGACTTCAGCAGACAGCTACAGTCGCAACAAGACGACTATTTACTACATGTTAGAATTCATTACAAAACCTGGGATGCTCAAAGACATCTACTTCAAACACTTTTTAATGTGAAGAAAATGATTCTTGATAACCTTTTGATAGATTTGACCTTTCAATGAAAGTTTTAAAATCCTTTCAAACATCCATTCCATCGCAACAAAACGTCTTTTCACTACATGTGAGAATTCATCATAGGATGTAAGATGCTTAGAAACATCTATTTTACACCCCTTTTAAAGTGAAGAAAAAGATTATTGACAACTAGAAAATAAATGTGAAAAATCAATAAAACGTTTAGATATCTGCAAACATCTACTCCATTGAAGTGAGACATTAGCAGAGAATTGTAGTCAGGGGCGGCGCCGGCCTGAAAAAGTGGGCTGGAGATGAGATAGATTTGATTGCCAGAAGGTATACCATATGTTTTTTTACAACATTTTTGCTTAGGAACAAATGCTGACCTGAGGATGGATGGGGTGGACATTTCCACCCTAGTCCATCCCGTGGCCCCTCCCCTGCATGTATTCCATAGCTTGTTGATGAAATTCTGAGATTGAAATAGGCAGAAAAAATGTATTAACCATATTTCTTAAGACCAAGTTTAATATCACCCGCAACGTCATTAAAATGCTGAAAATTCGCGAGCTATTAAAATCATTCCAACTGTGCCTACGATCTCATCTATCGCATGTTTGGTTGAAGAAATTTCAAAAAGTAATGGGCGAACATAGTGTTTTCAAGTGATGTCTCAAGACCAAGTTTATTATCACTCTCATGGGCATTAAGATGCTGACATTTTGGTTCTATTAAAACTAATCAAATTAGGCCTGAAAGCCAAAATCGCATAGTTGTTTGGTGAAATCTCTAATAGAAATCGGTTGATACAGTGTCTGACGTGATTTCTCGATACCAAGTTTAATGTCTCCCGAGAAATTTGGAGTGTTATTAAAATATCCCAACTAAGCTATAATTCCCATCTATTGCCATTTAGCTGATGAAGTTTCAAATAGAAATGGCACATACAGTTTTTGACGTTATTTCCACCGATTACAAAGTTGATACTTCAAACCACGAGGCCTTCTCCTTGTTTATTTCATTTGGTCAAAAGTAAATTTCTCATCACTTTGCTTCTACCTTTTTTGATTAAGTGAACGACACAGATTTCGGGCAGACCTAGATGATTGTGGTTACCTGTCAGTGGAATTTCCTGGGCAATCTGACCTTTTTATATTTGCTAGGTATGTTTTTGTTCGCAATCTGGAAGCCAGTTTTGGTTTTAAAGGCGCTGCTTCGTGCCCTAGAGCTCGAAATCAGAAGAAATCTGCTGAAAATAAAAAGAAAAAAGTAAATTTCGGAAATTACAATAACGCTTGGGTATGTTGTAATTTGCGAAACATTTCGACAGCATATTTTATTCTCAATCAGGAAGCCAATTTTGGTTTTAAAGGGTGATGCCTTGGGTCCTAGGGAAATAAATGAAAATCAGTTGAATATACCAAGGAAAAAGTCGATTTCACAAATTACAAGAAGGCTACTACAATTTTTATGAACCACCCTCGTTTACCCCGATACAATGTTAGACGTTTTTCAGTTTCAAGATATCAATAAACATTGTAATAAGTGGTAAAAGGGGATAGTGGAATCATGAAGATGAGGAGAACTGAAATAGTCACCTATAATATCACTTTGTTCCAAATACTTTGTCCAAGATTGTCTGTACAATTCTCTGATAAAATTAACAATGAAGGATTCTCTATTGACAATGGAACGATAGAAGAGCCATGTCTTCAGAGACATAGTCAGCAGAAATACATATCATGAACCCACACTATTATACTTACGACTGCCATGGTTATGTTTGACTGCTATTTATGTTGGATAGAGCAATAAATTCAGGTCTCTTATGCATCATTCAGTATATTTCGTAAATTACAATGAGCCTGGGACTTATTGCAATTTGCGCATTTTCGCAATTTCGTTATGGATTTGCAAGCATATACGTTTTTTTCAGCCAATCCAGTGCAACACCCGCTTCTCCCTTTGGCCTTGCTCCAGATCTGGTGGAGTCCTACAGAAACAAGCAAGCATGTTGTCATCGGCACGATTGTAAGAATAGAATCGGCTGTTTAATTAACAGAAAAAGATCACTTTTATAGGAATTAAAAAGAGTAGGGCCTAGCATCGAGCCTTGGGGACACCAGATAAGATTGTTTGAAAGGAACTGTATGCAATGTTAACCGTACGGATAGTGCGGTTCACGTCTGTTACATCTTACGTTTCTGATTCCCTGCGACAAAGTCAGAGCTCAACACAACGGATTTTTTTTTCAGTTTATGTATTTGAACCAAAAGGAGGGCTAATCTTATTGACTTTCAACGGTCATAGAATGTCATAGGATTAGCAGCCATCCAAACTTCCTATTCTTTTGTATTGTCCAAATCACCTAATCAATGCCTGACAGACTGTCTTTAATAAGATATAGTCACATGATCTAAGCATGACCATGATTTAGATATACCACAAAAGAACCGCAGGCGCCACTTATCTTCCTTTTGTTTCGTAGATCCAAAACATTAGATACAATAGGTTATATTTAGATTACCCAGGCCCCCTAGCTAAGTTTGCTTTTAACCCCGTTGATTTACTTTAGGATATGGATAGATTAGTACTATGGCATCTTCATCCATGCCAGACGCATTTAACTTTGCATTTACCATTTTGATTTCCCGGTTTCGGAGCAACTTTTGCGGCCGTGATTGTTTTGATTACCCGGTTGAGAGAATTTTCTTTGTTTGCAGTCACTAATTGCTCTCAATTGAGGTGTCAATTAAAGCAACTGTTGCTATTGTATTACAAGTTTGTCCTTGTTGGTTGTCTGTCATGAAAATGTTTGCCCCCGGTTGCGAGCAAGGAGTCCTCCTCCTTGGTGAGCAACCCCCTGGTTTTTTTCGAAAACGAGGCCTTTCACCTTCTCGGAAAGAGAGAAACAAGATGGCGTTCACAGCTAGGCCAGCCAGACATCGTATGAAGTCAAATTCAAGCGATGAGCAAGGGTTGACATCAGATAAAGGTCCAGCTGTATCTTTTTCATATAGAGAAATATTCTATCTTGGCTTAGAGTCACAATCAAATGTATACTGCTGCACAAAACTGAGGAAATCAGTGACTGATGATGATGAAAAATTGTTGGTTGGTTCCTTGCGTGGAACAGTGTTTTGCATCGACTACAAAAATGCACCTGTGAATGGTGACTACAGACCGATCGCAAACAAAGTTTATTTTACATATATACCAGGTAGGGAATCAGAATTTGGCGTGATCCTAGAATCGCGTACACCACTTTGACTTTGTGCATATAATAACATAAAAAGGCATCTGATCGTAACTTAAACAGTTATGCCTAATCATAGAATCCAGGTCACACTGTCATATTTGCCCATTCATTCAATGATATTTGACGTTCATTTAATGATGTTTGCCATCCATCTTATGAGTGGGCCCTGCATGCAAGACCCTGGCCTGCATTATAATAATCGCTCTCCAAAACAGTTAAGCAGGCTTCAGCCTAAGTTTAGCTAAACCCTACCAAATCCCAAGGTGTACTCGGACTTGTCCCGCAAAATGTTGTCATTATGTGGACTTATCACTTTTAGGACTTTTGCAAAGAGAAATAGCCTTTGAAGACATCTTATCAGAATGAAGACCATGCAAACCTTGCTTCTGTGGGTGCATGCATTTCCCATGCTCCAGTATGGAAAGTTAAATTTTTGTGCACCGGACAGTGTGCCGATAAAACAAAGGAAGCAATAGAAAGTAAGCGCTCTGTGCACCGGAACTGTCTAGCGCACAGCCCTTTCTTTCCATTGGGGCCCATGCTGGGAAACATGATGTAATGGTGAAGGTGAAGGTGAATTGCAGTATTTAGTGCCAAAGTTCAAACTTTCCACCTAGGACCAGGTGTAAATCAGATTGGAAAATTTGAAAACTGTGCATAGGATTTTCAAATAGAGATAAAAATAGTGCAGATAGTATGAAAATTTGAATTGATAATGCACATGTCAGCATAGTGCAACTTACATAAAATACAAGTAAAAATGCAGTTCAGTTACCAAATTATACAAATATGCAGATAGGAGTTGCTTATCATGGAGATTGCATGTGTGGCAGCTCAGACAACATAAAAGTGCATGGCAAACTTTCCAATCTGGGGTGCAAATCAGGGCTTGCACACTGGAAATTTTCAACAGATTTTAGAAATAAACAATAGACAGCAAAGTAGATTTCTAGCAAGATTGGATATCTTGCCATGCCAAGATGGGATGAAAGCATCCTGACAAGACGGGACAGGATGAAGATCCCTTTGTAAATGCAAAGTGAATATATTGTACTGTATGTGTTTCTTTAGGCAGCTAGGATATCTTGCCTTGGTGAAAAGATAACACATGTGCTGTGCAGCTCATGAAGAGATTTCAATGATTCAATCATGGTAATTAACTCATTTATGATCTTCCAGCCAAGTTTCTTTATGATTGGCATGCTGAGGGCATCATGACTGCTGCCAGTTACAGTACAAACAGCACAGTTTTTCAATTTTTGCAACTGGTTGATCTCAGTCACATGACAACAGCCCCATTCAGAAAAATAATAGAAAAAGTGTGGCACCACAATTCCTTTGTACAAAGTCCTCAGAGTTTCTTTGGAAGAGAGGATTTAGCATCCTTCAAAAAGCCGATTCCTCTGGAGACCTTAGAAGAAACAGTCTGAATATGTTCCTTCCTAGCCAGGATGTTGTCAATCTGTACACCGGATATTTGGCTTTTTGAAGAACTTCCAGCTCATTCTCTCAAATTTTTAGTGGAAGCAGTCTAGGGGCATTCTGTTGTTTAGCCTGTGCAATTGATGATTTCAATATGTGGGTGAATGCTGTTTAACAATAGGAACAATAATGTGTCTGTGAGGTTTCTTCATCCTGTTTTTATATTACAGTACTTCCTTTATGTCTCATTCAATTCCTGCCATGACCATCCGCCAGGATGCCCCCAGGCAATTGCACATAGAAAATCCTGGCCCCAGGGCATTTAACTGTAAAATTTTGCTTAACCCCCATGGCAGTTGACAATACCATATGCTTTTTGCTTTTGCCAATACATTATTTGAAATATGCCATTTCTCAGGGCATTTTTGTTGAATCCTGGGCTGGCATGGGGGATGTTCAGGGAAGGAATTTAATGAGACATGTGCTCTTTTCATTCACACTGAAACAAGTGACAGACGTTTTGGGGACCAGGGGGTGTAGCTGCCCCCAATATTGGTTAGAACAAAGATCTTTTCTTTGAAAGCAATATGAATAACTAATGCTTTTTTTGAAAACAATAGCTTCACCCAATATCTGGCAAGTGCCCACTGCTGACTTTAACTTTGAAGCATATGCTGAGCATTGCTCGTTGCATTTTGCTCGTTTAATAAATAAATTGGCTACCACGAAGTGAAAAGGAAGAAGGAATTTTAGTAAGATTAAGGAAAGCTGACAACTTCACTAGAAATCCTTGACAAATGAACATTCTTCCAACATAGGCCTTTTTTGTTTCAGTCAAATATATTCTGCATTTACAGCTTGTATATTTTGATGCAAGCAACGAATCTCTTCATGTTATAGGGGATGCAGAAATTATATCAATGGACTCATTTTCAAGATTTGAATGCAACAGCACAACAACAAAGAATGAATCAATGGTCATTGCTGTGTCTCTTATTTTAGTCAAGGTGCATTGAAGTTTTTAAAAAGCATATATTGATGTAACGTGATTTTGCAAAATGTTACTGATAATAAGTCTTTAAACATGGTATATACAGAGGAGTTTAATTTCACCATATTGTCCATACTTGTCTGGTGGGAAGCGCACTTGGTCACAAATCTTAGAGTTAGAAACAAGACTACAAACATTTGCGTTTATTTGACATGTAATTCAACACAATCAGTTGTGGGAATTGACCTAGGGTCATGAATAAGTAGCACTCAACTCATCTTTGTTCTGTACATTTTGAAGTGTACATGATTCATTACCAACACATGAAGTTAAGAGTAGACAAGCCTTTTAAAATCAACATGGAATTATCAAGATAGAAACAAAAGCACTTGTTAGTAGTATAATTCAATATTCAGAGGAGAGAAACACCAAGTAAGCACTACATGGAGAAAACTAAAAGTGACAGAGCAACTACTGTAAGTGATGGCTGATCTCATGCTAGTAATATAACTTTCAAAAATTGCTAAATCAGAATCCTTAGAGGCCTTAGTAGTGATGTTAAAATCATGCCAGAGGGACTGGTACACCCCATCCTGCTTGATCTTTGATGGCTGAAATACTTCATACAATAAGCTTCCCTTGTTTGTTAATGCTCATGTGCTTGAGGCTGTGGACAGCAAGGTGGCGGGATGTTTTTGCCAGCTACTGTAGCACTGCATAGGTAGCATTGTCCATACTTACTGCATCCTTATATGGTGCTAATTTGTTAATTTTCAACTGAATTTTTTTAAATAATGTTTATTTGTTCTTTCACAGGTTGTTGATGGGGTTAAGAGACATCAGCATTTTCTCAATGTGTATAAGGCCATGGAACCTGATCAACGAAGTAATTTAGCAGACATAGCAAGTTAGTACCTTGTGTTGTGAGAAGCAGTGTCAGTGCTGTACACACAGTACAGGCATTGTGCACATAAACAGAAGTGTGGTTTTGTTGTAGACTGATGACGATGAGTCTCTTGTTGCCCTTTGCTCTTTGATTTGATGATGGCGCTTCAGGCAATAGAGACTCGTAGCATTACTCTGAAAAACTTGGCCCTATTTAGGCCCAAACTTCGCAATTGTGCCAATCAGATTGCGAGATTTGGCAGAGAACAATGATGTTGAATTCTCGATTCGAATGATGCAGTTGACTAGATTTTGAACAAAGTTGCTACGGCAGGTGGCTGAAGTTTTCTCTGGTTTGTTTTGGTCTTAAAAACATGCAAAATGTAGCGTTGAAAGACTCATTTTGGACTTACCAGGTAAAGTGAACTTCCTTCTTCAGAAGTTTCTTTGATGAAATGCCTGCTTAATGTGGCTTTTATCGGATTTTCTTTCTTAGGAATGACCGTTGAACAGAGCTACGGCAGTCGTTCGATGCTGATTGGATTGATCAAATCATGATCGAATGCAGGAGACAGGGCTGGGTTTTTCACTGTTTCATTATGAGTCCCTCTTGAGCAAGGTTTACCGCAGGGATACAAGGGACTCATTGTCATAAGTCTAGTTTTGTTGCCTAAGAATTCTATAAACAATCTTAAGAATCTCTGAAAATATTTTCAACTTCACAAGAATTCTTGTTAAAAAGTTTTCAGCCTTTCTTATGACTCAAGAATTTTTATCTAAATTTGAAGAACTTTTCTTGCCATGTTGATATGTGCAAGGTCTGTACTGCTTACATACTCATTTAATCCAAATATGCCTTGAGCTATGATCTTGTATGAATTGGCCTGGGAACTAGTTTGCAAGAACCTACAGAGTAATGGCTTTCAAAGGTGGCAAATTTGTCATTAAATCCAGTCTATAGCTTGTTGCAATAATGCGTTTTCTTCCCAACTGGTATGTTCTATTTATGTAGAAAAATTTATGTTGTAACTTTGAGAAACAAATATTCCATGCACTCAAAATTAAGCAAACAGTACAAGAAATTTAAGAGCTAAGAAGCAGAGATTTACATGCAAGTTGAGAGCCTAATAGTACTATTGCGCTGATCCAAGTTTCTTCAATTAGAAAACCTTTGAATCACAACCAGGGGCAATTTCAACATGACTGTCCTGAAATGCACCATCTCACTTTCTTGTTAAAATGACTTTAATGAGAATTTTAGCATTCAGAGGCACAGGGTCATGCATTTCAAGTTGACTTTCTTCTGTCTTGTAAAGGTAAAGGAAAGAAGTCCTTTGTTCAAACAACATGTCCTTGAGGACTTTCATTCTGCCTATCTGTTAAAATCTGTTAAAAATAAGTTAAACTCAATGTTATTTTTAAGGGGGCGATGCATCTAAATACTTGGGAGTGATAAGGCATTCTTGTGGAAATTTTCTTACAAAAAGGATTGATTCAACTTACATTACAGTATATCTTGTATCCCAGGGATATGCTAGAAGCCCTTGGGGAAAGGGAGAAATGCTAGAATATTCTTTGTGCCTGCAAAGAAATCAAGTATTAACGTGCACAGAATGTTGCTCCTTCATGATTTGATCAGTAAACCAGAGGTTTTAGTTGTACCTTCATACAGTTTCCCTCGGTATCAGTTTCTACTGTATATATGCCATTTCGGACTTAATTCATATTTATCATTCAGTTTGAAAATAAACTATGTACTTACTGAGATAGGAAGCATTAAATTTTTCATACATTGATCATTTGTGCAATTTAAACGTCTTTTTCATATAACAGGAAGCTGTCAGCACATTGAGTTGTACTTCACACCCTATCAGCTTTCACATGCACAGTAAGTTATTTCATAATTCATTTCATTGCTGGTTGATTTTTTGGTTATGAGCAAAGGATGATGCCTTTCTCGTATTGTTCATTCTGAGCTCCATCCACTGCCAAGAAGCATATGGTGATAGAATACTTAAACACTTAATGTTTCAGCAACATTCCCAATTGGAGTGTAGATATCATTTTTTGTGATCATGGGTGGGGGGGGGGGATACGTTGTATATCTGTCCTACATGGATTTGCCATTTTTCAGGATATCATTACTACCTTTTACTAGCACCAGGTATCAAAGAAAGCAAATTTTCTAGGGCCTGTTGACAAGACATGTCAAAGCATGTCAAAAAGGAATATTTTGTCAGATCAGGTCAATTCTTGCTCAGATTTTCATGTTTTTTTGGAGTATGCTTTCCACCAATTTTTTCTAGAGTTAGGTGAAGTTAGGAGGGGAATTCTAGGACTGGCTAAGACCACATAAAATGAATTAATAGATTCTCATCACCGCCCGCATGGTAAATGTATCCCGCGTCTACATTTTTTATATTTTGTTTACAAAATATAAAAGTACCGCCCGCCCGTCGTTTGCAAGATTTGTGATGCTTTTTATATTGTCTATTATTGCCTGGAAACTCAATCAAACGCCGTAAGAAACAAGCTTACTTTGATAATTTGCCCCTTAACAGATGATTGATTAGCTTTCAGGAGCTTCCGTGCTTCATACTTGTCAATGTCCCGTTGATGATTTGCAGATATCCTGAGCATCTCTTTAGGTTGTTTGTAATCGCAATAAACAGTCAACGAAGAAGCAGCAGAATGCATTTACAAGCATGTTACAAGCCCAGACAACAAAATCTGCGAGAAAATTATACCTCCCTCGTAGATTTTGCAAGATGAACCAAAAATTTATATATATAAAATATAAAATGTAAACCTCCCGCCTCGCGCAACTTTTCAAAACTTAGTGATGAGAATTTATTAATTTATTTTCTATGGCCTGAAAGATTTCATGTTGACATCCCCATACAAATTTAGGTCAAATAACCCCTGGGCTTGTGACATTATGGAGTTCATTTTGTTGTGTTTGATTCCCGGGGGGGGGGGGGGGGTACTTGACCTAAATTTGTACGGAGATGTGCCCACGAGAAAAACTTTTTTCACCCTGCTCCAGAATTTTTGCCTTCAAATGATACCCTGTTCTAGAAAAAAATCAGTGAAAAGTATACTTAAAAACACAAAAATTTGGCTAAATAATAACCCGTTGTAACAAAATTTCCTCTTTTGACATGTTTTGACTACCTGCTCCAGAAAATTTGCCTTCTTTTGATACCCTGTTCTAGAAAATATAGGCGAAAGCCATACCCTGAAAAACGGCACATCCCCGTCGGACAAGTATGCTAAGTACCCCCCCCCCCCGGGGTTTGATTATTGATGGGTAAAGCTATTGAGGGAACTCCTCCCAAAGAAATTTCCCTGCATGCAGCATCCTACATAATTGCTTTTTATGGTATGTTATTTTAAGTATGTTAATATAATTCGCAGTCATTGTATGTCATTTGTGTTTTAGTAGGATACTCTTTGTTGCAGAATTTTAAATTTAAAGAAGAATTTAAAATATGAAACTGAACTGAACACATACAGTCCATGTATTAGTCATATTAATGCTTTTTGGATGAATATACCGTAAAATATGTGATAACTACTCTCCAATGCAGATGTTCCTCAATCATCGCATTGGAAGCATCGCATTGCAAGCAAAACGGAACTACTGCGAAGGAGCGCGCGAGAATCGCTTCTTTTCTTGTGTTTCATCATAGGGAGGGGAATCATAGGGAGGGAACCTAACCTCTGCGTAGGAGAGTATGTGATAACTGTTTTCATTTCCTTCAGCATATTCTGTGAAAATGACGAAAAGGAAAAAGTGTTTCTCCTTTCTGGGAGTGATAAAAAGGTTCATTTATTCAAAGAGGTATTGAGTTTTCTTTTCTACCAAGCTGTTATTTTCATCAGTAACATATTCAGTGATTGATATCTGCGATTAAGTTTTATTAGGGCCCTCTATGTTTTTTAGTCGTTTTGAGAACAGTTGAAATTCTACATGTTGAGTCGGAAAGAAACGCACGGTGCTTGAATGGCAACTGTCCCCTAAATATCCTTGCAATATTATCAGTTTTTAGTTTGCTGAATAGATGATCCGCTAAAAGAATATATGAGGTTTCCTGGTTGAAGTTGTTGTGACGCAGTGATGTAATACTCTGGCATTGCAGCCAGAACAGTTTGGGGGCAGGGTGCAATTCCCCTTCAATCCCAGGTAGAGCCCACCTTTTGACCATCGAGACAAAGGATTGCACACTCGATTAGGTGTTTTTTGCTTTCGCGATCTCAGCACTTGCCACTAAAACTACATTTTCACCTTGACGTTCGGCTGTTTTCTTCATTTCATTAATTGTCGTTTTGAAATTATTTATGCACGGTAGCCCCCTCAGTCAGAATGGTTGATTTTCAGGGGGCAGTGCCAAAAATTTTACAAATGAAAAATCCACTAAAACTAATAATAACATGAGGAAACTAATTACAATCATACAATTTACAGCCAACGCTTGTCGTAGTAGATAAAGAGGGAGCTTGCTTGGCCCCGCAGCTAAGTTCATTCCAGGTTTCTGCTCCGCGAAATGCCAATACTTTCTGCCAATAATTCTTGGTACCAGTGAATTAAAGGGTCGTCAGAGCTTCTAAGCCCACTTTCAAACATAAAGCGATTTGCTTTTTACCAACACTAACCAACAGGGGTGTTCCGTCATCATCGGGGCCTAAGTTTGGGCTGTTAGTGCATTGGCCAAGTTTGCACCCAGCTCAACCCCTAAACTTTTGCCAGTTTGGGGTCATAAGAAACAAGCCATGTTTTTTCCACAAACCAATGCACCAAATGTCCATGTCAGTGCTCTATGCTCCCAGAACAGACAACTGATCACCAGCGTGAAAAGATTTTTCCCTTTTTTTTGAAAGAGAGCGGATTGGGTGGGGAGGGCGTAAGTCAGCCACAAGTTCAAAGTTAAAAGCATGGATTTTATAGCGAATAGATCATTGAACCTTCATTCTTGAGCAATATTATCTAACCATTTGTGTTTTCAACATAACAGAACACTGTTTATTCCTTTATGATGTTTTAGATATCAAGAAACATATCTGCCGCAGTGTTAGCGACCACATGGCTAATTCTGCATTCAGGAAAATAAGAAACCAATTAAGAAACTTTTAGTACTAAAATCGACAAAATTTCATGTGAAATTAAGAAACTTTTAGTTCTATGGCCTGATCCTAGTTTCTTATAAAAAAACGTGTAAATGCCAAAAATATGAGGGATTATACGAGACGGTCTCCTCGAACAAACTTCAAATTTTACCAAAAATCTTAATCATTTCCTTCTGCGATTTCTGCTTTACAGCAATGAATTTCCTCTTTAGAGGATGTAAAGCTCTTCCCCATTAGTGCAAGGAATTAGTTAGGACGATTTCACTGTCCCAGGAAGATAGAATATCTTAATACTTATAAATGTCATTTTTGTTAGAAAGGAAAGCCGACAATATTTTGATCGTTGTTTACTCGATTTGAAGGTTTTCTAATGGGATTTGCTGCAGAAAATCTCCCATAGTCAATTACAGAAATTCTGATTAAAGGCCGGGTTATTTATTCATCTACACATCCACAGGGTGTCCGAAAATAATTGTGTCCCGGTTGTGTGGCTACTGTGGAGGAGCTGCTGATTCGGTTATCTCGACTTCTACACAGTTGCATAGGTGAGGCTCCAACTTATAGTTGGAGACCTTGTTTAAGTCAATTTGACAAGTAGTGCTGAGTTATGGTGGAGAAAGGCCAATTAGTGGTTGCTTCGAAAACAGCACCTGTATTCGAAGGATGAGGCAAACGACGACAATCATTGTAAATTGATGTATCATTCAACTCTATTGTTCCCCAGCAATGTCAAAATAAAGTAAGTTTTCAAAGAGAGGACTCTGGTATCACATTAAAATTTTCACCACATTTTTTAAAAGATAGAAAGTGCTCTCTTATGAATAGAAAACACTACCAAGCCTTTAAAATAGTTAGAAACACTTTTAAAAAAAGACGCCAGAACCATTTCTGTAGAAACTTACTTGATTTTGACATTGCTGGAGAAAATAGCAGTGCTGTTTCTGAAGCAACCACTTATTTTGCCTTTTCTCCACCATAAAGCAGCAACCACGTGTCAGATTGACCCATTGAGTCTATGGTTGCTACACAGCAGCAAAACATACGGGGCATAATTCTTTTGAAAAGTTTGAGAAATTTCTCCTGAAAGTTTGCTTTAATACTCCCCGCTATAGCAAACAATTTTAGCAGCATTGACGAAAATGTTAATTTGTCGACTTCACAAGGCTTCACAAGATTCGACGATAGAAATTTGTATCAATTGTACATTTAAAGAAATTTTAGCATGTTCTGCGGCTACCCTCCCGTCACTGAATCTATGTTCCCTTTCTTTGCTGAAGTCAGGATAACATTAAAAGTGCTCGCAAATCAAGTTCTCAAAGACTGATTTGCAGTTGCCATCTGTTTCAGAATGAAGATGAACAAAGATTCGAGGAACTGCCTTGTGAACAGTTTTTCCCAGAGTTTGAGGATCTTCCTAGCAGGTACTGTATGTTATATCTGGATAGTGGCGAAAGGCCTGTCCTCCGTGACTGGGGCAAGGGACGGATTCCCCTTGGCCTCTCTTTCAGAAAGCTACAGTTATCGCTTACAATTTTTGCTTGTTTCTTTACTTCTCTCTTTATTTACCTGTCTCTAATTGTCTTCTAACTTAAAAGACAAACAGTAATGTCGCCTTTTACTGGCAAGGCACTTTTTGTTCACTAAGTGGCGAGAAAGTTCTGTATCGATGCTGTGACTACGACTTACAAGAGGAGACACAAAGCTTGGCCATTCGACAAAGACTATGTTCAATGTCCCTGACTATTGCATAGAGGATGTTTTCCTTATACACGTACACAGGATGCATATAGGACATGAAGGATTCCCATGCCTGGATGCGGCATGCGCAGGGGGCTTAAATTAGTTGTAATTTAGCTAGAAACTTTCCACCTTACTTGAAATGAAGCAAGGAATGAATGAAAATAAAGAAAGGCTTAGGGCTTAAAATATTTGTCCCGTGGAAAAGTTTCTGGACGCTGCTTAGTGTATTTCCAGCGAAATTGAAGTATCTTTCCAGTGTTACCTTTTATCGAATTCACAAGTTTTGACACATTTTATCCTCTAATGAGGATTTAATCGCTTGGAGTGGTTTGCTAATATCTAGCAATATGATTTTGATTTCCACTGTACAGTTGCTTAGGGCCCTATTAAAGAAAATATTGATGGTGTTGCCACAAGAGTTTAAACAAAGTTTCCTATTTTGCAGCATTATTTGGATGGATGTAAAAGATTGTCGAGATAACATTAGAATGACTGCCTTCGGCTGCCAGAATGGATTGGTCAAGGTCGCCGTTACATACAAAAATCTGGGTAATGCATTTACTTGAGTACTTGTGTCTCTTCTTGTACTATCATTTTGCGGTCAGCTTTCTTTATGTAGCTTGTATGGAGCCTCAACAGGTGAAGCTGCGCACAGGCTTTGTTTGTGTCATTAGCGTCGGTCGCCAAAGAGTATGGCACGAGTCTCACTTATCTGCGTTGAAGTGCATTTGTTGATGTAGCGTCATCTTTGCTGTACGAAGTAATCATCCGCCAATCCGCCATCTTGATCTTCAAACTCGTTCGTGATTTTACGCCGGTTTTGAGCCAGCCTCGTTCCCAGGGTGCTCTGCCGTCATACGTCATACACTACACTCATCATGAAGCCGGATGAACAACAACGTAGAGCAACGAGGTAGAGCAACGAGGTAGAGGTAGAGCAACGAACTCACTCTGGGGACGAGATTGGTTTTGAAGGTTCCTTGAACAGGGCTCTCTCTAAAAAATCTCTCATATTTTCAGGATAGAGTGATCGATTGCAGTGGAGTGAGTCATAAAATTAATAGACCATGCTCACTACTGAACAATATATTTGCGAACATTATTGCATTGATAGGTGGGGAGTAGTCGCGTTGTAAAACAGGGATTGCTGATATTGACTCACCCGATAGAAATATAACGGGTAAGCCAGACTAAAGTTCCACTTCGAAAGATTCATAGCACCTAGAGTACTTCACAGATTTGAATGATTCAAAGTCCAGTTGAAAGTCGAAAGATTGAAGTATTTTTGTGATCTTTTTTCATTGTCTTGCCAGCGCTAGTAGTATCGGTAAATTTAACTTTGTAAAAATTCCATGGTTTCAATATGAATAAAAAAGGGCCTAAAACATTCATCAAATCGTAAGGGCTGATCTTACACAGAACAATACAGAAAGGGCGTTTCACTTCTCTCAAGAGTTATACAGCTTCAGTTTTCAAACAAATATTAAAGGTTTTTAGTTCCATGGCAATCAATTTGCAGTGCATATTTCTCACACATGAACGATTGCATTTTCTTTATTGATCTATGCAATGAGTCCTCGATGATTTGATCAATGTTTCAGGCCCCTTTTCAGTCATTTTGAGCCTTGAAATATTTCTAAAGTTGACTTTACCTGTATTTCTAGTGCTCGTGAGACAGAGAGAAGTATTGCAAAAGTTCTTTAATCTTTAGGCTCTTAACTAGAAGTTGAATCATTCAGATCTTTGAAGTACTAGTGGTGCTATGAATTTTCAACAGTGGGAGCTTTTTTCTGGCTCACCGGGTAGTTCTCATAGAAGCTTGTGTTTTTCAAGTACTCTCTAGTACCGAAGAATGGCCCCCCCGCTTATTGATTTTTGAAAAATTTTCCAACCCCCCCGCTCTAATTCCAACCCCTCCTTTTATTAATTTTTGGAAAAATGAAATGATGTCAGACGTAATTTCTGAATAAACGCAAGAAAAAGTCTCAAGAAGTGCATTCAACAGAACCAGGGTTCAACAGTATATGTATCAGTAGCATCACTATTCACATAGATATATAACAGATACGTGTTTACCTAAGAAAAGGGCTATTTTCTATTTCTCCAAGCACCCCCCCGATTATTCCAACCCCTCCCGATTATTGTTATATATAGCCATTTCCAACCCCCCCGATTATTCTCACCCCCCCGTTTATTCGGTACTCGAGAGTACTTGGATTCATTGATTGTTTGACACATTGTATTCTTCTTTTATTTCTTCAGCTCTGCTCAAATGCTTTACATTGGATGTTGGAGGTCTTGTAACTTCAGTCAAGTTATTCAAACTTGGGCATCTCAATTCTAAGCAGTCAGATCAATATGAAGAAGGTAAGAACCTACACTTATTACCTGGAGTCCTTTGTTTCCCCTGCGCTTTGACTTCATGATGACTCTTCAGTCAACAGTAGACTCATACCTCGTCATAGTTTCGCTGTTTGCCTGAACTGATAATCCGCTACAAAGCTGTTCTCGCCACTCAAAGTCTTTCAACAAGCAGTGCTTTTAAACTCTTTTAATTTAACACAATGTCGAGCTTCCACGTTTTTGTGATGTGTTCGTCTTCCATTACTCTCCATTACGCCAAAGAAACTCAACGCAGGAAACAGGCGTTTGCTGTGTGTTCATAGCTCAACTTCGTCAGCGAAAATCTTTCTCTTAGCCAATCAAATTACAGTATGGCTGATGGAGCTTGTGACAAAAGTTGTCCGAACTAACCGTCTAAATCAACACTTAGATTGTAAGACTTTATCAACAGAGAATTGATCATGATTCGAACGAAGAATGCACAAAACAAGGTCATCTTTTCTCTTTTTTGTTATGAGTTCCTGTTAAGAAAGGTTTACCGCAGGGATGCCAGAGACTTAAATAATCAGTCTGGTAAGAACCAGGAGCATTCGTATCCAAATCCGTTGTTTTGATCCTAACCAGAGTTCAGAAACAATTCGAACCTTCTTCCGAATGGCAGCTCCGTTACTTAAACCTTCCTCAGATCTATGAGTTAAAATAGCCATTTCATTCTATTTCATTCCATTTCATTCCATTTCATTCCATTTCATTCCATTTCATTCCATTTCATTCCATTTCATTCCATTTCATTCCATTTCATTCCATTTCATTCCATTTCATTCCATTTCATTCCATTTCATTCCATTTCATTCCATTTCATTCCATTTCATTCCATTTCATTCCATTTCATTCCATTTCATTCCATTTCATTCCATTTCATTCCATTTCATTCCATTTCATTCCATTTCATTCCATTTCATTCCATTTCATTCCATTTGAAACTGGTCGGTTTGACCAAGGCCCCCTTGGGACTTAAGTGCTTCGCAACCACCAACCCTCTTTTAAGTTCTTTTCCTCTGTAGATTCTTTTGAACAACAGATGTCAATCTTTTTCAAGCATTTTATCTACTATCAACGAACGAGTTGCGCTTGTGACATAGTCATTGCAATCTCTACCTGACGTTTGATGTGGAACAGAATCTAATGCATTATCCATCAGTTTTTAATCGTTCGTGGTGTAGTTGTATGCTAGTTGAACTTTGCGTCTCTTCTTATATTGGTCATGGGGTAGTCATTGTCTTTCGTTCCCCATGGTATCGTACCTGTAGTGTTATATAGTAATTAGAAAAGGTATAGTAAGATGTAAGATAATGTGTAAATGTTTACATTTGAATAAGAAAATGCGTTGCATATTGATCTACGGTAAGTGAGAAGATTACTTATCCGTTCTCACGCATTTTGAAGTAACGGAAATTTCATAAATCGAATTTTACGTACGTTTACAATTCTCAGCAAAATAGAGGAAAAATATAAAGAATATTTCAGCCCTTCCGCTATTATTGAAATACCTTAAGTATTCTTTCGGGAATGCATTTCATATATGTGAGGTACGCTTTTGCTCCATATTTCAGGCATGTCATAAATTTCGGGATTAATCAGGAATTTTAAAACTTAATTTAGGAACTTCAACCAAATTTCTGAGAGCATTAGATTTTAGTTGATTACCTGCAAAATAAATTAGATAAGAATTATGAGAGAATGTGGTATATTCGTCTTTCCTCTTTTTTCGATTCTTAGGTTGGAATATGCAGTGATGTATGTTCCAGTAGTATGTTGATAAGATCGGAAAAGCTTTAATCTTCACTCTGAGGCGAATGTGAGAAGCCGTTGCCTCACGCCATATGTCGCCATGAAGTTCTTGTAGATTCACATCATGATTAGTATGAGCATAAGGAAGCAAAATCAGACTGAAGACCGAATTCATGAGCGCTTTAAGTTTCGATTGTTGATTTTTAAGTGCTGGCGCAAAACTGTGATTTGATATCGTGAGAATGAATTTCTGCTGGTCAGCAATAGAATTCTCATCTCCTGTGAAATTTGCCATTTGCCTGACAAAGTTGCTGCGCTTAGAGCTATACTAATTTTCTGCACTTAACGACTTTCAATTTTAACGATAGCTCACCTGACGGGGCCTACCAAATTTTTGTTTGCCAGTGCTGAAATATGGAAGGAACGGAGCATTCTAAGATTCCGGTACTTTGACGTAGGCCTGATTCACACTAGGTCGTTTTGGTCGTTAAAGTCTTGCAAAAGACCTAAAATACAAAGGCTTAGAGTTAAAGTCCTCTGTTTTTCAAGTCTTTCTGCACGACTTTATCGACCCAGATGACCTAGTGTGAATAAGGTTTAAGTCAAGGTACCGGATTTTTAGAATGCTCCGTTCCATATTTCGGCGTTGGCAAACAAAAAGTTGGTTGGCCCCCTCAGGTGAGGAAAGGTTAAAATCGAAGGTCATTAAGTAAAGAAACTAGCATAGTTCTACTAGGTAAGGAAAAAAACACCCGGCCTTTGAAAGGCTACTGCTCCCTAAGTATGTAAGCAATGATATCATGCAATACTTGATTGAATAGCTAACGTCTTCAATTACTTTTAGAATTTATCCTGGCTAAAATCGGTCACTCCGTTCAGATTCTGTAAGCGATTTTCTAAAATGAATCCCTTTGAGAAACCTTAAAAAACATGCTAAAATTACAAGCAAGAATCCCTAATGTGTTAGCCTCGCAGCGATGACTTTCAGCACGCGTTAGCAAGTGCTTTTCTTTTGACGGGCTGAAAAGTCTTCCCCTTAATGTGAATAACTTAGTCAAGGGGATTCCATTCTCCCACGAGGACAAAATACATGAACACATCAAAGACTCATTATTGCTAGGAAGGAGAACAAAGGGAAATCTCTCTTGGTGTTTTCACTCGTTTTTGAAGCTTTTCGAAAGGGACTTTCTGCAGAAAATCTCCTATTTCAACGGGAAAGAATGACCGATTAAAGCCTGGTAGATTACTGAACCTAATTTGACATACCCGGAATAAAACAAGACAGTTTTCAATATGATTGCTTTGATATGCAGAGAGAAGCATTTTTTCAAACGCCGGGTGTTGTTATTGACTCACCCGGTATACTGTGTCGAATGATGATATTTTCAAGATCCTGAATACAGCACTGTAACTATGGAAACCAATGCTTTACTCCTTAGTCAACGAAATTTGTATATTTTTTCAAATGTTGCAGATATTCATCTCAAATATTATCCATATTGCTCTTATACAAGTATTTGATGATAATAAACTCAATTTGACTAAAAAAATTTCAATTCATTGCCTCATTTTATGTTTTAACCATGATAGGGATAATCATGATAATCATAACTTAATTTTTTGTTGTTGTCATGGCAACAGGGACAATAGAGTTCATATGCTTTAATTGTGTGATTTTGATTGCTTACGTCAAAGTGGATCTTATTACGAAGCTAGATAGCTAGATGATCATTGCTGCTATAACTGCGATGGAAGGGAGGGGGGGTTCGAATCCACCCACCCTCGTGTATCGACCGCTTCAAATCTCCCAGGTGGAATGGGGTTAAAGCTTGAATTTTTCGAGTAGCACTGCCGCTGGACTGAATATTTTTTTCCCTAGTTGTTGCCCCTACTTCTCGAACTACTACCCTCTTCCCTTTTCAGCTAAAACTAGGGCTCACGATTTTACAGGTCAAAGAGCTGAAAGGTAAAGTTACAACCAACAACGTTTCAGAGCTAAAACGATGAAAGTCCAACGTTGCAAATTCTACACTTGACAACCTTTTTTGTTGCAAGTCAAAGAGCTAACCATTTCTAATGGAAAATTCAAATTCTTAGACCCATATTTAATGATTTATGAGGCTCTAAATCCATCCCTATGGGCTGCACATACCCGTTTCTCCATGTTTGGAAGTCACCACCCCGGCTATGCTATGTGATATAATTGGTTATGTAGTATTTAGCATACACAATGTTGATTCTCATTTAAACAAATTTTGAACATAATACTTTTACTTGCTACATTGCAGCCACAGGCACAGTTGGATCAAGCCATGCGCTACCAGATTGTGAAGACTTGTCACTTCTTGTCACATGTGCAATGGAGCTGTCTGTTGTTTATCTGTAAGTTTAAAAGCTTCGTTGAAGTGATAAGGATGTAATCCGATATGAAACAAATCCGATATCAGGCAAAAGGTTAAGCACTAAACGAATCATACAAGAAACGTCTTGGAACCGAAGCTCAAAGAAACACTTTTATATCACGTGAGTCACAATGCTGCTTCCTGAATTTCAAAGCGATGATATTGAAAACTGTCCTGTTAATTCCAGATATGCCTAATTGGGTCCAGTAATTCAACCGGTTTTAATCGGCTATTCCGTCCCGTTGAAATGGGAAATTTTGCGCTGAAAAGCAGCAAAAACAAGTGTAGACAACAAGTAAGATTTCCCTCTGTTCTCCTTCCTAGCAGTAATGACGCTTGGATGTGTTCATTCATTTTGTCCTCTTTGGAGAATGAAATCCTCCTGGATAAGTTATTCGTTCCAGGTGAAAGACTTTCTCATTCCACCAAGAAGATAGCACGTGCTAAAGCGTGCTCAAGTGATTAAGTCATCGCTTTGAGATGAACATATTAATGAAACTTGCTCTTAATTTTGGCGTGTTTTTGGAGGTTTC
The DNA here is from genome assembly GCA_964019985.1 of Aurelia sp. 4 Dawson et al 2005. Classification (NCBI taxonomy): domain Eukaryota; kingdom Metazoa; phylum Cnidaria; class Scyphozoa; order Semaeostomeae; family Ulmaridae; genus Aurelia; species Aurelia sp. 4 Dawson et al 2005. The sequence goes on along the minus strand of OZ026494.1, from coordinate 5,882,095 downwards.
TCTAGGGAAATTTTTTTCAGAAAATCCCTTGCGAAATGTGAACGGAGAGCATAGGTTCCAAATCTTTAAATCTACGAAAAAAGGCGGGTGTTGAATTCAGTGACCTGTTTCTTTAAACTGAATGACTTGAAAGAAACTTTAGCCATTTTTCTATGATTCTACCGTTGGACTTTTCAGAAATCTTGAATATTTTTCGAAATTACAGCCTATTTCATATTTCATCTCATTTTATGTTGCGATGTCATAAAATTTTTAAATCACAGACCAGAAGAGTGAAAGATTTTTACTTGATACCATTTTGTAGGCTTTGAAAATTATTTGATTTTTCGTCAAGAGGTTTAGAAATTACGCTAGTTTCAAGTTTTTTTCGAAAATATTCTTGAATTTTTAAGGAATAAGAAAAACACTGTAATTCTAAAAATATTGAAGATTTCAGAAAAGTCCAACGGCAGATTTACAGTAAAATAGTTCAAGGTTCTTTGAAGCCGTTCACTTCAAAGAAATTGGTAATAGAATTTCACACCTAGATTTTTAAAGATTTGAAACCTATGCTTGAACGGAGTGATTGATTTCAGTTGGGAAAAATACTAAAAATAATTGAACATATTGTTAGCCATTCAATCATTGCAAAATATCATTGATTTTATACTTAGAGAGCAGTAACCCTTCAAACTTTGGCCTTTTTTTACCGGCCCGGTATAGTCATCTGTTATTTGTGAAAGATACGACTGGCTAGATATGACAACCTCGTTCTCAGGGTGTTCTCACGTCATACGCTGATTACGAAGACGAATGAACACCCTGTTACACTTCGATCAAATGCGCCAAGAATCTGGGTGCATTAGCAGCCATTATGGATTTTACTGTTTGCTAGGCAACGCGAATCGACGGAAAATGGCCGTTGCTCTGGAGCTAATTCTGCGGTGGATGGATCGGGAAGCTGGAAACCAACACTTTCAGGGCCTTATTTAAACCTTTATGAAGGTATTTGAACAATTATCTGGGGTTAGCAAGTGTGTTTAATGTGAAAATAAGTTCGGTTTGTTTGGAGCGAAAATTGGCCTTAGTTGAAATTAGGGAAACTTTCACCGCAGCTTCCAGAATGAAATGGCTCGTTATTCTTCGAATTTCGGGAATAAATTGCAATTAATGGTCGGAATCGGTAAAGAATATGGTTTTATGTCGAATTTTAAAATGCCGTGGCCGTTTGCCCCACGCAAAACGGAGTTACCGCGCAATGGTGAACATCCAATCAGATTGCCAAACGGCCTCTTGTATCCCAGGGTAGAGGAAGAGCAACGACTTCACTCTGGGGACGATATTGTTGATACGATAACTTTGTATCCTTTTGCATACTTTCTCATAAAAATACAAGGAAAAACTACACTTACGATGCAGAAGAGAGCATAGAGTACACAGCAATCTTACCGCCATTGAACAAAAATACAAAGAAAAGTATCTAAACAGAATCAGTTACCAATGCTCAGTAAACTGACAAACAGTAGGTGCTAGTGTATGGGAGGTTCGGCGATGGAACATTTGAAAGTATTCTTTGACATTGACATTATAAGTTAAAAGAATCTGGTAAGTGTTTTGAGACACTGCAGGCTTCCAAATGGCTGAACATTTTGACTCACCTGGTGAACAGAAGTAAATGCTTTCAAATCTTTATAAAGCCGGTAAAGTTCTATTACATTTTCTTTGGATTGATTGGCTCGAGAGGGACTTAGGGTACTTTGTTGTCAATCTGCCTTGGAAATTTTTTAACACTTCGACCATTTTCAAAATGGCAGCATTTTCATTATTTTTTAAAAGAATTTCTTGAAAATTTTTAACAAAATCAAAATCAACGTAAATCCTAAATCAGCTGAGGACAAAAATGATACAATCTTCAATCAAATCATAGTTTATGAAGGCCTAGAAGATGATGGCAAGCAGAAATCTGTAGCTCTTCTGGTATAAGATTTAGAAATTTAATTACGTCACAATCCATAACATGATAAGTGCAGCCATTTTGAAACTAATCAAGCTATCGAAAGATTCCCACAATAGATTACATTAAAGTACCTTTAGATCCTTTCAAGCTGGTAAATTTAGTGAGAAATCTGATGGAATTTCACACCCAGCTTGTTAAATATTTGAGCCCTATGCTGAATAACCCACACACACGTTCGTATAACTAGCTATGACGGTGACGCTAATTCATTCTTGTGTATTGTTTCAGGGACGTTTGCAATCGAGGTTTCACAAGCATGGCAGCGTTGCCTCAGTCTGACCATTATGATAGCGTCACATGCTCTCTCGTTGCCGATATCGATCTTGATGGTGAAAATGAAATATTACTTGGAACCTACGGCCAGGTATTTTATCCTTATTTGTTTAAAGGACAACTCCGGGGTTGGTATAATTGTTGATTATTCAAGAGATTACACTGTTGCCAATGGTGTGAAGATTCATCAACCAATTTATGAAAGTTGGAGGCATCAAAACTTGGAAAGAATTTGCGACTGGTGTTCAGCAGTTGGCAAGGTTGCTTTTTAACGATAATTTTATCAACCCTGGACTTGTCCTTTAATGCTCTCTTGCTCTTTAGTCGTCCTTTCTCTTTTTGTAAACAAACCACTCGAGAAAGATCTTTGATAAATGGTTGTAAATAGTTGGTTTGAATTAAAATACTATGTTTTTCATTGCTATTGTAAATGCCAACTTTAAAAATCATGGCTAAAGAGATAAAGATAAAGATGGTAACCACATTATTTTTATTCAGTAGTTTTCAAATTGCATCTTTAAAGTTCGTATCAAATGAAATTTCACGTGAGATTTGTGAAAACGTAAAATTCCTCTGAAATTCATTTCTATTGTCGGAATTCGCAGGCACTTGCTGGTGAGATCTTATTTGAGGCAAACTGTACTTCATCAATGTTGCTGATACGTCAAATGGGTGCATGATACTTTAGACTTGCTCTAGGTCTATTCCTTGGTCTTTCAGTGCAAAAATAGAATGGCTTCTGCGGGGGTGTAACAGCCAGCGTGCAGACTCTGCAGTCAGCGCGGAGGAACGAAAAGAAGAAGAAAGCTCCCAGTAGAGTCTGCGCAACGGCGACCAATTCTATGTTTTGAGTTCTCAGATTTTGTGGAACCATATGTGATTGGCTGCATGATTGATCTTTTGTTCTTACTTGTGTTCAGCGTGTTCTGCTCGTAGCAAATTTTGGAAGAAGGTTTGTTACACGCAAGAGGACACCATGAATGAACGCATCCAACCGTCGTTTTTGTTAGGAAGGACAAGAAAGGGAAATCTTGTTTGGTGTTTTCATTGGTTTTTGCAGGTTTTAAGGAATGACTGATTAAAGCAGTAAATTATGGAACCTATATTGGACATATCGGGGCTAAAACAAGACAGTGTTCAAGATCGTTGCTTTGATATTCAGGGAGCTGGATTTTTTCAAAAGCCGGGTGTTTTTTATTGACCCACCCGGTTTCGTAATTCGCGGCATCATCATATCATTATCATCATCATCATCATCGTCGTCGTCGTCGTCGTCATCATCATCATCATCATCATCATCATCATCATCATCATCATCATCATCATCATCATCATCATCATCATCATCATCATCATCATCATCATCATCATCATCATCATCATCATCATCATCATCATCATCATCATCATCACTGCAGAATGGGCCACGTAATAGAGGTGACGCAAGTCCATTGATACTGTAATATTGCTTATTTTTCTTATACTCTAGGCACTTTATTTTTAAAGTACCAGTCATCTTATTTTTCATTCATGTTTTTACTTTTCGTTGTTTTTAATGCTATCTGTGCATGACATCATAGGAATGCTAAGTAAGCCGCTGTGTGAGTGCAGAATATTGCTCTAATCGGCATTTGTTGCAATACCTGGTCACATCCTGGGCTGTACTCATTGTAGGATTTTATGACCCTCATTAAGTTTCTATCGTAGGTTTTATGACTCTTTAGGACGAGCCGACTATACAATTATGTACGTCATTCATTGTCATCACGTGTAACATTTTAGTTTTCTTTGTGTTACGTCATGTTGTTATTTTCTTACATTAAAGTATATATAAAGAGCAACTTAGTTACTGAGAGAGAGAACAGCTATGGCTTCGTAAGACTTAGTCAAGGATGCAGGCGCAAGAGGCTTGCGAAAGCTCTTGTCGTCCAGAAAGCTCAATCATTCGCATGCCTTAGGATATGGCACTTTGTTATTTTAGGCTTTATGTGCAGTGCTTGCAAAAGGCTGTATCATTTAGTTCCTACGTGTACATTATTGTATTTGGGTGGATTTATTGAGCTCCATCAGAGTAGACTAGTTTTGGCTTCGATTAATGGAGGAATTATCATCAAAGTTACGAAGAATGCTCGAATTGTTGTCGTTTATTTGAAGACCGCTCTTGGCCGAAATCCTGAACTTTAAGTCTCATTCAAACCAGTTCACAATACCTCGAACAGTCCACTAATTTGTTAACTTACCTGCTAATATTATTTTACAGACCTATGATGAATTTCTCCATGTAAATGCATAGAAAATTTCTTCAAATTTACCGAGACAGCCCTGCTAGCAGGGCCAGTCCTACTCATGTAATCAGTCCTTATGATCTCAGTTTCGGCCTGGCTCACAAAGTATATTTTAATGTATTGATGAGTAAAATGGATCGAATTTGGAGCCTTTAAATGAAGCAGCTGCCACATGCTCTAGTTTCATAGACTGAAACAGAGAACTTTGAAAAAACATCATTAGCGCAACAGTCATGCAGGCGGGGTCAATTTCATGTACTTCGTCGAATACATTATTTATCTTGATCCCCTAACTTGGTTATGGAGGACAGAACAAGCAAAATTATCATGCCGGCGTTAGCGGAGATTATCATTTCGATTGACAGAAATTTAGCGTCAAGTTTTCCTGAAGAAAATATTTTGAATTTGTTGAATTAAAATCAAGAGTGTATTCTTTTGGACATCTTCTGAAACCTGTATAGTTGGTAAAAGATAAAACCCCATTCTTTTGATACAATTTTTGCCGAAAACGGTTGACCTTGGAGACTGGTTTTTTAAAACAACACCACCATTCTTTTGATCATTCTGTTTTGGTTGACTTCCGAGAGATTATTGCCGTATTCTTTGGGCTCTTCTAAAGACAATAGAAATATGAGGCTTCGGAAATCTTCTGCTCCAGAAACTAGCAGTTGGCCCCATCCTTTCGTATCCGGATATTTCTAAAAACGCATCTTTTTTATTCATTTTGGCGTTTTCGTTTACCAAAAACGAAGCTTTTCGAAGACGCTCCCCAGCCAGAGTGGATCTTTTTGAAAGCGTCGTTTCATGTTGTTATGTGGACGGGTGAAAACGGAGCTCTTTGAAAACGTTGATGTCACAGCATCGATTTACGACGTATCAAAGCATGCGCACGGATTCTTTGGGATCACGCAAGGGGATTTTGATTGTCTGTTTTCTTTTATCGAAGTTGAACAGCGAAGTTTGAACCTAGCAGCGTCTTCGTGTTGACGGATATATTTTCGAAAACGATCCTCGTGTGGATGCAGATAATTTGTAATACGGATGAAAAAGATGTGTTTTCTTCAACTATCCGCATACGTATGGAGAAGGTCTTATGAAAGATAGCAGAGAGCATTGTTTCGTGAATGATAAATTTTTTTTTCAGAAACATTCGAAAAAATAATGAAACTTTGCAGGTTCTTTTCTCTCGGGCCTTGCATAGCAATAGTACATTGTTTTGCAACGGTCTGAATTCGCTCGGCCGAACAACAACATTCGAACTCTCTTTCGCTCAGATTGTTCTTTCCTTTGGTGGGATTTTTCTATGTGAAGTTTGCCAACTCTACCGTTTTCAAAATTCGCATTCTTTTGGTAACTGACATTTTCTCTTCGAAGTATACCGTTTTTTGCAGACTTCACAGACTTTCAGATGCCCAAAAAATACGCCCTCAGTGTACCAAGTTGAGTGCAGAAGACAATACCCGTTTGAAAGGCCACTCTTCTCTAGATATCAAAGCAATGATATTGAAAGCTGTATTGTTTTTTGCCAATATGTTCTCATATGTTCATTCATTTGCCCAGCTTTATTGTCAAAGCATCATGGTTGACAATTGGCCTTGAAAGAAATCCAGTAAATTGCCGCATGTAAGAACCTACTTTTTTGAGAGCCAGGCTGAAAAAGGTTCTTATGAAAATGGTACAAAGGCACTAAAACTATTTTCAATGTATAGAGGCTCTTATTTGAAGGATTCCTTGTGTAGGCCCTCTCCGACTATCAAAAAGGGTGTTCAGCCCTTGAGCCCTATTAATTGTTTTGAAGGGGTTCTTATGGACCTGATAACTAATTGGGAGGAGAATAACACTTTAACACGCAACTAGCAACAGCAATCTGAAATTAACGTTGCTACCCCAGCAATGAGAACCTATGTTTCATCAAACTGAAACATTCTTAATTACAAGGTGCATCACTTACAAAGAGCAGCCTCTAGATTCTTATTTTTGTAGGTTCTTATATGGGGGATTTAAATAATGGAATTCTATTCTCGTACGTTCAGTTGCTATTTTCTTCTGAGATACAAAATGGCTAGATTGATAGTTCCTTGTTTTCCCGTACTTTTTGACTTGAAGATGTCGCTTGCGTCAACGGGCTTTCATTTCCAGTGAGTAACGGTGTTCGCTTTCCATTTTCAAGGAGTGACCGTTGAACAGAGATTAGGCAGTAGTTGGGTCATGATTTGAATTGATAAGGCGTAAAACAGGGTCAGCTTTTCAATCTTTATTGTGTGCTCCTGGAGAGCAAGGCTTGTAGCTTTGATAGAACGGTCTTGAGCAGTTATTCTACAAAATGACGCCAATAAGAATAGGATCCAATCATTTTCAGGAGCAGATCAGCTATGTGCCAGTAGTCCTTTAGATCCGGAAGTGCAGCTTCACTTTACTTTTCCTTGAATTTACTTTGATTCAATGGATCGATGGCACTTAGGATGGAATGGCCTACAAATTTCCCCTTCTTCATAAAGTCATCGAAGACTTTCAAAGAAGACTACTTTTAAGGTAACTGCATGCATATCAGTAATTCAATTTGATGCCAATTTTTGCAATTCTTCTCATTTTGCCGTCCTTGCTCCGATTCAAAATGACTAAATCAAATGCAGATTTATTATCTTTGGCTAGTAGCCACCAAGGTAGGTGATCCTCTCCATCGACCGAATTGTCAGCTAATTTGATTGCTCTGCAAACGCTATTATGAAGCTGGGTTTGACAGCGCATCATGGGCACTTTTGACTAAAACTGATTTTTTCCCAATTAGTAATTCGATGACAGTCCCAAGATGCAATGTCTAATCTAACAAAATCTAAAGCTGGATTTACTCCTCGCTTCTGGCGTATTTCATTGCATTTTCAAATAAGGCTCAATAAGCGACAATGAAACGCTTTAAAGGCGTACACTGGTAGGTAACAGCGCTAAATTTCAGCGTATTTCCCCGCTCTTTCCTGTACACATTCGTAAGTGGCCAAATCACGTGCAGGCTGATTTTAGGCCAATGAAATATCTTCTACAGATTAACTACAAGTAAATGGATAGGACAATGTCAGCCTGTTACAGAAAGTCACAGGTTCTTTTGTGCTGCTTTCACTGCAGTGAACTTTACGAGAACTAATGAAAGCAATCGACTGTTGCATTACCTGCGTTAAAAATGTTGTATGAGGCTCAATTTGATAGGAGAAGGGTGTAAGATTTCTATGATGGTTGGTCTGTTTTGTGTCTCTTTTGTGCCATGTTCACTGCCAACTTGAATAGCGTTTACATGCTTTGGTTTCCTTTACCCAAAGCCTGGTTCACACGAAGTTTTTGAGTCGGTAGAATCGTGCAGACAGACCCAATTTTTCTTTGAATTAAAATGCTTGAAGAGAAGCTTGGGTAAAAATTTGCTGTAAACTGGCCGTGGCGATTACTTTCAAAATGGCGGCATTTAGTAGGTTTGAGGCTGATATCATTGGTTTTCTAAATCCTTAACCAGAAGGGCTGCAGATTTTTGCTTGCAACTATATCACAGACCTTCATAAACTATGGTTTTCTAGAAGGTTGTATCTATTTTCCTCAAATGCTATAAGATTTTTCAATAAATTTGTACAAAAATATTGAAAATGCCACCATTTTGAAAAAGCAAGATATCAAAAAATTGCTACAACAGACAAACAGCACAGTACCGTAAATTCCTTTCAAGCCATTGAATTCAAAGAAAAATGTGATAAAATTTTACAGCCAACTTTGTAAAGACTTGAAGGGTTTGAGCCTGATGCTCACCCATGCTAAGAGATTTCATTTTAAATCACAGGAGCTGCTTAGTTACAAGTCATACAATTCAAGCTTACAAGATGATAAAGTCTCTGTTCATTTTGATCTTCATTGGAGCAAGAGTTTCTCAAAGCCGATATTCGCAATTGAAACAGTTGACCTCACGAATAATGGACTGCGAGAGTTGGCCGTTGTTTCTCTGAATGGTGTACATATTTTGCAGGTTAGTTGCCTTACAATTCCGCAATACTTACACTAGACTTATGACGATGAGTCCCTTATATCCCTGCGGTGAACCTTGCTCAAGAGGGACTCATAATGAAAAAGTGAAAAATTTGGCCCTATTTTCTTCAATCTTCAATGGAATTATGAAAGAATCACGGCTTCGAATCTCCATCCCGTGGGAGTGTTTTCAATTCTTCAATCGAATCGAAAATTCTATCACATTTACACCTTAGCAATAGTAATTCACAAATCTCGCAATCTGATAGGTACTGGAGGAATTGCGAAGTTTGGGCCTAAATAGGACCAAGTTTATAGGATAATACTATGAGTCTCTATTGCCTGAAGCGCCATCATCAAGTCAAAGAGCACAGGGCAACAAGAGACTCATCGTCATCAGTCTATACTTACAGTAGTTTTGCCGTTAGGCACGTTGATTATCTAGCCACGGCTGGGTGGAAGAGAAATTAATTCGATAATAACAACATCTTATTCGAGCATATCCAAATTCTCTTTTGAGTAGCCTCATCCAATTATATCATGGAAAAAACCTTACCCAAGTGCAACTGTTGCAACTTCTGCATTATTGCTGCGTAGCGGCATAATATTCTCAAAGAATCAAAACCCACGATGTCTTTTTGTATGTGTCTGGAAATGTTGCCATGTCGTTACACAATCTGGAAAACGTCAGAGGTGGTGTGAACAAAGCCTTCTTAAGCGGTCTCTTATCCTTTGGAATACAATTGAATACGTATTTGTCTTTCAAAAGACTACGGCCTGATTTCGTCATTCGTCTATAGGCGGGGGTGAGGAGACGGCATTGATGATGATGTGTTGTAATGCCAACAGAGCTGAATTGACTGTAAGAATAAGCGGTCGCGAGACGGGTTTGGGGAGGGGAGCAAGTGCATCTTGTAACGTCAGAAGAACTAGAAATGCCTACCGTTTACTTTCTTTCCATTCCTTGTGGGTGCAGTTTGTTTCACTTCCCAAAATGCGGCATTCATTAGCTAATGTTATTGCTAGATCGTAATCTATTGCCAAAAGTTGGGTTCTTAACAGGATAGAAGTTTGATAGACCTTCCTGTGGGGGCCGGTTGCGGCTCATGGCTGCCCTAGGGTTGGCGGCTTGGCAATGCGGGGTTCTTCCTCAGTGTTTAAATCGGGGGCTCCCTCTTGCGGTGCAAATGCTGTCTCCTCGGGCTTGTCACCTTTCCTGGTCTCAGTGGGAGGCCTTTTTCTACTCTTATCCTGCAACACATATGTATATAGTGCTTTTTATCACATTTATTTTAGACATTGTAAAAAGTTTTTTAAGTAGGCCTTAATTAGCTCTAACTTAGCTATATGTAATTTAAGCCTACTAGAAATAAATAAATAGATAAATAAATAAATAAATGATGATGATGATGATGATGATGATGATGATGATGATGATGATGCTAATGATGATCATGATGATGATGATGATGATGATGATGATGATGATGATGATGATGATGATGATGATGATGATGATGATGATGATGATGATGATGATGATGATGATGATGATGATGATGATGATGATGATGATGAAGATTACGATGACGATGACGATGATGCTGACGATGATGATGATGATGACGATGATGATGCTGATGATGATGATGATGATGATGATGATGATGATAGTGATGATGATGATGATGATGATGATGATGATGCTGACGATGATGATGATGATGCTGACGATGATGATGATGATGCTGATGATGATGATGATGATGATGATGGTGATGATGATGATGGTGATGATTATGATGATCATGATCATGATGACGATGACGATGACGATGACGATGACGATGACGATGACGATGATGATGATGATGACGATGATGATGATGATGATGATGATGATGATGATGATGATGATAATGATGATGATGGTGATGATGATGATGATGATGATGATGATGATGATGATGATGATGATGATGAGGATGATGAATCTCGTAGAAATACAACAATTCTACGTAAACTGTATTCCACAATAACATCCTTGATAAACAGCACTGACTCCTGGTACTCCACCATGGACAAAAAAGAAGTGAACCTTGCTATCTTTCTCGACCTGAAAAAAGCATTTGATACGGTCGACCACACCATCTTGTTAGCAAAACTAGAGAAATACGGCATAAGAGGGATAACAGGCGACTGGCTTACTTCATACCTGCGAAATAGGAAACAGTTTTGCACAGTAGACGGGCACAAGTCATCGGCTAAAATGGTAACTTGTGGAATACCCCAGGGCTCTTGCCTCGGTCCACTCCTATTCATAATCTATCTGAATGATTTTGAAACATGCTTAGAATTATCGAAAGCCAGCATGTATGCAGATGACACACATGTTACAATAACATCCAACAACCTTGAAAATCTACTTGAGAATGCTCAAAGGGAGCTTCTCAACATTTCAGAGTGGATGAGAATTAATAAGCTGACTGCCAATCCTAAGAAAACTGAATACATGTTGATTGGCCACCCCCGTAAAGTTAACAAATTGGATGTCTCCGAACCGCTAATACTAAACAACTCAGAAATAAAACGCGCAAAGAAGACAAAATCACTTGGGGTCATCGTAGATGAAGGGTTGAACTGGGAACAACATTTCAAAGTTGTTAAAGGGAAAGTTCGTGGAGGTCTCTCATCTCTTGAAAAACTGAAAAACCTTGTGCCACAAAAACAACTAGACAATGTATATCGAGCCCTTATAGAAAGTCATTTGAGGTATGCAAATGTTATTTGGGGCAGTATTCCTAGTTCCAAAATAAAGATCTTACAAAATTTACAGGATCGAGCCCGAACCATAATTGAGAGGGCTAGAATCAAAGACGATTGGTCATATAACTGGCTCAATGTTGAGCAATTAATCAAATTCGATCGATCAACCATGACCTACAAGATTATGAACAGGATGTGCCCAGAGAGCCTTTGGGATAAATTCCCCCAGATATCCTTGCATTCAAACTACAATACCAGAAACTGCAAGGACATCCAGATTCCAAGATATAACCTTGAATATGTGAAAAAAGGCTTTCATTATTCAGCTCTTACTGCATGGAACAGCATCCCCATCAGTATCAGAGAACTGCCAACCTTCCCGCAGTTCAAAAGAAATTTAAAAACTCATCTAAAGAGCTGAAACATGAAACACGACACCCTGGAAGAGCAGCAAATAGGCCCCAACAGTTAGACCGTAATTTTAATTTTGATGACTTTTTTTCTTTTATGCTGAAGGGATTTTGTGTAAAAATAAGTTAATATGAATATGAATATGAATTACAAAAGGTTGCGAAAAGAATGCCTCAAGGACAATGGAAATACGTCTCTATGGAAGAACTCCCCCCGCAAGTAGTGCCATGAATGCAAAAGGTCTTTTCTGCGAAGCAGTATTATATTCTTGCTCAAGGTTTTAAAGGATTCTTTCTGTTTGCTTTTACGTTTGTTTTCAACAATGTTTGCAGACTTGTATACAATAAGTATTTACTAACTGTAAGAACTTACTAACTAACTATGAAGTAAGTACTGAATAACCCGCTTACTACTGCATAGACATTTTGTCTGGGTGGTTCCTGTGCAAAACAACTTGACCTTCGTAGTATTTGGCAGTTGAGAATAGTGCCGAAAATAGCTGCCTCAGTTTTTTATTGTAATGCCATGACTACTTTTGATTGTAAGGACTCTAGCCATGTCAAAGAACGCAGGAAAACAATTTATGCGGTGCTGACAGAGTTCCCTTTCAAATTCATATTCAGAATGTGACCAGAGGGTATTGTAGATCACGGTTTGATTTACTGAGCATCTCCAATTTTCTTTTGGGCGTATCCATCATTTCTTTGTCCAACTGGCCAGTTTGCAAAATATTTTTTCGTGAGAAAATAAAAAGTTTCAGAGCTTTCAAAAAGCTTTTATTACAAAATAATTGGATTAATTAGATTGATTTTGATGTGTGGATTTAGAAGATCAAGTTGATAGCCATACATGGGTCAAGTTCTTAACAAGTCAATCAGGGTAAAACCTAGCTTAGGAATCAAACCTTTAAAAGACATTGCACGAAGCTTTCGTTCACTTTAATGGTTCAAAAGAATGTTCAGGTGTATGGTTTTCACCGGGAACCTATGAAATCTTGATTGTTTTCCAAATTACATCGTCTTTTTGGTTCAAACAGTTATCCGTTTGTGACGTCATGAAGTTGGTAAGTCGTGCACCAAAAAAGCTACATATTTATTCTCAGGGCCATGTTGTACCGGATGCCACGAAGAAGTATAATACCCTGTTAAAACTTGCAAGTAAAACCGGTTTAAACTAAACCTGGTTAATGAATGGAGCCTTCTGATTAGACAATCTAGCAAATCGGAGGTTTGATTGGCTGAAATCTAAGCTGGTTTAGCTAAAGTTGGTTTAACTGTGTCAGTGTGAATGTGGTATAATATACAGGGTGTCCCAAAATAATTGTGCTCCGTTTGTGTTGCTACTGTGGAGGAGCTGTAGATCCAATCAGCTCGGTTTTTACAATGTTACATAGGTCAGGCTTCAACTTAGAGTATGAGATCTTCTTTGAATCAATCTGGCAAATAGTTGCTGATTTATGACAGAGAAATGGCGAAATAAGTGGTTGCTTCAAAAACAACACTTCTATTCGAGGGGCAAATCACTTCTCAAAATAGCGTACGTGAGTTTTGTGATTTTGAAATCACATGGTTTTTTTCTGTGATTTTTTGCGATTTTAGTGATTTTTAGTGATTTTTTCGTGTGATTTTTCAGTAATTTTTCAGTGATTTGTGATTTATGGTGCTTTCTGTGTGTGATTTTTTTGTGATTTTGTGATTTTTGTATGTGATTTTTGTGTGATTTCAAGGGAGGTGTTCGAAAAAATCAGTGATTTGCCCCTCGCTTCTATTGTTGTCCAGCAAAGTCAAAATGAAGTGAGTTTTCAAAGAAAGGGTTCTAGCGTCATATCAAAATTTTCGGTAAATCTTTATTCGGTAAATCAAAATTTCGGTACAGGGTTAGCAGTGTTGTCTATTCATAAGAACGCACTTTCTACTTTTTCAAAACTGGAGTGAAAATTTTGATGCAGTGCCAGAGCCCTTTATTTGAAAATTTACTTTATTCTAACATTGCTGGAGAACAACAGAAGTGCTCTTTTTGAAGCAACCACTTATTTTGCCCTTTATCTGCCATAAATCAGCAACCACTTGTCAGATTGACTCACGCAAGGTCTCAGACTCTAAGTTGAAGTCTTGCCTATGCAGCTGTGTAAGAACTGAAATGACTGAATCTACAGCTCCTCCACAGTAGCCACGCAAATGGGGCACAATTGTTTTGGACACCGTGTAAATTTCGTCAGATGCAGCCATATGAATCTAGCTTTAATCAATCGTTAATCACTCTCCAAATATTCCTCGATAGTTAACTTGAACCAACGTAGGTACTTCTTTGTTGGCGTTGGAGCTTTGAGAGCAGAATATTAATGTTCACACCAACAAGTACAGATTTTGTAATACATTAGCAACAGTTACTTTAATTGATACCTAAATTTTAGGCGATTAGTGACTGCAGACAAAGTGAACTCTCTCAACAAGTAAATCAAAACAAACACGGCTGTAAAAGTAGGCCCGAAACCAGTAGAGCAAATTCTCACCTTGTGCAAGCGAAAGGTGGTTTTTAAGAGAAGTTTTGTGCTTTTGCGAAAGAAGAAGAGTAAATCTAAAATTCTGTCTCCCGAATTTGTTTATTTGATGAAGGAGCAGTGTGAAAGCATTTTCTAGTATAGCTAAACTGCTAGATCTAGGCAAGGCAAAATTGCTATACAATTCCTTTCTGTTGTCAAATTTCAACTACTGTCCTCTAATTCAGATTTCTGTGGAAAGCAATGTAATAAGGAAATAAACCGAGTGCATAAACGTGCACTACGCGCACTGCTTGGTGATTATGAATCCACTTTTGAATGCCTCCTCACCAAAAACAATGAAATAGCAATCCACACGAAAAACTTACAGAAATTAATGACAGAGATATAGAAATAATACAATCATGAAAATCCATCATTTATGGGAGAAGTTTTCGTGCAGAGGGAACTGACGTATGATCTACGAATCAACACACGCTACAAATTCCGCCTACCAAAACGATATCTTTCGGCTTAAACTCTCCAGCTTTTCGAGGAAGCATTCTCTGGAATGCTTTGCCTGATACAGTAAAGAGTGCTGAAAACGTATTCAGATTTAAGAAAGGCATAAAAGCCTGGAATGGAGACAAATGTAGCTGTAATATATGTAAATAAGTAGATCTATATTGTTAATTCTTCTTTTTTCTTGTATGTAAATAGTTGGTATCAATTAGTTTGTTTTGTACATAAATATTTATGTATATAACTATTTTCCTACCAACTGTAAATAACGAGATTATTATGTTATTATTATTATGTGGCAATTGTTTCATTTAGTCATTTAAGCCCTTAGTACCCGAGAATCATAATGCTTTCTGCTCGGCTTCTGAATCAAATAAACGAAATCCGCAAGACAGAATTTTAGCTTTAGTCATATTCTTTCGTTATAAGCACATAACTTCTCTTAAAAACCACCTTTCGCTTGCAAAAAGTGGAAGATTGCCTTACTGGCTTTGGGGTGACTTTTGCGGCCATGTTTGTTTTGATTTACCGGTTGAGAGAATTTCTTCTGTCTGCAGTCGCTAATCACTTTGAATTTAGGTGTCAATTTAAGCAATTGTTGCTATTGTATTGCAAATTTGTCATTGGTGTTCATAACACATTTTTGTGGCCACCTGTAAACCGTAGCTATGACCTTCCGGCCTATAAGACTAAATATTTGAATGATAGTGGATAAAATTTTAGCAATATTCATTCATGTCATATTCTGTGTCTAGGAGTCGTCCATTGCATAGTTTCTTGAGCTTTCTTGAATTTCAATCTTTAATTTCTATGTGCTTTAAGAAGTTTCTTAGGTCAAAAGGCAAAAGTTCTGATTTAGAGCTATACGCAGATTTGAGCCTTCAAAATTAATTATGTCTTTTGTGGTCCCATGTTTCCTTGCGTTCTTTGATTTGCTGATATCACTTGGTGAAATAGGACTCATGATAATATTACACTTAAAGCGTAGGCTCACTTTTTCAAAATGGCCTCAACTATCAGGAGTTCTTCTTACATTCGACAAAATCGCTACAAGATGTGGTCTGAACATCTTGAACATTGAAAAGGAAACTTCTAGTACAAAGAGTGATGTTGCCTTGACCTGCAAATCGCAAAATGCATATTTTTCAGGCATTGATCTTCCTCTGTAGAAAGAAAATAGATCCATCGAAGCCGCGAGAATTCTAGACCTCATCAACGGCTTTTCGTATGCAAAAACAACAACTGTGTCTGAATCGCGCCTCCTGATTGGTTAAAAGCTAAATTCTAATAATTTGATTGGTGGATACGGAATCACTCTACGTGAGCCTAAATTGGGCCAACTTTTTAAGTGTCATATCATGAGTCCTTGTTGACCAAGTTATATCAGCAAATCAAAGAACGTAGGGAAACAAGGGACGAAAAGGTACAAGTCTAAAGGATTGCTAAAATGGATTTAGTTTAAGAAAATATAAAACTATTTGCTAATTGACACTCTTTCCATATTCTTCTTCGATTTAAAGCGTTTCATGAGCGAACATAACATTCTCAAACAGTGGACTTTTTGGTTCTGATTTTTCTATGCTGCAAATAATTTCAGACGCTGAATTTTTGAACTACAAAAATTTCGGACATTAGAATTTTCGGACGTATGAAATGTCCGAA
Source organism: Aurelia sp. 4 Dawson et al 2005 (assembly GCA_964019985.1). Taxonomy (NCBI): domain Eukaryota; kingdom Metazoa; phylum Cnidaria; class Scyphozoa; order Semaeostomeae; family Ulmaridae; genus Aurelia; species Aurelia sp. 4 Dawson et al 2005. Next base: position 5,865,702 of record OZ026494.1, on the reverse strand, counting down.
AATATTGAGAGCCAAAATTTTAACCTTTATTGTAGGTTATGTTCGTATTGTTTTTCTAGTGTGTGGCTCGCAAAGCTTAATGGTTAGGAGAGGCTCTATGAGTTTAATGAATGCGCAGCTGGTTTCGCTAACTCGCTAGCCTTCGCATGGATAACATGAAAAAGTGGAGTTAACTCAAAAACACGAGGGCCGAGCACATGGCTTCGCAGTTGTAATGTTAATTCCCTGATGGGGATAAGGGTAACTAAACCAGCACTGTGAAGGTCGTTGGAACTATGCACGTTGTATAGCCGTCGACCGAGCTGATGCAACTTCACCTTTATTAGGAAGAGTGGGAGTTAACGGAGGTTGAGTTGAGGTGACCTGAAATTTGATTCTGTCAGGAAGGATTCGTAAGTGAATCCGAAACTGTGCTGAATGCTCTCTTTCCTGCTCGAAATCATTGAACAAGAAATTATTTTGTCGTCACGTTTAGCTGCAATCACAGTCGCTCTTTACTTTATTTCCTCGAATTCCAGGAAAGGCTTAATTTGGAAAAAGATTAATGTATGATACATCGAATTATTCCTATCTGAAGTTATAATTTTTTTCATGGTATATCGACTTGTTTTCTTATCGAGGAGTGTATTTTTGAGTGGCATAATTTCTCGAAGGCTCTTGAGATCACATCAATCTGCTGCCACGTGCAGGGATCTAAGTGGCACCTTCGCAGGAGAAGTACACATACACGCAAGGAAATCAAGTCGACATATCATGAACGAAATGATAAATTTAGATAGGAATAACTCGATGTATCATACATAAAAATCTATTTTTTCCAAATTCAGCGTTTCCTACAGCCCGCGAATTAAGGTTTTATTGTTGTGGGGCGAATACAGCGAATACCAGTTACGATTAAGGTGGCTCTGCACTTAGGGTGGCTCACTACCGAAAAATTTCGAAATAACGAAACATTGAAGGATGGTTGTATACCAGGTAAAAATAAGTTCAAAACACAAAAGAACACACATTAACTTAACTGAAGGTGGGTCGCTTCTGATATAAATTTCAAACTGCTACACACTGGGTGTCCTATCGCTCATGGTCCTACATGATCCCATTCTTTTACATCCTCAAGTACAACTCCGTGAAAGTGCCTAGGCATTTCAGCAGGAGCCTGTAGGAAACGCTGAATTTAGTAGAAAGATTTGCGTATTTTCATTTCTTGCGTGATATATTGGCATGCTATTGTTCTGTTTGTATTTCTCATGGGAAGGCTACGGAAGACCCGTTTCATTTAAGCACAATTAAGTGAGATGAGGATTAAACTACCGTCCCATTTCTCTCTTTCCTGTTTCTGGGAAAATACTCGAAAAACTCATATATGACTCTTTAAAGTCACACCTCGCCTCGTGCGACCTTCTTAATCCATGTCAGTCAGGTTTTCGATATGGCGATTCGACAATCAATCAGTTACTTTCGATAACGCGCACCATCTTCAAAGCCTTCGACTGCAATCCTCCTTGTGATGTTCGATCTGTGTATTTAGATATTTCCAAACCATTTGACAGAGTTTGGCATGATGGCCTCTTGTATAAGCTAGAGCGTGGTATTTCAGGACAACTTCTTTTTCTGGTCAAGAGTTTCCTTAAGGATCGAAAACAACGAACGGTTTTGAATGGGCAGTGTTCCACCTAGGGAGATATTTCAGCTGGAGTACCCCCAGGGCTCTATTTTAGGACCTCTATTTTCCTCGTGTACATAAACGACCTTACTGAAGATTTAAGGTGCAATGTTAAGCTTTTTGCTGATGATACTTCGTTGTTCACAGTAGTTGAAGATTCCAATGCCGCAGCAAATGACTTGAATCATGACTTAAAATTGATAAATCAATGGGCTCATAGCTGGAGGATTTCTTTTAATCCTGATCCACAGAAACAAGCTGTTGAACTAATATTTTCAAGGAAGAAAAATGAAATTGATCATCCTGTCGTTCTCTTTAATGACACACCTGTGAAGAAAGTAATTGAACACAAACATCTGGGGATTGTTCTTGATTCCAAGTTGTCTTTTTTCGCTCACATCAAAGCAGCTATCTCTAAAACAAGAAAGGGTATTGGTATGCTGAAATTTCTCTCCAGGTATTTGCCCAGACGTACACTTAATGAACTTTATAAGTTGCATGTTCGTCCCCATCTAGACTACGGAGATGTCATCTATCACTCCCCAGCAAAATTATGCGAATTTAGTCACAAAGAAATTTTAATGAGTTCTATAGAAAAGCTAGAGTCCGTCCAGTATTCTGCTGCCCTGGCTGTAACAGGGACATGGAGAGGAACTTCGCGAGCGAATCTGTACGCAAAGCTTGGCTGGGAATCACTGAATTTACGAAGGTGGTGCAGACGCCTCACTCTGCTCTACAAAATTGTAAATAATCTAACACTTTCGTATATGACAGACCACATCCCCCCTCTTCTCCATTCACTCATGCAAAAAGTGTGCATAGCCACAACACAAGATTTGCAGCTAATAACTCTTTGCATACTTCAAGGCTGCATCGCAAATCTTTCAGTTATTATGGTATTAAAATCTGGAACTCTTTACCAGTAGACATTCGTAAAAGTAAAACTGTAGAGGAATTCCAAATGAAATGCAAAGAACATCTCATGAGCATTATATCTGCTGAAAACTTTGAATACAGTTGGACGATTTAATAATGAAGTTACTGAAAATTATTTAGGAACAGCATGACCCATAATTTTAAATATTTGTAAATTTATGATTGTATAACTTTTGATAATCTTTATTCTACCTGTATATGAATCATGAGATTTTTTTTCATTTTTCAATTTTAATTTGTAAACCAGGCTGAAAAAAAGCTATTAGCTTAGTCCTGTAATTTACGTTAAAGAAAGAATATATACATACATACATACATACATACATACATACATACATACATACATACATACATACATACATACATACATACATACATACATACATACATACATACATACATACACATACATTCAGCAGTCGGATTGCACTCTTTGCAATCCGGATGTCATAGGGCGAATAAGGGCAAGAACAGAAAAATTCAAGTCTAGTTTCTATCCTAGTTGCCTTACTGAATGGAATGAACTTGACCCAGAGATTAGACTTGCACCATCTGTGACTGTTTTAACAAAAAATCTTTTGTCAATTATCCGCCCCCCTGCAAAATCTGTTTTCGGGATTCATGACCCATTGGGATTATCACACCTTACTCAGCTTAGAGTGGGTCTCAGCAAATTGAATTTTCACAAATTCAGGCATAATTTTAAGGACACTGTAAACCCAATGTGCCCTACGAACGATGGTGTTGAGGATACGGAGGACTTTTGTTGCTTTGCCCATCTTTTGCAGTTCAACGACAAAACCTTCTTGCTGAAATTCTTCCACTGTTACGACCATTTGGATATGCTAATCTTTCAAATGAGGTTCTAACGCAGCTCTTATTGTATGGTGATGAAAACCTCCCTAATGATGTTAACAGGAATATACTCGAGCTAACATTACGATTCATCAAGGAAACCAGTCGTTTAGATTAAGCTCTTTCCAAACTCTGCTACAAACCACGCAACCACCAAGCACTCTTTCTTTGCAACACCTCTTTGTTTTGTTTATTTTTTGTTATCTGTATCTTTCTTAATAGCTCTGTCTGGTTTTCGTTTAATTGTTTTTCTTTTTAAGTTTTCTTTTTTTAAGGCCTCGCGGTTGTCACTGTATTTTGCTCCTCTTGGTATCGTTGTTGTAGTATTGTAAAGTAGCTTAAGTAGTGTATTTAGTAATTTGTCATGTAAATTTTTAGATTGAAAAAAAAGAATGAGACTTTGTTCGGGATACTGTATGTTCCCCCTTTTGTAAATCACAAAGGAAAAGACGTTATAGCCGAACTATAACCCTCCCTAAGCGCTTTCACAAGGTTGCATTCGTGGATGATCGAATGGAATGAACTACAACCTAGTAAAACTGCAACTAAAATGAATTAGAATCAAAATTCAGGTCAGAAACAACTGGCCAGTCATCCACAGTTTTGACCCACTTTATATACTTAATTTTGCTCGCAATACTATCAGTGAAAGTCTTCTAGATTTTCTCCAGAAGAGCAAGACGCCCGTCCAAGCGCTTTGGAGTCTGTCCAGAATCGATCTCAGGGTCATCGCCCTTCATCCTTCCTTTGCGAATTTGCGCATTCCCCACGCTTTACTCGTCCTGTTGATCAGCAAGCTAATCAGAGTTAACCTAAGATAGCCTTTGGAAAGATAACCTTTGAACATTAGTTTAACGAGCATCTCTTCAACAGGTTATGATTTTAGAATTTCGACCAGTGACCTGCCTCTCGCTTTTTTCAGAAATTTTCCTTCGTAAAAGTCACAAAGCCCTTTTTGTCTCTTATTACGATATTTTACGTCTACTTCGCAGTTGATGTCAGGCGTCACAGCTGACCTCCAAGATCCAAATCTTACTACCACTGGATCAGTACCTTGGTTTTCTAAATTTTAGAATTTGTTAACTCGACATCTACTGCGAAACAGGTTCAGTAGTTATTCGTAAATTGTTGTATGTAGCTTTTTGTAATCGTAGATTTAATTTTATTTTAGTTCTATGTTTTTTATGGAATGGCGTCGGGGTAGTCAGGATATTATGCTCCCGGGGTATCGTCTTAGTAGTGTAGTTAAGTGTATTGTAAGTGGTGTCTTAGGTAATTCGTCGTTGTAACAAATTCTTAAAGTGAGTATAAAAAAAATAGTTTGGCTGTTAGGCGGATTCGGCCATATTGTGGATGCGGAATACTGTTTCAGCAAGAAAATCAGTGCGGTATGCGGTTTTTCTGTTGTAAGCGGTTAACGGTTTTTCGCTTACTTCGTGGTGGCTGGTGGTTTGTTCTTTCCCCGAGACATTGCCTTTTACGTTGCTTTTACTGGATAAACGTCATTATCTATCAAGGCTTTGCATAGCTGTAATAGTATGATCATTGAAATTAGTAGATTCACATAAATTTCCTTGGGATTCCTGCTTCATTTACATGGAATAGCAATGCTACAAGGAACATTTATCGTACTGAATAAGATTCACGGTTGCGGATTATGAGACAAAATGGCGCACGGTTGACGGGTAAGAACGCAAATTTTGGCGGTTTTGCGGTATTGAGGCACCCTATGATAGACCCCCCCCCCTTAGACTCTTACAAATAAAGCGGGAGAAGCGTACGACCTATGTCTTCTATATTCAAAATAGAACCGTATCTCCATTGAATTTTGTTTTCTCTGCATGACAAATCCTTGACAAATCTTATTCTTTGTGGTTTGTAAGGGAAAGAACTCTTATTGTTATCGACTATGCTTCCCCAACGGAAGCAATATTTGAATAATGCCCCATTCACACTGCAAGTTAAACCAGCTTAAACTAAACCAGGTTTTTGAATAAGGCCTTCTGATTGGTCAATCCAAGAAATCCAGTCATTCGATTGGTTGAAATTTAAACTGGTGTAGATAAAGCTGGTTTAACCGTGTCAATGTGAATGCAGTATAAAATGGCACCAAACAATAATGCTGTTTTTGAATAATCATCCAATCATGAAGATCTATTTTAAATAATCTTCGAATTTTCATGGTACGCTTGTTACGCTTTAAACAGACTATTGGGCCGACATAGGATGAGGCTTGAAGTAGGGATATCATTGATTTTAAAGCACTCAACAACTGACCAGAATTGGATCTGATTCTTAGTTTGCTTCCCCGGGGGGGGGGGTATTTAGTATATTTGTCCGACGGAGATGTTCCATTTTTCAGGGTATCGTTTTCGCCTATTTTTTCTGGAACTGGGTATCAAACAAAGACAATATTTCTGGACCCGGTTGTTAAGACATGTCAAAAGGGGAAATTTTGTTAGATCGGGTAACTATGCAGTCCAAATTTTGTGTCTTGGAATATACTTTTCACCGATTTTTTCTAGAATCGGGTATCATTTGAACGTAAAAATTCTTGAACCTGGTAAAACTTTTTTCGTTGGCAAATCCTCGTACAAGTTTAGGTCGAGTACCTCCCCCCCCCGGGTTTTTTAAAGTCACAGTTCAATTGTGATTTTTTCGTACACTGCATAGTTTATTCCTCTCGTCCATCCACGCAAACAATCTCGTGAAAGCTCTCAGGCTTTTAAAAGACCACTGTGCTGACGTGGAATGAGGCTGACATAGGGATTTAATGGGGCTAAAAACCCTGGAAAACTAACCAGCTGTTTGACGTTCAGTAGTTCACTTGTATTTAATCGACCATTCCTTCCCGTGATTATGGGAGATTTTCTGCAGAAAGCCTCTTCCATTCAAGTACTATTTAAATCTCTTGGGAGAATGGAACCCCCCTGAATAAGTTATTCATACCAGGGGAAGACTTGTTCACACTCCGTGGGTTTGAGTATACAAAATCTGTGGCTTGCACAAAGAGAGAGTTTGCCTCACTGGTTTCGGGGCAACTTCTGTGGCCATGTTTGTTTTGATTTACCGTGAGAGAATTCCTTTCGTCTGCAGTCACTAATCGCTTTGAATTGAGGTGTCAATGAACTTATCTTAAAAACCACTTTTCGCTTGCACAAGGCGAGAGTTTGCCCTACAGGCTTTAGGGGAACTTTTGCGGCCGTGTTTGTTTTGACTTTCCAGTTGAAAGAATTTCTTTTTTCTGCAGTCACTAATCGAGTTGAACTTAGGTGTCAATTAAAGCAACTGTTGCTATTGTATTACTTTTTCTCCCCGGGAGTAGTTGATTCCTTTCGTCCATCCACGATTACCTCGTTACAGCGCCAGTCTTTTTAACAGACCGCTACGCTGACATGAGATCAAGCCGGAACTAGGGATATAGTTGAGCTTTAAGTGCTGGAAATCTGACCAGCTGTTTTGAACTGAACTTTGAATTTTAGTTTGATGTTGATCAAGCAGCTGACATCATGCTACAAAAGATAACCACGTGTCAAAATGAGGCAGAAGGGTGTGCGAGACAGCGAGAAGAGTCACAAGAACAAAGTCCCATGTCTCCGATCTTTGAAGAAGTTACTGTTTGATTTTTCACGGTATGTACCATGTTTGACCGTTTCAATTCATCTACACTTATTTTTTAAAACCTTTTAGATCTTCATAAAGGTGGGTATAAAATTCTATCACATTTTGCTACGAATTAGATTGCTCGCAAGGAAATTTGGTTAATTTTCCGGAATGTCTGCCGGGGAAATTTTTTGGAATCTTGATTATTTTCGAAATGCCGGCAATTCGATTATTTTTGTCGAAATTCATCGAAAATCTTGAAAAAATCATGATCATTGTTAATCTTAAATTAATTGAGGAAAATTGATACAATCTTCAAGACAACCATAGTTCATGAAGGTCTACAATATGGTGGCAAGCAGAGGTCTGTAGCTGTTAGAAATTTGATGACGTCACAGCCTAAAAATGAGTAAATGGCGCCATTTGAAAACAATCATCAAAAACTTTGCCACAACAGATTTACAGCAAATTAACCAAGGTTTCTTTCAAGCACTATTATTCAGAGAAAAGTAAAATAGACTTCACACCACTCTTTTTAAAGATTTGAGCGCTATGCTAGAAACATAAGCGTACGAGGCGGGAGGGCCGAGGGGGCGGTAGCCCCCTCAATTTCGAAAAATTATCGAAAATGAGCGCCACTCGGGCAAATTCAAATGTTGTCCTTAGTCGGGCAAAAATGTTAGTAAAAAATGAGCTTTGTGTCTGGCAGCCCCCTAGATTTTGTCTTCCAGTGCACTTATGGCTAGAAACTATCTTATTACACGAAAATATATCGCGTTTTATATAGAACTACCTTATTACAAGAAAATTTACCGCGTTATATGTAGAAGCTACCTTATTACAAGAAAATTTACCGCGTTATATGTAGAAGCTACCTTGTTACACGAAAATATACTGCCTTATATATAGAAACTACCTTATTACACGAAAATATACCGCCTTATATGTAGAAACTACCTTATTACATGAAAATTTACCGCCCTCTATATAGAAACTACCTTATTACACGAAAATATACCGCCTTATATGTAGAAACTACCTTATTACATGAAAATTTACCGCCCTCTATATAGAAACTACCTTATTACACGAAAGGATACCGCCTTATATATAGAAACTACTTAATTACACGAATATGTACCACTTTATATATAGAAAATACCTTATTACACGAAAATAAACCGCGTTCGTAATCAAGAACGCAAAAATTAAGCAACGCTAATTAAGCTTGAATGCTCTTAAATTTTGAAAAGTTTGTACACATTAAGGTAGCGCTGCTTTCAGCTCCAGTGAGTAGCGAGTTGCTATTTGTAAAACCACTCTCCTCAGAAAACAGCTAATTTCTCTAACACTATTCGGCCTATCGAAAAGTGGTAAAAATGACACTGTTCGACATAGTCTTGGCAATCAAATTAAAACTGCAAAGTTGAAACCTTTCTTGTATGAAGGCGCACTAAGTCACAGAAATACAAGGGAGTTCTGTTCGGGCGAGTCAAGAGCGTTTGGGTCTAACCACACTCTGTTGTGCACATCAGTTGAAGAAGAAACTGAACAGAAAACAGACAACAAAACAAGACACAAGGGTAAAACAAGGTAAATAAATAATCAATCAAAACATCCATGTCCTAACACCCTTGGAAATAGCTAAAATTTCTTTGAGTCTTTCACTTCAAAGAAATTGGTCATTAAATTTTGTCGCCGACTTCTCAAAGACTTGGAACCTATGCTCGCCGACTTTTCAAAGATTTGAAAGCTATGCTCGCCGACTTTTCAAAGATTTGAAACCTATGCTTCATTTATCCATTGAGCGGAATTATGTTTTTGATTGAGTTTCAATCATTTATGATCCCCAGTAAGCTATTTTAGAGACCCTATAAGTGTGCAGTGTGTAGTTGCTGAGAAGGCTTTCGAACCGACATTAGCATGACCCATACAACAAGAAGCGATAACGTTATGATAGAATCAGGTCTTTTGATTGACACTCAAGTAAAAAACTACTAACGATTGATTTCACTGATTCCCGATCGGCCAAATCATCAACAAAAACAAGGCAAGGTGCAAAAGTTGCTCCAAAACCCAGGAAGCAAAGAGCTCTCTCGTTCGTTGTTCTCCCTTTGGCGATAAGCTCTCATTTCTCCTTTGCGGTGGCCTTTTAGTGGTTTACACCCGTCCAGAAATCATTCCATACTTTCAACGCTGATAGACTACGGAAAGGACCATTGCGGAAAAAAGCAAGCCTTGATTAACGCGGACTTTATTCGTCGAAAGACACGTGGAATTTTTAATAAAACATAAAGGCGCTATTATTTTGAGCCTGCTGAAACTGTCTAATTTTGCTTCAACTGAAGAAACCTTGATTAAACTGTTTGAAAGTAGTGAATACGAGGCGTGGATCTCGGATAAATCGACTTTCCAAGTAATGTTTTTATCTCTATAACCAATCTCTTTACAGAGACTAATTCTCTAATATTTATATGCAGAGATGTGGCGGTAGAATTCCAAGCCTTTTACTCGAGGTCACGACGTTTTACTGTGCTATGATGTTGTTTGACGTATTTTGGTGGAATCTCGTTTTGAGAGGAAGCGGATGTTCTTAATGTCATTTCATTCAAATAAGCAAGCGTGAGGAACAGAACACGAACAGTTCTGCAGGTTTTGTTTAAGAATCGTGACAAGCGTGTAATTGTTGTTACCGAGAGAGAGAGAGTGAGAGAGAGAGAGAGAGAGAGAGAGAGAGAGAGCGTGGATATAAGAAGACGTCAGACTTAGTCATCATCATCATCATCATCATCATCATCATCATCATCATCATCATCATCATCATCATCATCATCATCATCATCATCATCATCATCATCATCATCATCATCATCATCATCAATCACCGTCATATAATCATTTAAAGCTACTACTTGTAAGGTATAACAACTAAAATAAACCAACAAATAACAAGCAACAGATACAGGATGAACCAATAAGGTAAGAAGTCACCTAACAATTTTAGAAGGGTAGATGTTTTCTGGTAACAGTTACATCTGTTTCACTGGCCATTTTAAAGCGATAATATTTTTTACTCGTAATCTTTTATTTGCTTTAAGGGCCCGTTCATATTGAGAAAGCATGGGTTGTGGGAAAAGCAGAAATTCTTATTAGATTAATTATCGTTGTAAAGAATAAGAACTGTCAGCCCTACCTTGTGTGTTCTCTGTTTTTCCATCCTCTCCGTTGTCCCGTCGATTTAGCATCATCCTCATCTTGGCTGGTCCAACAAGTAACCTGGCCTAAGCTTGTTTTCAAGAGCACGAGCGCACAGCCTCAGTTCGGCCTGTGAGCTCCTTAAATGAGAGTGCGGAGAAACTCACAGGCCGAACTGAGGCTGTGCTCTCGTGCTCTTGAAAACAAGATTAGGCCAGGTTACTTGTTGGACCAGCCAAGATGAGGATGATGCTAAATCGACGGGATAACGGAGAGGATGGAAAAACAGAGAACACACAAGGTAGGCCTGACAGTTCTTATTCTGTACAACGATAATTAATCTAATAAGAATTTCTGCTTTCCCACAATTAAAAGGTTCAGTTCAATATTAATTCAAAGATTCAAGGAGGAAAATTTAACTAAAGAACTCGTAACTTCTATGGTCAATCAAGGCACTATTTAAAGGGAATGTAAGCATGTAGGGGTGGCTGTTGATTGTGACAAGTTACCCAAATCTACTTTGTTCTATGTTCCATTAACAATGCTGCAAACATTAGCAATACAGGATGAGTGGCTGAGTTGCTTAAGCAGCTTTCTTCAGGTAACTGAAGTTAAGCTCGGTCGACTGAGGTCCAACTCCGGATGTGTGACCTCGAAGGCCTGACCTCACAACTCACCTCGTCGTCCTTCGGAAGGGACGTTAAACTAGGGGTCCCATCACAGGGAGCCCAGGAATAATTGGCAAACTCAAAACATAAATTGTCTAGAATAGGAGCTCCGTAGGAAACTGCGAAGGATTTGGGAAGCCTTGAATAGAATGCTGCGAAGGACTCATAGCGCGTTGAGCTGCGAAGGAACTGTGAAAAACGGAGCTCAGTGCGCTATGAGTCCTTCGCAGCATTCATTTCAAGGCTTTGCAAATCCTTCGCAGTTTCCTACGGAGCTCCTATTCTAGACAATTTATGTTTTGAGTTTGCCAATTATTCCTGGGCTCCCTGTGGTCCCATGCCTTGGATGCGGCATGCTCAGTGGATCTAAATTAGCTTTCAGTAGTTAGAAATCCTGACAAGGCCACTCAAAACAAATTGGAAAACAGAAAAAAAAACAAAAATTAAAATTAGGAATTTGGGTGTTCTATGCAGGGATATACGCATAGAAATAGGAGGGCTAGAATGCGTGGTTGATCACGTGGCACGGCACAACTATGCGGAACCAATATGGCTGACGTTGGTTGGCAAAAGCGTGGGCCGTTTGTTGTGAACCTAAGTGCGTAAACAGATGTTAGACCAGGCTGAACAGTTATTGCAGCGCTATTTTCGTCAAAATCCTTGGTTTTTCTTCGATTGAAACTGAAAATAAGATGGTTATTTCTTGCGCGGCTTTTGGCTGCGAAAACAGATGGAGATTAAAGAAAGATCTTGCTCCTGGCGAGAAAAATCTCGCTTTTCACCGGTAAGATTTTAGGCCGGTCGCATTTGCTGGCCTGGAATAATTATTATTTCTTCATTCCTTCTCGCTGATATGGTGAAATGTGATCTATGAGCTCTAAAATGGTTTAGATCAGATAGAAGGGATTTGCAGCCTTTCAGTTTCAGGAGATCTGCAGTGAACAGGGCTTAAGTGGGCCGGGAGTGGGCCAGCTTGGGGTTAAAGTCTGCAAGGAGCAAACGTAAATAAGCTATGTCAAGAACTTAACTCTCGGAAATATTGTTTAACAGTTTGATAACCCACTGCTCTTGCCATCAGCATCACCTATTTTATCCCCCAGCCTACCCATTTTACCTCTGTTGACATTATCAAATCATTAAATATAATTCTGTTGTGTCTGACTGATATGTCTTCTGGGGTAAACATGTAAGATCCCCAACTTCTTACTGGCAAATACACTGGACACCATCCCCAAATAAGTTTTTGGGATGCAACTGTTTCCAAAAAACGAAGAAATATTTCAAGCTGGTCTGATTTCAGGTTTCCTCACGATAATGCAGCATTGCTTAAGAAATGGGTCCTTGCAATGCATCGTAAAGATTGGCAGCCAACACGCAATGAAAGAATTTGTGAGAAGCACTTCCTCCCAAGTGACTATCATTTTCCCCCATCCCTGAATCCATCTGAATCTATCGGCAAGAAGTACTTGAAAAAAGAAGCAGTCCCAACAGTTTTTAATTTTCCTGATCATTTGAAAAAAACAACCAAATTAAGGCGTTCCCCTTGTAAAAGGCAAAATTCACAATCTGCATCGGCTTTCCCACTACAAAAGATTAAGAAGCCAAATCCAAAAGAAACATCAATTCATGATCATACATATGCTTATAAAATCTCACCTAGAAAATTGGAAGCAAAATATCGCAAAAAACTAAAACAAAAAAATGACAAATTAAGAAACTTAAAAAAGAAAAATCTACGACTCGAAAAAAAAATTTGTGGCTTGATCTCAAAATTGCAAGCATGCAAATTACTGAATGAAGACTTAGCTCAAACATTAAATGAAAACTTTGGCCATATGGCGACTGCCCTTTTTAGAAATGAATGCAAAAATGTTGAGAAATCAGCTGGTTCAAGATATTCGGAAGAAATCAAAGAATTTGCTTTAACCCTCCATTTTTACAGCCCAAGAGCATATAAATTTGTGAGGAAAGCTCTTCATTTACCACACCCTGCAACTATAAGATCGTGGTGTGTTAACATAAATTGTGAGCCAGGTTTCCTTGAAAAACCTTTTGATTACATTGAGCAGAAAGTCACAGAAGGCCAAAAAGATTCCATAATTTTACTTGACGAAATGAGCATAAAAAAGCAAGTCCAATGGGACCAGAAAACCTCCAAATTCATTGGCCAAGTAGACTATGGAGGAATAAAAGCAGAAGAAGTTGACACTGAGGCTACAAATGCACTTGTTATCATGGCATGTGGTCTTCAGAAGCCATGGTTTGTTCCAATTGCTTATTTCTTAACAAACTGTCTCAATGGTGAAATTCTAAAACAATTAGTCTTTGAGGCTATAAAAAAATTAACAGAAAAAGGGGCTGATGTTCATGCTGTTGTTTTTGATGGTGCCCCTAAAAATCTTGGCATGGCAACTAAGTTTGGATGTGACATAAAAAACCTAGATGGATCTTTTGATCACCCTGCAATGCCAGGAGGCAAAATTTATGTCATCTTAGATATTTGCCACATGCTAAAACTTGCAAGAAATGCATTTGCTGACATGCAAGTCTTTGTTACCTCTGGTGGAGAGAAAATATCTTGGGAATACATAAGGGAGCTTCACAAAGCCCAACAAAAGGACATCCTCCATCTTGGAAACAAATTAAAAGCCAAGCATGTTCAATGGCAAAATCACAAAATGAAAGTGAGTGTTGCTGCTCAGACATTAAGCCATTCTGTGTATGCAGCTTTAACATTCTTAAGGAATTTAAAACTTAAAGAATTCAAAGATAGCAAACCAACAAGTGACTTTATTCTACTTATGAATAACTTGTTTGATATCTTGAACAGTAAAAGTAAGTTTGGCAAGAACTATAAAAAACCAATTACTCTTGAAAATATGCTTGAAGTTGAGGGCTATCTGAAAAGTGGCATTGAAACGTTAAAGTTTTTGAAAGATGCCAATGGTCTAACACTGATATCCGGTCCACGAAAAATGTTTGTGATCGGATTTTACATATCAGCACTATCCATATTGAGGATTAGCAAAAATCTACTACAACGAGCTGAAACACCATTTGAATATGTTTTGACCTATCGTTTTTCACAAGATCAGTTGGAGATGTATTTTGCCAAAATCAGAAGTCGGTTTGGATGGAACAACAATCCAACAGCATTGCAGTTCAAATATGCAATCAGACAACTGCTCTTGAAAAATAAGATTGAGTCTCCTTCTACTGCGAACTGCATTAATGTCTCCACTAATGATAAAAGTGAGATGAGTAAAGTTGACTCAAGAGTATCAAATCTCTTGTTATCAACCACCATTTGGCGCTCAGATGTCTTACATTACATCTCTGGATACATTGTTAAGAAGTTGCTTGAGTTTATAGATTGTCCTGACTGTGCTGCAGCATTACACGTAAGCTCTGAAACTGCACAAAGTTTTCATAATGGTCATCTTTCACTTCTATCATGCAAAAAGTATGCTGAATTGCTGATACCATCAAGCTCCGTATACAAGGTTGTTAACTGTGTTGACAGAAAAGCACGCCTTGCATTGTGTAAATGGGCGTCCTTGTCCAAAGAAACTAATGCTCAGATCTTGTCAGATGTTTTGTCTGCAATGAAGAATGATGCATTTCAGTCAATAAGTGAGCATAGCAAGGAATGCCATATTTTAGATCAAAGTCTAAGAGATGACCATATTACAATTATCATCAAGGAAATTGTCAAACAGTATCTCATTATTTTTTATCATCAGTTTGGAAGGGTATTTACAGAGAGAATTCTCAAAAACAATAAGGCATCAAAGAGGCGTAAACTCACAAAATTGATTTTATTTCAAAATGAATGAACAACTGTTTATCTTTTCATGAGGTAACGCCGAGTACCAGGCGGCGGTTAAGTAACCTGGGTAAAGTAGTGAGGGATGGAGGAAATGCCAAACCTTTGATAAGCAATTGTTCATTTTAATCATATCAGCAAGAATCTAAGCTTAATATTTAATATCATTCGAACATTGATAGGAACACTAGCTATATATCTGCTATGTGATGAATATAATTAAATAAGTATATGTAGGGTGTGGGAAAATGATAGTCATAGGGAATTTCGTAATCTTTGGTCAATGCATTGAATTGAACTCTGAGACTTTTTGATGTCACCGTGGTTGGTATTTTTAAGCAGTAGTCAACGACGTGAAAGCATTGGTGTCTTGTGTCTCCAGGATCGGTGATTCTGATTTCCACATTTCACCTCCTAACATTGCACACGGTAGGCCTAGGCCCATTACCTTTGATCAACTTTTTCTCCCCAGCAGCCTCCAGCCCTTGCTTCGAAGACTTAGTCGTAAGGTTAATCCAGAGCTATTTAGGAGGATCGTGAATGATTCAATTTTATTTTATTTGCATTCAAATCGATGTCTAGCAGCTTTGTGAGCGGTGCGTTTGCATTGAAATAGTAGCGAGCATCTCTCCGCCGTTTTACAACAAGGCCTAAAAATACAGCAAAGAAATTCCGTAGCAACGACAACAAATAGGCGAACGATATTGATACTTACATAGATTGATCTGTAACTGTTGGCCTTCTACCCTTAGAACATCATTGTGCCTTTATTTACACGGGAATTCGTCAAAAGTCCCTCATATGTACGATGTTGTGACACCACCACTCGCAGCTTCTGCCAACCAACGTCCGCCATCTTGACTGCCCATAGTTGTGCCGCGAAAAATATAGCAGAACAATAGACCGCGCATTCTAGCCCTCCTATTTCTATGGATATACGTAATCTTCAGTCAAAGCGTTCTGTATCAACAAGGGCAGATTTTGTAATGCAATGGCAGCAATTGCTTTGGTTCACACCTTAATTCAAAGCGATTAGCGACTGCAAACATTGGAAATTCTCTCAACCAGTAATTTAAAATAGACATAGCTGCAAAGTAGCCCTGAAACCAGTAAAGCAAACTCTCACTTGGTACGGGCGAAAGGCGTTTTTTTGGGGGAGTTATATGCTAAGAATTTCCCGTACTAGTTTCATTCAGGGCAACTGTGCGGCTACGTTTGTTTTGAATAACTGGATGAGAGGATTTCTTTTGTCTGCATTCGCTAATTGCTTTGAATTGAGGTGTGAACTAAAGCAACTGACGCTAATGTATAACAAAGACAGTCCTTGTTTTTTGTATCGAAAATATAGCTTAGTTCATTGTTGCATTCAAATCCATTGCGGCACTTATCATGGGCTGTTATCATTGTAATGCTACAGCAAGATTTGATGGGAATCAAATGTTTTGGCGACTGTTGCTCTTAGCCCTCTTAGCCCATAGCCGAAAACTTTCAAAGCCTCATTTTCAACGGACCAATCAGACGGCGAATAAGGGAAGAAGACGGAAGAAACGTGTGAAGTTTTTCCTGAATTTCACATTCCTTTATACAAAGAAACAAGAAATTTCAAGCAACAAGGACATATTCTGGAAATTTCCCGAATTCTTTTTCAAAAAATCTCCTCTCCAGATTTTTGGGTATCCAGGTTTTGATGCCGGTTAAATATCCCCACGGCTTCTAGGAGATAAAGCGTTTACAACAGACAACGAATTCCGAAAGTTTTTTTCTCCTGCAACCACCTTAAGCTACCGTTAATATTTCGTAGAAAATTGTAAGTGGTATTTGTAGTGAGGACCCGGTGACCTTGTGTCTTTCCTCGCTACAAATGTCACAGTAGTTGTATTGAATTGTTGTTTTTAAAATTTTAGATTGATAAATAAACAGACAACGTCGCCCAAGGTTTTTCTTGCACTTCAAGTCAGGCGATCAATCTCTTGACTAAACCCATTTTGAATTCTTTATTTCGCACCATGCAAACTTGTGCTATGAAAGCTAAAGTCTGATAGCGAAACTTCCTAAAAATATGGTCACATATGACTTGATGGGTAAGCAAACTTGGTCGATGTTTTCAGTTCACGCACAAACGGCAAGTGCATCAAATCGTGAACAATGGAAACTGTGGTGGAAAGACCATACCAAGAACAATTGGAAACGTAGAGTTTGGCGCTTTTTTGGGTCGTTGTTGCAATAATCACGTTGTTACTTCTATTTTCTCTCAACCAGAATTTCAATTGTTTAAGATTCAGTGCCTCATCGACATTGGACACGCTATATATCCTTGAAACTGTGAGGTATTTAAACCGGCATCCAAAGCTGGAGATCCAAACATGTTGTCAGTAGATGTCTTGAAAAAGATTCGAAAAATTTCCAGGAGTTTTTGTCCTGGTTGCATTTTATGAAGTAGGTAAAATTCAAAAAAATATTCTCTTGTTTCTTCTGTCGTCTTCTCTTCTTCGCTGTCTGATTGGTCCTTGAAAATGAGGCTTTGAAGGTTTTCGGTCGTGGGCCACGAGAAAAAATCAGCTAAAGCTTTTGATTCCTGTCTTTATTTACAGGCATTTCACTTGACGTCTAATTTAAGAAATGCTATAGTTGTTAGTAGTTAGGAGATTTTCTTTGATCCAAAACGTTTACAAACGCGTTAATTATGAATAAATCTTTGATAACTATCGCTACGTGGAAGAGACGATCTGACAGTATGCCATTGATATTTACAGGAGATTCTATCAGAAGTACTGGTGCACAAAATACATAAATCTGAAATAGGCATACGGCATTGACACCTTTATGTAGTTGCTTACGTAATAATATTCGGCTTTTTAGAAGAAAACGAGCAACAGCTTTGCGCGTCAGATGTGAGATTGGTTGGGCCTCCACCGCAAATCTGCTCAAATCCGCAAAACGTTTAAAACTCACCTCACGTTTGCATTCAATGGACCTTGAGATTTTCGCGTGAAATCGTGAAATCATGATCAATCATTGATGAACTGAATCGCCAATAACAAATATTTCGTGATGACCTTGACCTTCTGGAGTTTAATTCCTTGCTGTAGATGCTACTTGGTTTTAAATGACAGATGAATATGAAGCAGTTTTGGTTGCAGAGTTTAAGGATTTGCGCACACTTGCCTAAGGAGTCTTAGTAATAACGTTTACAATTGCTATGAGATTTTAAGCAGGTGTGGTTGCAAATCTAAAAGTTTACACTTGTCTGCTGGCTATTATCATTGAAACTCCATGGAGAAGTTCTACAGATTCCCATCAACCAGCAGATTGCAGTTTTGTTTATAAAACGTAAGGATTTGGTATGTATTCCATGACTAGTGTGACGGCGAACAGTTTCATTTTGCATATCAATCGCTCATTTCTAGATGACATGATGAAAAGGCAACGAACTATTGATTCTGACAAATCCATATATAGCATTAAATTGCAGACAAATCCATGTTAGTGACAAATCTATGTCAATGACAATCCACTTGGTTAGAAAAATATTAATATGACATATCCAATGAAATTAACTCAGAACGTTTTTGCACTGCACGTTTTTTTTATACAAGAAACTTGGATCAGTCCATAGCACTAAAAGTTTCTTAATTTCACATGAAATTTTGTCCATTTTAGTATTAAAAGTTTCATAAATGGTTTTATATTTTTTGAATGCAGAATTATCAATGTGGTCGCTAACACTGCGCAAGATATGTTTCTTGACATTTAAAACACGATTAAAGAATAAATAGTGTTCTGTTATGTTGAAAACACAAATGGTTAGATAATAGAGCTCAAGAATAAAGGTTTAACGATCTATTTGCTATAATATCCATACTTTTAACTTTGAAAAGTTTCTTAGTACTTCTCAGACATAATACTAGAGATTCTTAAATTTTTGGCCATCTTAGTACTATTTTCTTATAAACCAGTTTCTTATAAAAAAACGTGTAGTCCCGATTAGTTAAGCTTCAAAAATTGCAGAATCGTGCTGCTAGAATTATCACAAATAGCAGCTATGATACTCCTGCTGAAGCTTTAAGTAAAGAGTTAAAATGACATAAGACTAGAGATTCTTAAATTTTTGGCCATCTTAAAACTAGTTTCTTATAAACCAGTTTCTTATAAAAGAAAAACGTTTAGCTTGTGCCATCCGCAGCTAAAGATAAAAAATCCAAAATGAGTTGAGCCAGGAAGGGAAGATAACATGGCAAAACAAGTAACCAAGAATACCCTAGAGGTCAGAACAAAACGAGGGGTATCAAGGAAATTTGTGCGTTTAGGGACGGTCTATCATGCAAAATTTAATAGACTTTGAAAAATCAATAGATCAAGATCATTGTTAGTCTTCTGCAGGATAGTAAAGCCTTCCAAAGTAGCACGATATTCTGTTGGTTTGGCATGTTTACTAATGACCGAAGCCGAAGTGATGTTTTAAAGGGAGTACAAAGACCAGCAGCCTTTGCAACCGTTGAATTCATGCAAAGCATGCTGGTCTTTGTACTCCCTTTAATGGGCATGTATGTATCTAATATGACATGATGCAGGCTTACAAAAGGGGCTTTCTGTAGAAGGTCCCCTGTGTTCACGGGAAGGAATAACCCATTACGGCCTAGTAAATTACTGAACATAACTGAACATAGTGGCAATAAAAAAGGCAGTTCTCAATGTTCTCTTAATTGGCCTATGGTAGCGGATATGATAAAAGTCGAGACAGCTTGCATGGTTTATAAATCAATAAATGACCTTGCTCCAGACTATCTGTCAGAAATTTTTACCAAAACCTCGGCATGCTGTACAAAAATTTGAGAAACACGGCAACTTATCTCCAAGTCCCTCTAATGAAAACGTGCAATGGTCAACGAGCTTTCTCATATCGTGGTGCTAGAGTCAGGAACCACTTAGATTTGGAAGTCAAGCAGGCATCCTCTTTCAAAGCATCTAAAGACGCCGTAAAAAGATGATTTATTTTGCTGTTTCTTTTTATTATTCATTTATTTACTTATTTATTTTATGCATTATTGTAGTTAGGATATGGTTTTTAAACGTTAAAAAATTTTTGTTTAGATTTTAAGCACGGCCCCCTGAAAAGCAGTCTTCGATTGACGGGGTAACGGTGGATAAATAAGTTAAAATGAAATGAATGAAATGAAATTGCTCTTATATTCAGAGAGGAATGGTCTTTCGATCGGGGATTGTCTTGTTGCACTCACACGGTAGATATAAAGAGCTTTCTCTGACGCCGTGTGCACAGTTCGATAACCCAGCACTGATGTGGGCTTCCTTGCTCACGATTACTTTTTATTTCATGGCATATTTTTTAAAGTTAAGAGAAACTTAAAGGTGATCTGAAGCGAAAATTTTTATTGATGCAAATGGATAGCACTTTTGAATGATAAAGAATGTCGTTTACCATTTTGTGATACCTTGTATCATTTTCGAATTATACACTATTTTGTATAATTGGCTGATGACATCATTTTGATTGCAAAGACCAATGAATATGTACGGGGCTGGCAATGTTTCCTAGAGGAAATTGACTCCAAGAACATTTCTTAAATTGGCATACCTTTCTAAACATCATATCAGTTCGCGAAACAATTTCTATTACATTTATTCAGCTCAACTTAAATGTCTCCGACAACTGTAGCCTTTCAAAGCTTGGATAAAGCTACATTTCAGCATAGCATCCTAGTAATTTGCAAACAAAATGACGTCATCAACTGAAACTTGATATCAGTGAATAACTTGAAAATGAAAAGAGATATCAAAGAAATTTAAACAGGAGTCCGTATCATTCGACAGTGCTATTAATTTGAATCAATAAAAATTTTCGCTTCAGATCACCTTTAAGGAACATCGAGATATTGTAAGAAAGAGTATAGTTAAAATGAAATCGTAAAGTTTGATAGATATCTTTCATGGCCTTTCTCTGTGTGATCTGAAGCGAAAATTTTTATTGATGCAAATGAGTAGCACTTTTGAACGATAATGAATGTTGTATATAATTTTGTGATACGTTGTTTCATTTTCCAATCCTACACTATTTTGTAAGATTGGTTGATGACGTCATTTTGTTTGGAAAGAGTTAAGAAAGTGCACAAGGCTGACTATATTTCCAATAAGTAATTGACTCGAAGTATTTTCCTTAAATTGACATGCCTTTCTAAACATCAAATCAGTCCATGAGGCAATTTCTATTACATTTGTTCAGCTCAACTTAAATGTCTCCTACAACTGTAACCTTTCGAAGTTCAAATACAGCTATATCTCAATGTATCATCCTAGTAATTTGCAAACAAAATGACGTCATCAATTGAAACTTAATATCATAGGATAACTTGGAAACGAAACGAGATATCAAAGAAATTTAAACTGGATTCGGTGTCATTCGACTGTGCCATTCATTTGCATAGATAAAAATTTTCGCTTCAGATCACCTTTAAAGACACATGCAATTATTACCTCAACAAATTTGCGGTCTGCTGGCAGCATCATATCCCCCTCGTACTAGACATTAAAGTTTATATTCATTTCAAATAGGTCCTAGTAATTCCAACTAACGTTTGGCAATTATTTTGATGTGGATAGGATCCCTGAGGTGTATCACTCTGTAAAAATATCGTACCCCTTGGCAAAGCCTTTTGTTTGCAAACCCAGGATATCTTAGGCCCTGTTCACACTACTACATTTTCATACGAAAACAGAGTAAAACTTCCCGGTTTTTGCCTTGCGTTCACATTGCTCCGCTGTGAAAACGGGGCTTTTCGAAAACGCTAATGAAAACGCATAAATCTGAAAAACGATGCGTTTTGAAAACGATCCGTTTTCAGTGTAAACGCCAAAAACGGAGACATTTGAAAACGTTGCACATTCCTTTCTTAATAGACTTTTGATTACAATGGCATTCAAAGTCGCGATTGGCGCCTTGTTGACAGCTATTAACAAAAGCCTTTGTTTTGAAAAGGGGATTAACTACACCGTTTTGCTGGAGTAATGTGAACGGCTATCGTTTTCATAGCATATCTTTTTGAAAACGGAGCAGTGTGAACGGGCAGCGTTATCATCAGCAAAAGCGGATAGAAATGAAAACGGATCAGTGTGAACGTAGCCTTAATGGTTAGCAAATTTTGGTACGTCATTTCAGAAGAGTGATACATCCCTCGAGGATAATAATAATAATAATAATAATAATAATAATAATAATAATAATAATAATAATAATAATAATAATAATAATAATAATAATAATAATAATAATAATAATAATAATAATAATAATAATAATAATAATAATAATAATAATAATAATAATAATAATAATAATAATAATAATAATAATAATAATAATAATAATACTAATAATAATAATAATAATAATAATAATATCAAACTCAAGCCATCACCAAAATAAAACAGAAAGAAAATTAAAACAACACAACTGTTCTATGTCATACGTTTCGATGTAAAATCTTCTTCAGTGTATTTACAAATCCAGACAGCCAAGTATTTATACTCTAAACCTAAAATTTGCATAAAAATGTATTTCTAAAACCCAGACAAATAAAAGAAAAATTATTATTTTAAAATTCTATTGAAATAAAAAGAAATTTTTAGCTTTCACTCCCTTTCTAGACAGTCCAAATCCAAAAGCAAAAACAGGGAGGAGAAAACTTTGGAAGGCCCCTCGGGGGGATTTTGTGCATGAAAATCATTCCTGGTTTCGAAACCGCTTTGTTCTTAAGTAAAAATTTCTTTTTATTTCAATAGAATTTTAAAATAATAATTTTTCTTTTACTTGTCTGGGTTTTAGAAATACATTTTTATGCAAATTTTAGGTTTAGAGTATAAATACTTGGCTGTCTGGATTTGTAAATACACTGAAGAAGATTTTACATCGAAACGTATGACATAGAACAGTTGTGTTGTTTTAATAATAATAATAATAATAATAATAATAATAATAATAATAATAATAATAATAATAATAATAATAATAATAATAATAATAATAATAATAATAATAATAATAATAATAATAATAATAATAATAATAATAATAATAATAATAATAATCGAGAAAAGAATCGAGAAAATCGACAAATACATCGACCTCTCTATTGAATTAAAACGTCTGTGGAATGCCAGCGAAGTCCTTGTCATACCAATAGTTATTGGTGCAACAGGAGTGATATCGAAGAGTTTCAAACAAGATTTAGAGAAAATACCTTGCAAAATATCGCAGTTAGAAATGCAAAAAGCAGCGTTACTCGGAACAATGAGAATTGTGAGAAGATTCACACAAATTGAAGGATGACGAAAAAGACGATATTGACGCAGGAAGTCAAGATCAAGGACGCAAAAGAAACATGATGACCTTATTTCTCAGGAAGAGAAATGGAAAATCAGTTGTTACGTGTGAAAAACAATAAATAACTTCATAATAATAATAATAACAATGATGATGTTTACACAGGGTAACCTCTTCAACACATGAAGTGCAGTTATCAACGAGGGTCCTGTATCTAAAACTGTAATGATATATTACAATAAAGTTGCATAGCAAAGAAATATAATAATTAGGTACAACTGGTCAAAATTTAAAACATAAATCTTTAGATCCCTACTTTCCTACGCTTCTAATTTATAGTTTACCTAGATTCCGCTAATAGTTTGTCTGCTGGAGATAGCATTGAATGTTTTGCTGCAAATGTTTACCATCACCTTAAATGCGATTGAGGATACCTAAATCCGGTAGAATTTTGATCCTTGATAGATCCCGATTTACACTAAAGCGGAAGGTTAAGTGCCCTTACAAAATGTTTGTGGATAGGCCTCATATTTACATGGAAAGCATTGATCTTCTATTTTTTCTGGACTTTCCTGATTGATATTCCTCCATTACTGGTAAACAAAGATGCCAGGGCTCTAGCTTCTTTGGTCTGGATGCAAACAGCAAGGTCACGACATTACTACTTTCCACAAAAATGTCAGTAGCTTAGTATCTTTCCTGCTATGAAACAAGTCTTCATAAGTTTGCAAAAGATATGAAGACAGTTTCGAAAAGGAAGGAACGCATTATTAGTTGAAAGTTTCTCTGCTCGAAAATCACTGTGAGTGAATTCTGCTGGTCGTCTGACATGAAAATGTGTGAGTTTGGATCATGTGATCGTGTGCATTTCACGTGCATTTCAAATCAGATGGAATAACACTGTTGGAATATTTCAACAATCATTGCGCGACATTTTTTATCTGCTTAGACCATGAACTATGGGACCATAGGATCATTGGGCCACGATGCAAAGGTCCTGTAGATACAAAAACATAATGTATAAATGAGCAAAAATTGAGTAGAATTTTTATTTGTCTGAAGATGGCTAGAAAGCGTGAAACTCTGAGTAGCAACAAAGAATGTAGTCTGTTTTATTTATTGCTTTAGTCCTATTATAATTCACTCTGCCTTCATGGCATTGAGCACTGTTTTAACCAGTAAAGACAGATACAAACGTTTGTAATTTTACACTGATGTACACCTGGTGTCCTTTCGCTCATATGGTGGTGTTTTGCAATGGCAAGTCGCAAAGAATTTATTTTCAAAAATCTCCTTCGACAGGAATATCTTTAGGTGGTATTCTAAAAGTAGGCAATTTTGAGTACGAAAAGTTGTTAATTTTATTTATGTTTGTGAATGATTTGGCAATCAAAACTAATTTTTCGGCTAATTTCATCCAAAGATAGTTTCTGTTCTTAAACAGTGTATGCTCTATAGCATTAGAAAGGTGAATTTAAAAATATTCCTTGCAGAAAGCTTGCTCAAATGTTTAGATAGTTGTGTACACATTTCCATAATTCACACATATGTTTATCTTGATGGAGAGGCATATAATGTTTAATTCGTAAATCGTAAAGCCAAACGTTTCGCGACTGCACAAATTCTATTGGGTTACTTATGCATACAGTAGAAACTGACCATGTGAATATGATTAGGCACTGGTCATTAGTTCTTGCCGGGAGGGGGTGGAAGACATTTGGAAGGGGGATCAAAATTTTACCTGTTTGAAAAGAGGGGAGACAAAACTATGGGAGGGGGCATAAGGGGGGGCATGACATAGGGAGGCATAACAATATCGGGTGAGCCAGAAAAAAGCTCCCACTTTTGAGAATTCATAGCATCAAGAGTACATTTTAAGTTGAATTTTCTTATACTTATAGTGCTGGTAAAACAGCGAAATTAATCACGAAAATACTTCGGTCTTTCGGCTTTTAACCGAAATTTGAATCATTCAAATCTGTGCAGTACCCATGGAGCTATGAACTTTTAAAAGTGAGAACCTTTTTCTGGCTCACCCGGTAGTTTGAGGTAAATCATGCAAATCTACCGGGTGAGTCAATAAAAACGCCTGGCGTTTGAAAAAATCCTGATCCCTCAATATCAAAGCAATGATGTTGAAAACTGTCTTGTTTTATCCCCGATATGTCAAATTAGGTTCAGTAATTTATCCAGCTTTGATCGGTCATTCCTTCCTATCGAAATAGGAGATTTTCTGCAAAAAGCCCCTTTCGAAAACCTGCAAAAACGAGCGAAAACAGCAAGCAAAATTTCTCTTTGTTCTCCTTCCTAGCAATAATGGCTCTTGGGTGTGCTCATGCATTTTGTCCCTAGAGGAGAATGCAATCCCCCTGAATAATAAGTTATTCACACTAGGGTGAAGACTTTTCAACCCGCCAAAACGAAAGCACGTGGTAAAGCGTGCTGAAAGTCATCGCTGTGAGGTAAGCACATTAGGGACTTCTACTTGTAATTTTAGCACGTCTTTTAAGGTTTCTCAAAGGGCCTCATCTTGGAAAATTGCCCAAGAATCTGAACGGAGTGACCGATCTTAGCCAGGAAAATTTCTAAAAATAGTTGAATATGTTAGCTATTCAATCAAATATTGCAAAATATCATTGCTTATTTTTCAGGGAGCAGTAGCCTTTCAAACGCCGTGCGTATTTTTTGACTCACCCGGTAGTTCGTCAGGAAATCAGTTTATTTCTAACACTAATACACCTAACTCTTGAATGCAACTTCTTGCTCTTTTCTCATCACATTTGAAGTGCATTTGTCAGCAAATGCCGCGGCGATGTAAATCTTCATGCAATTGAAATCATGACAGTATTGTAATAATTTTACCATACATACCGGGTGTCCAAGAAATGACGCAGCAGATTTGAAAAATTTTAATGGCAACTCTTTCATACTCATTATCAAACGATTATTTTCATCAAAATCCGCAATGATTAGAATAAGGCCCCGTTAACACGGGATCGGATCCAAATGGATCCGTACCCAAAGTGTAACGGATAGGCCTTGCGTTTACACGGGACTCGACGGATCCGAACCCATTTGGATCTGCTATCCGTACCCAAACGGGATCACTTTCGAAGGTGATCCCGTTTGGATCCGATCCCAAAAGGGTCTCGTGTAAACGGGTGGGATCGGATCCAAACTGGTACGGATAGGAAGTGACACGATTAAACTGAAAATCCTTTGTTGAAATTTCAAAGAGGGGAATCAGAGATGAGACAGAGTCTATTAGAGTGAAAAATTTCAATGGATCTGATTAAAATAGGAGAAAAGGTTTACTAGAGCGCTGCTGAGAATCCATAAAATCCAAATGGATCCGATCCCGTGTAAACGCGAACAGTTCTGGATCCGAACCCGTGTAAACGCCGCTCAAAAAGTGGATCGGATCCAAATGGATCCGATCTCATTTGGATCCGATCCCGTGTAAACGGGGCCTAAGTGTCGATATATTTTCCAGTATTTTTGGGGACTTGGTTGTAAAGTTAAACATCTGCTAACTTCAAAATTGCCCCTTGGTTAAACACAGAGACACAGAGCTGCTGCATTAGCAATAATGAATTATGATGCCAACATTTTTTAAATGACAATCCTAGCAATTACTGAAGACTGCTGACAAGCGCACAAGTCGCAAGTTAATTGAACATGTAACAGACACATTTTATAAAGATTTCGGTCAAGACACAGTTAATCTTCCTAAAATGACTAGGCCATCATTAGAGTTATACTTTTAATTTGAACAAATACTGAAAATTCCCTCAAAACTAAACAACTCATGAATCAGCAAAGGATCGCTTTTCACGGCATCTTAATCAAATCCACCTTTTCAAGATAAGACGTGCCAAAATTGAAGTCTTTTGTAGTTTGAGAGTTTGCATTTTTGGGCTAACATCTCGTTCTGCTTACAAACTGTAGTATAGAGGCAAATTTACTTTTGTATCTGTTATTTGGACAAAGCGGTCAAGCCCTTATGATTTCTAATCCTTTATATCCCCGTATTTTCCAAGTGAAGACAGCCATGATTGTGAAAATTAGTTCATACACTAAACTTTGTATGCAAAACAAGATTTTAGCCTCAAAGATACGAAGTCTCAAACAACAAAAGACTTCCGCTTTCGCACTTCTTATCTTGAAAAGGCGGATTGCGTGCTTGTCTGTAATCCTGTGCTGTTGCATGCAAGCCATGCTTTTAATAATGCTGAAAGTCCTGGTTTGGCCCTGACAACAAATTTTAAGTTCGTTGATTTCAAACTCTGCAACCAAGTCACCAAAAATTCTAAAAACTATATCAAAATTTAAACTAATCATTGCAGATCTAGGGAAAAATGATTATTTAATCATTTATTTGAAGCAGCTTATGTCAGAATTTTTTTAATCCGTTGAGTTTTTTTTGGGACACCCGATACGTCTACTAATACGGGGGCTGAAAATATTTTCTGCAATGTTCGAGAGGGCATTAAAATGTTCAGGGAAATGGGAGAGGCTGCTAGAATTCCATCAAATGTTCGAAGATCCTCCCCTGAACGTGTGGCCGAGTGGTTAAGGCGTCTGACTCGTAAGCCAAAGGTCAGAACGGCCGTAGGTTCGAATCCCACGCTGGACAGTTTGGTCGCTGTCCGTTACACTAGCCCGGGTTGACCAGAGCCATGTGAGGGAAATCTGGCAGCTGTGGCGGGTAGCTGCGGCGGACTGATGGTAAAACATCCGTGGCCCCTGCTGGAAATAAGTCTCTCAGACTTTCGCGGGCTAGCCACGTTAAATATAAATACCTACCTACCTACCTACCCCTTCCCTGCAACAATTCATCGCTCATACTTTAGAAATAATTTTCCAGCTATTTTCGTTCTGTATTGAAATCTTGAAAACTTTAAATCTGCTCTATGCGAGAATGAACTTCTTTCGACTTGCTTGTTATGACAAATTACTCAACCAATCAGAGCGCATTACTTAAATGGTATTCGCCTATAGCTGGCCCTTGAGTTTTCTCTTTCTGATTAATTGTACAAAAAAGTGCCTCTTGCTGTTCGGCTCGATCAACAGTTGGACTACAAGACCACGTATACCTTCCTGAGTATTCATTAGGAGCTGCAAGCAGGGACAACTTGCTCTGAAAATGACTACCTTACTTAGGTTTGTGAAACTAAATATGACCGACTCAAAAATGGATTTCTTGTTATTCTTTCATCGCATTATTATTGGAGGCAATTCATCAGCGCGTATGGCACGCGAAAATCACAAAAACCTGATAAACCTAGTTTATCACTGATAAACTAGGATTATCACTTTGATAAATTAGGTTTATTGCGATAAACTAGGTTTATCAACTGATAAACTGGGATTATCAACATTTTTTTGATAAACTGTGTTTATCAAAGTGATAAACCTAGTTTATCAGTTGATATTCCTACTTTATCAAATTTGTCGTTGATAAATTGAGTTTATCACTTTGATAAACCCAGTTTATCAAAAGTTGATAATCCCAGTTTATCAGCTGAAAAACCTAGTTTATTGCGATAAACCTAATTTATCAAAGTGATAATCCTAGTTTATCAGTGATAAACTAGGTTTATCAAGTTTTTGCGATTTTCGCGTGCCATAAGCATGGTTCAGCCCAGCGCCAGATTATAGTTTCCTGTTACCTGGATGTTACAACTACCACCGAAAACCACCGGGAAATTAGCGGTCATCCTTCTCCAGATTCGGGTCAGCAGCCCACCTAACGCATTTCCCGATGTTTGCTCTTGTCCCGTCCTTAATATCTGTCAACCATGTGCTGCATGTCCTTCGTCTCTGTCTCATTTCTTTCACTTTTCCCGCTATCAGTATTTTTTGCAATTATGCAGAAGCCCCTTAAGGGCTCTCGGGCTCCGAGTCTCCAGGGCTAATTTTAATGGGCTCTTGGCTCCCAAAAACAAAGTTGCTGTGCTGCATGGCTCAATTGCATGCTTTTCTAGGCCGGGGCTAAATCTCTTAAAATTCGAGAAAATAGCCATGGGAATTGTCTGGGCTCCAGGGCTCCAAGCTTTCAAAATAATGGGCTCCAGGGCTCCATCGACTCCCCTTTTGGGGCCTCTTTTCAAGTGTCCAGTCCAAAGTATTGCACCTTTCTCTTTACTACAGGGTGTCCCAAAGAACTGTGCCCCGTTTGTGTTGCTGCTGTGGAGGAGCTGTAGGTTCAGTCATTTCAGTTCTTACACAGTTGCATAGGCCAGACTTCAACTTAGAGTCTGAGACCTTGCGTGAATCAATCTGACAAGTGGTTGCTGATTTATGGCAGATAAAAGGCAAAATAAGTGGTTGCTTCAAAAACAGCACTTCTATTCCTCTCCAGCAATGTCAAAATAAAGGAAGTTCTCAGAGAAAGGTTTCTAGCATCGACTCTAAATCTTTGCTAAATCTCTACAGGGTTGCAGTATTGTCGATACATAAGAACATTTTCTTTCTTCTAAAATGTATAATGAAAATCTAAATGAGATGCCAGAACCCTTTCTTTGAAAACTTACTTTATTTTATATTGCTGGAGAGCAATAGGAGTGCTGTTTTTGAAGCAACCACTAATTTTGCCTTTTTTCTGCCGTGAATCAGCAACCACGTGTCAGATTGACTCAAACAAGGCTATGGATAATTTTAAGAAAAATTTGAAAACCTATTTCTTTCAGATTCCTTTTAGATGAACAAGACATCTTGAGACGCATTTCATAAACATTTATTTAGCCTTTTTTAAAGATTTTTAACAATTGGATGACTTTTATTAATTATCCAAAGTTTAAACTAGTTATAAACTTTTGTCATTGTAAAGCGCCATAGATATCTTGATAATTTTGTATTTGTATGTGTGCTCAAAAAATTTACATCTTATCATTATTATCATTACAACATTTCATGATTCTTTAAGTGCAAGGATAAAAGTCAAGGGAATAGAATCAGCGCCCGGATGTTTTATCTGATCCATGCCTCTTGTTCTTGATGACATTACAGGGAATTCATGGTTAAAGACAAATGACAGATATACAGCGTCTATTTTAAAATAGAACAAAAGATTGGCGCCTGCCATCATTTGTCCAATTGTTTTGATCATCTCTCGAGATCATCAAATATAATGGAATACAATAGACTATATTTAGATTGCCCACCCCCCTGAATTCACCCTATGTCTCCGTCATTTGCTTTGACAGGCCAATTTCCAGTCAGCGGATTTTTCGGAGCGGCGGAATTATAGACAATAAAAAGTTGCTCAGCCGTAACTATATATTAAATTTCAGAGCGACATTTTCTCGCCAATCAATAGAACTTCCGCCCGCTCGGAAAATTTCACTGACTAGAAATTAGCCGTATTAGCTAGCCTGGAAGGGTTGAAGATGAAGTCTATCTTATCTAGTAACTTTGAAACGCACCGTTTCATTACGTGGTTATAGAAACAGGGGGTGTGCGGGCGTTTTTAAGACTATCTATAGCGGCTAGTCCCGGCTAGTCGATCTAGCTATGTTCATTTACTTGTAAATAGAATTGTGGCGTCAGAGCAGCTTGCTGTAAGATGTTCTTGATCGACACAAACTGTTTACGTGAGGAGCATGGTATATATGAGGGGCTTGGCTAGACGGATGACGATGAGTCCCTTGTATCCCTGCGGTAAACCTTGCTCAAGAGGGACTCATAATGAAACAGTGAAAAACTTGGCCCTATTTTCTTCAATCATCAATGGAATTATGAAAGAATCATGGCTTCGAATCTCCGTCCCGTGGGAGTGTTTTCAGTTCTTCAATCGAATCGAAAACTCTATTACATTTACACCGTATCCATGGGTTGTGGGAAAAGCAGAAATTCTTATTAGATTGATTATCGTTGTAAACAAAAAGAACTGTCAGGCCTACCTTGTGTGTTCTCTGTTTTTCCACCCTCTCCGTTGTCCCGTCGATTTAGCATCAT
This sequence comes from Aurelia sp. 4 Dawson et al 2005, assembly GCA_964019985.1. Taxonomy (NCBI): domain Eukaryota; kingdom Metazoa; phylum Cnidaria; class Scyphozoa; order Semaeostomeae; family Ulmaridae; genus Aurelia; species Aurelia sp. 4 Dawson et al 2005. The sequence goes on along the minus strand of OZ026494.1, from coordinate 5,834,662 downwards.
CCTCATCTTGGCTGGCCCAACAAGTAGCATGGCCTAAATAATCTTGTTTTCAAGAGCATGAGAGCACAGCCTCAGTTCGGCATGCGAGCTCCTTCAATGAGAGTACGGAGAAGCACAGGGCAACAAGAGACTCATCGTCATCAGTCTAGGGCGTGGTCTCCTTTCGTTCTGTTGCTAAGCGAAACCGCTTTATCGCCTTACAGCTATTTTATGTGAAATCTCTAGCGAAAAGTCTTCTGCTTAGCCCGACCCTAATCTTAGCATTATCAAGTAGGTTTTAAAGATAGTAAGAAATCCCACATCCTATCACCTTCTTGTCAGTGAATTGATAAAAGGCGCGTTGGATAAGAAAGTAGTTCCCTGACTTTTTTGTGTTGGCAAGTGTCACATGAGAAACATGACATAAAATCATGTTTAAATTATTTTGAAGTTTATTAATAATTCCTTATCTGTCAAGATTCTCTCCTTCTTTTTGCATGATCATTCCCAACTAGTTGGGTAAACGCGCTCTTTGTGCAAGCTATCGGTGGTTTTTTAAGAGAAGTTTTGTGCTTATAGCGAAAGAAAATGGGTAAATCTTACGTTCTGTCAAACAGACTCTGTTTTTTTTATTCAGAAGCGGAGCAGAAGGCATTATAATTCTCGGGTATTTACGGCATAAATAAAACAATTACCACACAGCCCCTAAATGAAACAAAGAAAATCTGCAAGACAGAACTTTGAGGACATAACTTCTTTTACAAGCCATCTTTCGCTTGCACAAGATGAGAGTTTGCCTTGCTGGTTTGAGGGCAGCTTTTGCAGCCATCTTTATTTTGATTTACTGGCTGGGAGAATTTCCTTTGTCCGCAGTCATTAATCGCTTTGAATTGAGGTATCATTGGACACGAAATTTGGATTTCGCTCCCTAAAAGCCGAACGATTGACGGAATTTAGGTAAACTATGCATCATTCGATGCACAAGAACATGGGGGATTTTAACCATATCAAAATTATTGGCAAATACTGTAAAATGATACTTCCCAGGCCAAATTTATTGCTTAAAAGAGTGTACCACCTTCAAAAGCTATCTTGTACCCTTGCGTTTGAGGTAACAGAATCTGACTTACATCAACAGACAGTGCAGATCCTAAGCTTATAAAGAGTGTCTGGAATTTTTCAAATTCCTTTTTACTTTGAAACTACATGCTGCCAAATATTGGGAAATGATTTTTCTGCACTCCCACAGTTGTATTTGGCTATAAAAGACAGATAGGAACACATACGAAAAATTTGGGACACAGTTTCCTAGCTCCAAGTCTGTCCTGGTCAGGTGCAAATTTTCGAGTGATTCAATTGGCTCAAAGGATACAAAATAGCTTTTTCGTACCTGTACCTCGTGGATTTGCGAGTCTTGAGAAAAAAGGATTTTACATAAAGGCACTGGTAAAGTACACAACGGGACCATATTAAACCACACTAATCTGGATCAAGCCATTTAGGCTTAAAAATCAATTTTTCTGCCTGCTGTCCGTATTTTTGCATTACAGTTGGTCAAATTTTGCAACAATTGGTTTCCATTCATTTCTGTCAAATCAATTAGAGTCATCAAATACATAATTACCTGATAAACACAACCATACAAGAACGCGTAATGCTATTTCACACAAACCACAAGGACTTAGGGATTATCGGCTTAACAGGTCAAGCCTTTCGGTATGGATTTGAAGACCACAAACAAAAACCTTGATTAAAAAATTAAGGAGACCTTCGTTTACATGAAGTTTCTTCCATTTTCAAAACTTCTGTTGGCTTCAAGCAAGGTATCATTGTGTGCCTGGAAAGTTCGGCCAGCATAATATGAAAACATCGAAAAATGGATATTTTCACGCAGAAAATGTTTACCGTAACCTTTAAGCAAATGTTGCCATATTCTGAAACTTGTGTGAAAATTTGGGGCTTATTTTTTTGGGCATCTTCTGAAAACGGTAGAGGTGGTAGAAGATAAGATCCCATTCTTTTGTTACCCTTCTACCGAAAACGGTAGACTTCGCAGACTTCAGATCACTTTTTATAAAAGCCCATTCTTTTGGTCATTCTGTTTTCGGTAGACTTCCGAGAGATTTTTGACGTATTCTTTTGGGCTCATCTGAAAACGGTAAAGATCCGAGGCCTTGAAAACCCTGCTCCTGAAGCTGGCGGAATTTTGAAAGATCGCAGAGACCATTGTTTCGTGAATGAAAAAGTTTTTAAAAACATTCGAAAAACAATGACACTTTGCAGATTCCTTTCTCTTGGGATTGGCATAACAAAAGTGCATTGTATGGCAATGGCTTCAATTCGTTATTTTTTCAGAATTCCATTCCCATTCTTTTGGCATTTTCCTCTGCCAAGTCTGCCAACCCTACCGTTTTCGGGATTCCCATTCTTTTTTTGTATTTTTCTGTGCAAAGTCCGCCAACTCTACCGTTTTCAGAATGCGTATTCTTTTGGCATTTTTCTCTGCGAAGTTTGCCAACTCTACCGTTTTCAGAGTTCGCATTCTTTTGGTAACTGCAATTTTTCTCTGCGAAGCCTACCATTTTCAGAAGACTTCGCAGACTTTAGATGCCCAAAAGAATACGCCCTTGGTCGCCCTCTTAATCAATTACGTTCATATTTCTATCAACACCGAACTATTTATTCTTACCCGTTATACGTTGAAGATCAAAATTTTCTTACCAATAAATTTTGGACAAAATATTTTTGGACAATTTGTCACGTACTTTCAGAAGTTTATACAGAAATTTTGGACTACTAAGAACTATGTATTCTCAGTTTGTGTTTGGTTATTTCATGCTAAAAATGCCATAAATTTATAGGTCATGCCGCATGTTAGGGATGTCTGCGCCAAAATTTTCACAAGTGACCATTATATAGGATCATGAAAACAATTGCTCAGACGAATTTAGTTTAAGAGAATAGAATATTTGTCATTGCTTGTCACATGCCTTTTCAATGCAAATTGTTTCACAATCAAGACATTACGTTTTCAAACAGAGGAAATGGTTTGTTGTGACTTTTCTGTGCTTTAACGAATTTCGCACACTAAGGGCGTATCCTGTTGGACATCTTCTGATACGGTAGAGTTGGTAGAAGATAAAATCCCATTCTTTTTGTACCATTCTACCGAAAACGGTAGACTTAGCAGACTTCATATCGTTTTTATAAAAGCCAATTCTTTTGGTCATTCTGTTTTCGGCAGACTTCCGAGAGATGTTTGACGTATTCTTTTGGGCTCTTCTGAAAACGGTAGGGATCTGAGGCTTTGGAAAGCTTCTGCTCACAGACTTGTGAAAGATAGCAGAGAAGAGCAGAGAGCATTGTTTCGTGATTGATGAAGTTTTCGAAAAATTCGAAATGACAATGACATAGATTCTTTTCTCTTGGGCTCTGCATAACAAAAGTACATAGTTATGCAATGGCTTCAATTCACTTAGCTGGACTACAGGAAGCCCAATCGCGTATATTGTGGGGCCTAGTTTAACTGAGGCAGTTTATTCTGTGTTGTTTTTCTAACTGCAAAATAAGTAACACTACTTGTTCTTTGAATTGAAGTAAAATGAAATTCATACCGTTGAAGGGTTGATCGTTTTATCTCTGTGTCTTTCTTCTTGCTTCAGCATCATCGCAACAACCTGCCGGCATGGCAACATCTGTCCTGTTGCTGTTGTTGTACTGCAATGACGCAACATTATTGCCTGTGTTTGTTGTGTTATATCGTAAGTATGATAAGAAACTTATTATTATTATACTTACTTATCATATTTCTCATTATACTTACGATACAACACAACAAACACAGGCAATAATGTTTGGTCATTGCAGTACAGCAACAGCAACAAGACCGATGTTGCCATGCCGGCAGGATGTTGCAATGATGCTGAAGCAAGAAGAAAGACACAACACAGAGATAAACAGTCAACCCTTCAACGGTATGAATTTCATTTTACTTTAATTCAAAGAACAAGTAGTGTTACTTATTTTGCAGTTAGGAAAACAAAACAGCATAAGTTGCCTCAGTTAAAACTAGGCCCCACAATATACGCGATTGGACCTCCTGTGGCTGGACAACAGCATTCGAACTCTCTTTCTTGCAGATTGCTTATTCTTTTTGGACTTTTCTCTTCGCTGTCTGCCAGTTCCACCGTTTTCAGAATGCGTATTCTTTTGGCCTTTTTCTCTACGAAGTCTGCCAACTCTACCGTTTTCAGAATGCGTATTTTTCGGCATTTTTCTCTGCGAACTCTGCCAGCTCTACCGTTTTCAGAATTCGCATTCTTTCGGTAACTGAAATATTTTTCTGCGGAGCCTACCGTTTTCAGAAAACTTCGAAGACTTCAGATGCCCGAAAGAATACGCCCTAAATATTTCCTTCGACTTCAACAAGTTTCGGACATTGAAATTTACGAACGCACAAGTTGTCTGAAAATATTAAGATCCGAAATTTTTGCCTTTTAATGTAATCAAAGGTACTGAAAATTTCCGACAGACAAAAACAATAATGAGTTATTGTTCCATACAGTCTTACTCTAATCCAAGACAGGTACCCTTGGTTAGGCGATAGATATGAATTATGTAGTGCTGTTGTTTTAGATAAATTGACTGACTGAGTTGTTTTATTTATTTGTAGAGCACTGGCCATTGCGACAAACAAGTCATAAGAATCTGCCTTGAAAGATTTGAATACAGTTTATAAGGAACTGCATTCAAAAACTTTTGTGTTTATGAAGAGAAGATTTAAAAGTGGAGTATATAAATAAATTAGCAAGATTTCAAAGAAGAGCAAACTCATAGAAGCAGCAAGATTTTGAAAAGCAGCAACAATATACTGAAGGAGCAAGAATTCAAAGAAAATAAGAAAAAATTAAACAGCAAATTCAAAGAAGCAGTAAAAGTTGAAAAGCCATTTGATATATTCTACAGAACATTTCGTGAAACATTAGCAAAATGCTGAACACCACCAGCGAATCATTCCCAAACACTTCTAGCAGGCCATCTACCACAATAAAAACAAATACCACTGTACCTGGATGGAAACCTACACTTCACCTGAAGAATGTCCTTATTGCAATCTATGCCGTAGTTTTCATAATGGGTGTATTTGGAAATGCGATGGTTTGTTATATCCTTGGAGTGAAGAAAAGACGAAAAAGGCAGTTTGATATTTTGTTGATTTCGTTGTCGATCGCTGATTTGCTTGCCTCGTTTGCTGGGCCTGTCACTATGATTGCTGATTTAGCTGGTGATCATCATGTTTGGTACTTTGGGGCATTTCTATGTAAAGTTCTCCCAGCGATATCGCCCATCACGTTGTTTGCATCTTCTTGGACATTGGCAATGATTTCATGTGATCGATTCAGGTAACTTTGTTCACTTTACTTTATTCTTACCGTAAAAGCTCTATTTGATATAATTTAATCTTATTTAATCTCATTGTATCTTATTTAATCTTACTTAATCTCGAACACTCCAGAGGGGGGCTAATAAAAGGGGGGCTTATTAACAAATCAAATGACAAGGATGAATATGATAGCTTTTCAATTCTGTTACCCCATATTTTGCGGATTCAACATACAATTTAACCAGTCAAATACAACAACTCGACCAAAAAGAAATGATCGAATTTGAAACTGCAACTACAGTTTACAAGTCTCTCCACGGATTAGCTCCTGAATATATGCAGCTAATGTTTAAAAAATTGTCGGAAAACACTTCACGGTCTCTCCGTAATACCAACACTGATCTCAGAATACCTCGCTTTGCAATCTCTTACGGGCAACTTAGTTTCTCATATCGAGGTGTGACGGTGTGGAATAAACTAAGCATTGAAATAAAAAATGCCCCTTCACTGGCTCCTTTCAAAAATTTGCTGAAACAATTTTTGAAAAATCAAAGGGTGTGAAAGTTCCTGTACGGCATCAAACTTTTGTTTTCTAACAAGAATATATTGTATATTAATTTTTCGTTTATTTTGTTTTGAATTGCATGTAAATTAGCTTAGGTTTTTTCCACAGGGCACATTGTAAATCAGTGTTTTTAATTACTGAATGCATTACCCTGTATAAATAAATAAAAATAAAAATCAATCAAATCAAAATCAATCAAATCAAAATCAATCAAATCAAAATCAATTCTCCATCCCAAACACTATCAAAACTAATATGAAAGCTCGTCTAGCGATTTATATTTAAATTCATTGGTAATTCCTGGAATTTGATATGAGTGGGGAGCTTGATAGAGAGGATAGCAGGGATGGCGCGACCGGGGAGCTTGGGGGCTGAACCCCCTCCCCCGATAATTCAATGAGCTCCTCCGTTGGCACTTGAATTTTTGAAAATCGCTATGCACTGTCGGCACTCCCGTAACTTGTTTGTCATATTTTAGGGAGTTTTTTAATTTCTAGCCAATCAGAAAGGTGTGATCCGTAAAAATTTTGCTTGCTTCGCTCGCGGTCAGCACTTTGACAATTTTTGCCCCCCCCCCAGCATTTCCCGAGGCATTTCTTCCTTGGCGCTATTTCTGGAGGCGGGCTCAGAGGGAAAAGGCTTATTAGAGCATGCGCAATAAGAAACACATAATGTACACTTACCGAGAATGTGTGTTGTTTTATTGCTTTTGTGTCATATCTTCTGTCAGCGCCATCTTGACTGACTGCGCATGGTGCTTCGCAGTGCTTTGCTGTATCACTTCAATGTTTTCCCCTTGATCCCCTGTGAGTGTACATTATGTGTTTCTTATTGCGCATGATTAGAGAGGTGGTTTGATGGAGAGGGGGTGGGGCTTAATAAACTTTTACGAGCATAGGGCTCAATTCTTTCAAATCTTTAAAGAGATGGGTGTAAAACTGAATCACATTTTGCTATGAATTGAATGACTTGACAGCAGCCGTGGGTAATTTGCTGTAAATCCACTATGGCATTTTTTTGGGTATTTTCTAAATGGCGGCATTTTGATTATTTTTGTGAAAATATATCTAAACTTTGAAAAACTTAAAATTTTCGCAAATCTTAAATTAGTTGGGAAAAATTTATGCAATCTTCAAGAATATCATAGTTCATGAAGGTATTTATTAGGAAGTTTGATGACGTCACAGCCTCGAAATTGATACATGCCGCCATTTGGGAACTAATCAAGACATCAGAAAATTGCAAAACGATCGATAATACTCATCAAAATATACCTTAACGCCATAGAATAAAGAACTAAGCGTATCGGGCCGTGCCCTTCGTCAGTAGTAAAGGAAATTAGTAGAAGCGAGGAACATGGAGAAGGAGAGAATGTTAAATAGAACAGTAGGATCGAGCAAGTAACGGAAGAATGTGACGAGCGAATAAAGAACGTTCAGAAGCAAGAGGAAATAAAATCATAGAAAGAAAAAATTGTTTGTTAAGTCCTTTTGGAACACGTGTGTCCAATTTAAAAATAATTCTCTTCTCCAACGTCTTTCTTCTTCGCGAGTCTATGGGGGCATTCAATAGTTCGAGAATGGACATGTCTTTAATGGAATGTCCTGTTGAATTGAAATGTTGGGAAGCATTTATGTCACTTTGATCCTTTTTCTTTTCCTCCTCGTGAAGCTTGTACTCAACGTTCCTTATGTGTTCTCCAAATCTTTCATTAAACTGTCGGCAGGTTTCTCCAATGTACAAAATTTTGCACTTTCTACATCTTAAAAAAATCAAACAATTGTTGTCAAAAATTGCCATGGCAGATTTACAGCAAATCACCCAAAGTTCCGTTCAAGCTCTTAGAGTGTGTTTGATTGGTGCCAATTCTGAAAACGGTAGACTTGGAAGACTCGGAATTTGTGTTTGATTAACTACCAAATTCCGAAAACGGCAGGTTTGGCAGGTTTGGCAGGTTTGGCAGGCCTGCTGAACCTTCTGCTCCAAAAGGCAGAAGGTTTGGCAGACTTTGGAGGGACTCGCGATTTCATTTGCAGGATTTTGAAAACGAGGCGACTTTGCTCGCGTTGCCACAGTAATCGGCAAATTTACTCTTTGTTGCCAAGCACCAGACTCGTCTTCGTGTTTTTTCAGCGGGGAACCTCGTCTTCGCCGGGATGAATCTGAAACCTGCTGTTTTGAAGAGTTTTGTTTTTGATTGGGAACTGCGTTTCCATCTCTACGAAGTTTACCGTTCTCAGAATTTGGCAGGTTTGGAATTACCAATCAAACACACCCTTAAATTCAAAGAAAAATGTAATAGAATTGTACACACGCCCATTTAAAGATTTGATTCCAATGTTGCTTTCACGGTATTATGGTCGGTTGGAAAAATCCCGAAAGATAAAATATGCATCAAGACACGAAACATGTATTGTAACAATGGCATCATTTTGTTATTGGAATATTTGAGAATTATTTTCATGCAGAAAATTGGGGTTTATAATGAACTCTTTCGTCATTTCTCAATCCTAGCTATTGTCTGTTTTGACTTTCCATAATGTGTCGATTAATAACAAGATAAACAAACAAAATCTACCAGAGAGCCCTGAGAATCGCCTGTAAGAATAGATCTCCAAGTTTCGAAGTTTTATTGAGGAAGGGTCCATTCTCCACAGAAATTTACAGTTGCTTGCTACTGATATTTTTGTAACTCAAACAGTTTCAGTCGAGGTCATTTGAAAAAAACCCATGTTCTACATTTATTTAAAGATCCCTAGCCTTGCGCCCCTGGAATAATTTTAAGACGTTTTCCGGCGAAGATTTGATATGGTTTGTAGGCTTTTAAGAGACCTATTGTTAACCAAGTTCCTTTTTTAGTATGATGTGAAGTTATTTCTTGCCTTGGTTCTCTCTGTCTTGCTTTTTTGCACTTTGCACAAAGGTTCATGGTTGACTATGTGCCCTTTATTCAAGCATAATTTTTAGGATACCGTAAATCCAATGTGCCCAACAAGCGATGGGACTGAGGATACGGAGCACTTTTCGTTGCTCTACCTTTCATTTGATGTTCACCGACAAGATCTCTTACTGAGAGCAAGGAATTGATCGCTGATTCACAGGCTACTGGAGGAGAAACCTCTCTGTAAACGGAATCAGCAGAGTCTGCACTCAGGCTAAAACAAAATCGACATTTAAAATTTTACCCACCAAATACTCTTGCACATACCTTTCATAACCCCCCCCCCCACTGAGCTCCAATGGAAGCCTTTTTACCTTGCCATTTCCTTTTGATGTTTTGCAGGGTAGTCACAAGAAAAACAAAGAAGGATCTGGATGCAAGGTTAACAGCTCTAGAATTAGCCATTATCTGGTCATCAGCAATTGCGATCACAATTCCTTATATTATCGGCTCTAACTTCATCGATCCCGATTGCAGCACATAAGCCATCTGGGATAAGGACAAATGGGTGATCTATGTTGGGTTCTGGGTCGTGCTTGGCTGGGGGGTACCATTGATAGTAATCTCTTTATTCTGCTGTATGGTATTACGCAATCTAAACCGCAGAATGTCTCGTCGATGCGATGCAAAGATACAGAAAAAGCGTGTTCAACGCAATAGAAGAGTCCTAAAGATGTTTCTTATCGTCGTGTGCGTTTTCTTCTTTCTTACAACGCCATACGCCACATTCTATTTCGTAGTCACTTACATGGTGTACTTGCGGCCAGGTCAGATCAGCATGAAACTTGTCCAAGAAGTAAACTGTGTTTTGTTCGTGTCAATGGTGGCAAATTCATGCATTAACCCCATCGTATATGCAAAAATGCACAAAGAGGTCAATAATTCTGCTGTAAAAGCATGGAATTTCATGCATCATGTTTTTAGCAGCTTTTTGCGTCATATAACGCGCCAGCCAAAAAGCGGTGAAAGTGCGGAAACGGAGATGGCGATGTTAGGAAAAGCAGAAACGTCTCATGTGCGTCTTGGAGTTAGTGTTATTGTTTCGACTTCCAAAATGATCGAATCACCATCAGCTTGCCACATTGCTGCAGTTCAAAGTACAGTTTGTGATCCGTTGTGTGAAAAGCAACTAGAATAGCAGTCCGTATACGTAGATGATAATCTAACTAGTGGCGGTGCTACGGGGAGACTGGGGATACTTTTCTCCCCAAACCCCAAAGGTCGGCAAAAATTCCCGGAGACAAATGGAATAATATTGGCTCGGTGTACATTTAGATTGAAAAATTACGTCCAAATCCCCCCTTACTTCTTTCGGATTTTTAGAGCTGGCGCCGTCACTGAATCTAACGAAACCCAAACCTCTCATCTTCGCCATGATCTCAGTTTTTAACTTCAGAAAATTTGTTGATTTACCGTCAGCATGCCATATTGCTGCAGGTCAGAATACTAACAGTGATCCTTTTAATGACAAGGAACTGAAAGAACAATCCAGATATGTAGATGATGACTGACAGTTGAGCAAAGCCTGCAAACGTCTCTTCGTCGCCAAGGCATCGGTGTTCTTACTTCAGAAATTGTTGACTTACCATCAACATGCCACGCTGCTGCAGGCCAGAAGACAGTTTGTGATCCATTGTGTGCTATGCAACTACGAGAACAATCCAGATACGTAGATGATGACTGACTGTCGAACAAAGCCTACCAACATCTCATCATCGCCAAGGTAACAGTGTTCCGAATTCAAACATTGTTAATGTACCGTCAACATGGCACATTCCTGCAGGTCAGAATACAGTTTGTCATCCATTTATGTGACAAGTAACTGAAAGAATAATCCAGATACGTAGACGATTATTGCACGGTGAACGAAGCCTGTGAACGTCTCATCTTTGCCATTGTCTCACTAATCCAACTTCAGAAATTGTCAATTCAACGTCAGCATGCTACAGTGGTGCCTGTCAGAATACATTCAACGATCCATTTCGTGTCAAGTGACTCAACAACTCTGTATACGTAGATGGTGACTGAACGAGACCCACTGCAAAGATATCTCATCTTTGCCTTGTTTTAAGTGTTCCAACTGTAGAAATTGTCGATTCCTTGTCAGCATGCCACACTGATGCAGGTCAGAATACAGTCTGTGATGCATTCTGTGACAAGTCACCAAAGAACAATCCGGATACGTGACTTCAGAAATGGTTGCTTCCTTGTCAGCATGCCACATTGGTGCAGGTCAAAATAGAATCATTGAAGCTATATGTAACAAGTAACTTAAGTTCTGTTATATTGGTACCAATTCTGAAAAAGGTAGACTTGGAAGACTCAGAATTTGTGTTTGATTGACCTCAAATCCAACAACGGCAAGTTTGGCAGGTTTGGAAGGCCTGCTGAACCGTTTATTCTAAAAGGCAGCAGGCTTCGCAGACTTTGGAGAGATTCTCGTTTTCATTTGTGAAACTCTAAAAGCGAGGCAAACTTGCTTTTGTTGCGACGGCTATCGGCAACTTTAATCTTTGCTGTCAAGCACCAGACTCATAATCGTGTTGTTATCTGGAAGTTTCTAACTGAACCTGAAACTTGCCTTTTTCGAAGAATTTTGTGTTTTGTTGGGAAATGCGTTTCCATCTCTGCGAAGTCTACCGTTTTCAGAATTCGGTCTGGATATATGTAGATGGTGATTGAATCAAATCAACAAAAGACTAACGATGATGCGTCGCATCTTAGTTGTAATCTTTATCTACTTTAGATCATTTTCATATAGGCTGTAATGAGCTGGTAGATAACTTCAATAGCCCTTACCTGGGTCTTGATTTCAATTTCATGCTATAGTAACAAGATGTACTTTGCGGCAAACAGTCAAAGTCATGCGATGAAACAGAGTTAACCCGACTGTTTCTGTTGCTGTGACAATAGGAAGAAATTAAGTTATGATTATCATGATTATCAGTATCATCACCAAAGCAATAAAATGGGGCATTTAACTGATTTGTTTTGTTTCAAATTGAATTGGATATCATTAGATACATGTGTAAGCATAATTTGCATGATTTTTGAGGCTAGTGTACCTAGTAACTAGAAAAAATTATCATATTCTTGCTAAATGTACAGTAAAACTTTGGTTACTATTGGTTACTATATTCAGTAAGCATTGGTTCAATGCTATAGTCAGAGTCTTGAAAATTTTATAATTCTATACAGTAAAAATATAAAGTCAAAGTAGCAGAATTTTGGAATACTGCTTTCCATATTTCAGCATTGGCAAACAACAATTTTTGGGGGGTCTGGAACCCAACCTCCGGGTGAGGTAGGGTTAGTCCTTGATCTTACAAGGAAACGATGTTTGACAAACATCTGAATTGCCTTGCCGAACGAATTGTTTGTCCGCTTAGTCATCTAGCTAAGTACTGCTTGAGAAATCTGTTTCTTTTGACAACCAGAAAATGTTTTGCACCCAGAGAGTAAAAACAATCCTCATGCGAAAGGCTTTCTGAATATCAAGGCAATGGCATTAGCAAAAATCCATTTTAGAATTTTCCAGACGGAAATTGGCCACTTTGCTCTGAAATTATGAGAGATGTTATGAAAGAAAGCCCCTTCAAGAAACCATCAAAACAGGCTAAATGTCACGACCAAATTACTTGCTTTAGAAAGTGTTACCCCTTTCGGGAAGAGGTGCTTTATTTGCCTCCAGTCGGTTGAAAATTATGGCCAAGGCTCACAAAATATCATGTGAAAGAGATTTCTTATCTTTTAGCCACAGCTTTTTCACTGAAATCCTGTCTTCCAAAATTACGTTCTTAATTAGAACCAGATGTTTGATAACTTTTTTGTCAAGGACAGGCAAGCATCAGGTCAAAATCCAAGAATTTATTATTTACTTCTCTAACAAAGGGTGTTAGGACACGGATGTTTTGATTGATTATTTATTTTCCTTGTTTTGATCCGTGTGTCTTGTTTTGTTGTCTTGTTTTCTGTTCTGTTTCGTCTTCATTTTTATTGAATGGATTGTTTAAGTTAGGTTTTGAATGAAACATTGTAAACTTTTTGTATTTTAAGCGTATTTTAATTAGTCTTAGTGTTTTTGATTGTAATGCGCCTATGAGCCCTGTGGATATATGGCGCAATATAAGTGCTTTTATTATTATTATTTTATTATATTCTTCAACTGAGCGTGGTTAGGCCCAACCGCTCTCAAGTTGTTCGAATTGAGCTCCCTTGTATTTCTGTGTCTTAGTGCGCCTTCGCACAAGAATGGTTTTTAAAACCGCCAAGCCAATTCTTGTGCGAAGGCGCACTAAGACACAGAAATACAAGGGTGCTCAATTCGAACAACTTGAGAGCGGTTGGGCCTAACCACGCTCAGTTGAAGACGAAACAGAACAGAAAAAAGACAACAAAACAAGACACACGGATCAAAACAAGGCAAATAAATGATCAATCAAAACATCCATGTCCTAACACCCTTGCTCTAACACACAGAGGGTTCGGTTTTCAGCTCCGTCTTATCCATGCTGTAAGATACTCATTGTGGATCAGCACATAAGAATTTGAATGAATTTTGGATGATCAGGAATGTAACTTTACGATGAAAATTTTTGAAGTTGTTGTTATTAATTGACCCGTAACTGACAATAAATATTACAGTGAAATATGAGAAATGTCATTCTTTTGTTCATTTAGCCATAGAGTTTATTGCTACCAGGCCCCGTTTGCACCACTATAAACCATTTTGACATTTAGAAAAAGGGTCTGGGGAGAGTAATATTCTTCTGGTAAATGGCTGCCACACGGCTTTTTCGAATGATGAATTGAACGATACGAATATTTTTGTTTCAAATTCATGATGAAAAACTGGGAAGTAAATTGCCGAAAAAGTACCTGAAAACCTGTCCTATGACCTATAGGCCTTTTAACAGATGGGAGACTCTCCTCAACCCAGCGGCTTTCTGCGTTTGGCGGGAAAAGTATTCGTCATTCTTTCTTCTTACCAGAATAAACATGCAAGGTTGCTGCAAGTCCAAGAAGAAAGCCTGTAGACTGAAATAGTTCTTGTGGAATCTCACTTGACTGACAAAGTTTGATACAAACAGACTTGCTTGAAGCTCGTTTCCTGAAGTCTGTTTGACTGATCCCTTTCCCGCAGTTCCCAGATCCGCCATTCAAATATTCCATAATGGAACAAAGGGGAGAAAGGAAGATCTCACCTCTTTGTACCTTTACTAAAAGCTGGACTTTCGGGTGCAGGAGTTATGGGACAGGAATTGGTTAGATAGACTTCAGGAAATCGATTTATGGCAAGTCAAGGGGGACACAGTGGTTCTGTTCCATATCCTTCCGTTCCAAAAGTAGCATGGAATGAACTGCATTCATGCAGGAACATTTCCAGTGACAGCGTTCCGTTTGGGAAGTGAAAGGCATAAAACTGCATAAAAGCATAAAGGAGTGAAACACATAAAAATCATACGAAATACGTAAAGTGGACGATAGACCTACGCAGTCGTTACCAAGTATTCCTGCGTGAATAGGCAATTAACTGCAGAGCTGCTCCAAAAGACGGAGCAATTAGATTTTCGCCCCTAGCGCATTCATCAGTGTTTGTGTGAGGTGGAAATGAATGATTTCATTTTATTTTTCCACCAATTCACTTGAGGGTGAGAGGGTAACGAGAGGTAACGAGAACCACAAACTGCCAAAATATCTCAGAAAACCCGAAGAATAACCGTCTTGCTGTAACAGCCCAATGAGCTTGAAAACAGAAGATTTCTGGGTTCCCTGTGCCAATCCTGCAATGAATTAAGATCTATTTTCGATTGGCAATTGAAATGACAGACTGCACATTCTTTAAAATAAGACAGATCAGAATAAGGAGGCTTTGTTTCTCTTAGGAATCAAATACTTTAGCCTTTTTTGCTCGTGGCCCATGGCCGGAGACCTTCAGAGCGTCATCTTTTTCACGGACCAATCAGACGGCGAATAAGCAAAGAAGACGGAAGAAACGTGTATGCCGACCTTCATATACCGCCATCAGTACAGTGACGTAACGGAAGCAGTCGGGGCCCGACGTGATAGAAACATAAAGTGCCTGGTTCAGTTTAAACTTGAAGTGAATCAATTGTGCAGGCAAGGATAAAATATTTGCGATGATTTACTCCCGATTTACTGTGAAAAGTGCATAACTTTACAATAAAATCGATACGTCCATATTTTCACAAAACAGTAACTTTAAACTCCATCCCCATACACACGTTGAATCGACAGTCTACCATTACAGATCACATTACAACTCCTAGTTATCAACATTACTTCCCATTCATTTAGAGACTGTCATATCTTGCAGGCATGAGGCCCCGTAGTCTTATAGTGATAGCCACAGCTTCAGCTTGAAAATTGGTAACGAAACAATTTTTTTGGCCGGGGCCCTTAGTTTTGAACTAAGGTGCCCTAAACTGCGCTACGCCACTGCGCCAGGACAAAAAGCTGCTGGAAATTTGCCGATTTTTTGGGAAGATATCTACTTGCCAGATGTTTGAGTATCCACGTTTGGATGCTGGCTCAAATACCTCACGGTTTGGTGGAGGTACAGCGTTTCCGATAGCCAGAATATGCTTTCAATTTTATAACTTCTTTTGCTACATGAAAACTTGTGCAATGACTGCAAAAATTGGTATTATAAAGAAAATTCCCAAGAGCATCGACATGTGACTTGAAATGTGTGAACTAACCTTAGCACTTTTTCAGTTCACACAGAAATCGAATTGGCATTGAATCTTGAACAAAACAAACTGGTGGGACAACAATTGCAAGAATAATCGGAAACGTAGGTATTTGGGGCGATCTGGGATCGTTTTTACAACAATCATTATTGTTATTACTATTGTATCTCGCCCTGGTTTGGAAAGGCCGTAACTCCGAGAAGCCATGAGATACAGAAACATCTGGTGCGTTGATTTCTTCAAAAAGTTCGGGAAATTTCCATCAGGTTTTTTTCCTCGTTGCGCTTGTCTAGTCTGGTACCCAGGGTACGCTTTATCATAGTCACAAGGGAGCTTTATGAAGGAAGGTAAAATTTAGAAAAACCACACATTTCTTCTGTCTTCTTCGCTTCTAATTGGTCGCTGGAAATGAGGCTTTGAAGGTCTCCGGCCAATGGGCCACGAGCAAAATTTGGCTATTTGGATTGGACGCGATACGAGATTGTGTGCACTGAATTGTGTGTTGTTTATTGTTAATTTATACCTTTTGACTCCCTGTGGTTGATTAGCGTTGATTGTCTCACCGCTTCTATACGCATGCGCAGCTTCCTCTTGAGTCAGTAGTGAAAAGTACAAAAACTTGCAGCGAAAGGAGAGGTGAAGGTCCAACTGCGCGCCAAGTATTGTGAATTTATGTGCTGTTTACTCATGCAAATTCACTCGCATGAAGACTTATGTGATTATGGATACATTGTGAAGACATCATCTGCAGCCCAGATTAATTCAAAGCTTACAGACATACGTACAGTCGACTGAATTTGCTGGTTTTTGCACCAAGACCAAGATTTGGCCTAAAACCAAAAAGCTGTCGGTTTCACAAGCAAAAGTAGAACGAAGGAGTGGCATATGTTGTTTTTCGTAGAAAACGCAACTTGGAGCCTTTTGGGCCTATTAAGGTTCTAAGTTCTTCTGGATCATTTTTCTTTCCAAATTTTTCAGCGCAATCAAGACATTTGCTGATTTATTTGTTGATGCAGTGTTGTGTTACTAAGGAGGCAAGCAGCAAGCCAGAGAACGTCATATCGAACGATATTTCAGTATTGCTCATAACCTTATAATTTTCAACTATGACATTGAATCAGCCGACACAGATTTGAAGCTGTACATTCCTTCCTTATCAAGACAAAATCGCGTTCCGTAGGTATAGACTGAAAGCTCCAACACGCACCGTACTCAAAATGGCTTTTGGCAGGGAAACTAACTTCGGTTTCTACTTCGTTTTCGGGATTTGTACGTTCTTCATTTGGTGTGACTTGGGGTTTTTCAGCGAGCTTTCTGACGATACAAAAGTCTTTGGAAATTCAACAGTTTCAGACCATCCTCCTGCTACTATCAAATTACGGATGCAGGATCACTTTGCACATTACCTTTACTTACCATTTTGCAACTGGCTTGAAAGTGTTTTTAAGATTTCTGAAATCCCTGGTGTTACACCAAATTTGATAACGTTGATGCATTTCATTTTGGCAATCATTGCAGGTAGGCTTGCTGCAGAACCAGGACTAAGCTGGCGAAGGCTTGGAGTAATAATTTTTGAAATTCGCAGTGTGCTGGATATTTTAGATGGAGTTGTTTTCAGGGCACAGTCACACAATCCAAAATTTCTTTCTGGCCATGGTACATTAGGATGGTACTTAGATTCTGGTGCAGACATATTTGGGTCATTGTTCTTTGCTGTTGGTGTTATGGTATTATACAACAGATATCCTCCAGTTAAAAACAAAAGCAGGCTTCGTGATACAAAATTTAAAGATGAGGAAAGTGCTGTCAAGTTGCTGTCTGATGGGTCTGCTGATGAAGATGATGGTTCTATCACAAAGAGGTCACGTTTCTCACGAAGAGCAATCAATATTACCATTCTCTTGTATGCTTTTCAAGTTTTTATACGCAGTGCACTATGGGATCATTTTCTTCAAGCATATAACTCAACCTTACAACAGAAGGTTGCTGGTGTATCACCAGTAAGTTTCATGTTTCATCAGTTTGCTCGCATGCCTTTTCTCCTTCATCTAGCCCAGTCTGCATTCTTCATAGTGCACGGGGAAGATCTTCTCTGCGCCACTTTGACTGCTTCCAGCTGCAGCTGCATCATAACCTTGTTTATTACATTGTCGTCGGTATTTGTCTATGAAATTTACAAAATCGCAAACCCTAAGATGCGCCAAAATGTACTTCAGAATGAGCTTCCCTGTGCCAAAATCAAAGAATGAAAACTGGCAGCTAGCAAGGTTATTTTATACTGTGACAAAATGTTTTAAGAAACCCCTTACATGAGACTAGGGGCATCATAATCTCATGCCAGCATGGAAATTTAAGAGGATGCACTCCTATTTACATTGGACCCAGCATTAACCATGTATCAATCTTTCAACATACATCACTCAGCTTTCATGTGATTTGATGTAGATATCTGAGAAGGAAAACAAAGGCGATCAAATTGTGCTAATATGAGAAAAATGTCTTCACACAAAGTTTTCATGCCCCCCCCCCCTCCAGCAAGACTTCTCATGTTTGGGTGAAAAGGCAGCACAAAATTTCATGTCACCCCAAAAATGAAATATTCATGTCAGCCCAACACCATGTAAACACAAACTGTAACTCAGACCAGCATCTGACAAGGAGCTCATGCCAGCCTGAAAACCTATTCCAGCATACTGAGTCTCATGTTAAGGGCATCAGGCTGCTGAAAGGTTGCCCAAGGTCTAGGGGGCCTTATAAAGTAAGGAAATCCCCTGCCTTCTGGCCCCCTTTGCTCTCAGGGGGCAGCATTTCTCAGTTTTGCTCCAAATCCTCTTGGTGGCCCAGTGGGTACTTTGCAAAATCCAAGGGAGAGTAAAGACTATTTTAACTTAATCATTCAAAACAAGCCACATTATGTTCCTACAGAAAATGGCTTTGAAGATGTTCCAGCTCTGAGTTTAAAGTTGCTGTATCTGCAGCAATGTCTTTCTGTTCTGTTTCCATGCTCCCAAAGCCTGTGTGAACTTTGTAAATGATCTATTAGCTACATTTTGATGGAAAGATTTAAAACATTTAGCTCACAGCTCAAGTAATGTGCGCATAGTTGGCAGGAGGTAGCAGAAAAATCCATCATTTTGGTGATTTCAATGGAATTTGGCAAGCATAAAATTTAATTCCAGAGTTTCTGAAATTTGATTGACATCAGGATTTCTTCACAATGACATCATTTTGGCCACCATTTTGGGCAGATTAGCAGGTTATTTAACCTTTTCAAACTTTTTCAATCAAAAATGTTACAGTGATACATTTGTTGTGTTGTCACCATTTTGCAGCTTCTTTTCGTCTATTTTTACATAGAGCCAGAGCCAGAACAGCAAAATGACATTGATTCAGAATTGACTAATTCTGTGTGAATGGCAGTCCATAAAGTAGAACTAAAGAACCACAAAAAGTTCCACGCTAGCAAACCTATACGTACTACTGTGGTGGATACGCCATACAGAGGCGGGGTATTATGCTTGATGTGGTGGATATGCCATACAGGGGCGGGGTATTATGCTAACGTGGTGGGGTATTATGCTTGATGTGGTGGATACGCCATACGGAGGCGGGGTATTATGCTAATGTGGTGGGGTATTATGCTTGATGTGGTGGATACACCATACAGGGGCGGGGTGTTATGCTAACATGGTGGGGTATTATGCTTGATGTGGTGGATATGCCATACGGAGGCGGGGTATTATGCTAACGTGGTGGGTTATTATGCTTGATGTGGTGGATACGCCATACGGAGGCGGGGTATTATGCTAACATGGTGGGGTATTATGCTTGATGTGGTGGATACGCCATACAGAGGTGGGGTATTATGCTAACATAGTGGAGTATAGGGTAAAGATTTTGATTCAGCCTACGGTGCATAAGTCTCTAAACAGTACAAACATATTTGTCTCTTATTGTTTAGAGCATTTATTCGGAAGTACAGATACGTCATGTGATTCTCAACTTTTAAAAATGCTTTGGCAAGTAAGACACAAAAGTTTAATTGAGTTCAAAGTAGAGGCATAAAATTGCAGTAGATATTTGAAATTGGGGCTAAAGATGGCAAGATGTTTATCATACTGATACCTTTCCGCCTTCTGTCGTCGTCAGTGTGACTTTCAGCTAAACTCGTTCGTTCCAAACTTACAGTCAGAAAGGTGCCAGAGAGGGGCATTCAACCCCAAAAAGATCTCGTACTTCTTTGGCAAAGTCCTTTGTATTCAATAAAAATCCTTCACAATTGCTTGATGTGAAGAAATTCTGAAAATCTCTTGGTTCTGAAAAAATCTTGTTCGCTTTTTTCAAGGAGTAAACTGCGCAGTTCTCTGCCATTATTTACTACAGTATAATCAAGAGAGCTTTTATTGCAATTTCTCAAAAAAGATAAATTATGATTTATGGCTGATGCACAGCAAGTATTCAATCGTTGCACATGTTTTTCAAAGACACTTCAGACGAGCTGCTCATGGGAAAGCCTATATTAGACATAGTCTAACTATTGTAGGATGAAATTGGTCAAGTAATGAAACCTCTCTTTGTGAGAAATGGAATGAAAAAATGGACACGAATTTCTGACTAGTACTGCCACTGAAAATTCTTGATCACAAGTCATCATGACATGATCTGAGATTTGAGCTTCTTGTAATTCTTATGAATACATACACATGCATACTTGGTATGACAAAAGAATACAAGATTAGTCTTTAAAACTTGAATAAGGCCCTAGCACTAAATGTTTCTTAATTTCACACGAAAATTTCAGCATTTTAATACAAACAGTTTCTTAATTTGTTTCTTATCTTTTAGATGCATTTGGTTTTCTGCCACTGTTACGTATTTGTTTCTTGACAAACGGCACCATTTTTAGAGTTCTTTGGCCTCAGAATGTAACATTATCACAGATATTACCACCACATCAAGCATAATACCCCACCACGTTAGCATAATACCCCACCTCCGTATGGTGTATCCACCACATCAAGCATAATACCCCATCACGTTAGCATAATACCCCGCCTCTGTATGGCGTATCCACCACAGTAGTGAGTATAGGTTCGCTAGCGTGAGTTCATGCTAAACTCAAATTTAAGTTTGAAGCCTGATTTTCACAGATTTTCAACTTCATGACATTACTTGGAGTGTAGCGTGCATCCATACTTTACATATTAAAATCAATAAAAACTGCATAATGACAAGAGTCAGCAGACCCAGTCTTGCATGTGTCTGGGGTTAAACAAACAAATGCTTTTGAGGATGAAGGAACCATCAATTTCATACAGCGGCACAATTAGGAACAAAGCATTCTGCTCAACAATGCTTTAGAGAAATGCAAAACATAATTCATTGGCTATAGGAAAATAAGAGTAGGGGGCACACAAGTGCATTTGTTTCAAAGATTCAACAGTGAATTGGCATCATTACACAGACTTTACCTACTGCATCTCTGTATCTGTAAAGTCTGCACACAGGCTAGACATTACTGTGACATCATTTGGCTGTAGCCACAGCCAAAATTGT
Source organism: Aurelia sp. 4 Dawson et al 2005 (assembly GCA_964019985.1). Classification (NCBI taxonomy): domain Eukaryota; kingdom Metazoa; phylum Cnidaria; class Scyphozoa; order Semaeostomeae; family Ulmaridae; genus Aurelia; species Aurelia sp. 4 Dawson et al 2005. The sequence continues at coordinate 5,813,525 of OZ026494.1, read as the reverse complement.
GCTAGTTGCTCCAAGTTACTAGCTCTATAATTGTGCCAAGTAAATTGGAATGCTGGTGATAAAGGCAGTTTTCAAATAGAGGGTGGAAAGAACTCAGCTGCCCCCCCCCAAAAAACTTGAAAATGGCTTTAAAAAGCCCATATGGATCAGGGAAAAGCTTGTATGAGCTCTTTGGGCTGAACCTATTGCTAATGCAGTTGATATGTAATTAAATCGAATCAATTAGATTAGGTTAGATTAATCAAATACCATCATTGTTATTGTTTCAATTCACATTATCAGATCATTATTCTATATACTTATCATCATCATCATTCTTATTATTGTCCATATCATCAACATCATTGTCATTTAATGCAACCCTTGTAACATAACCCATAGAACCCCTGCCTAACCATGATATGTAACCAATCACATGTAAGCTTTCCTTTTCTAATTATTGTACATATTTGAATTTTGAATGTAGCTACATCTCATATACTGTAGCCTGGTTTCCATTTAATTGTAGAGTAATTGTAAGGATATGTGGGATTTATGGAAAAACCATCCTACCACCGTTAAGACCATCAGGAACCATGGATCATACGCATCAGGAAAGTTGAACTGAGTTCCCCGATCATTACCACAGTCCTGATCTTAAAGAATTCTATTGAAATCATCACAGACGATCATCACAGATACACCATTGTTATACTATGATCACATGGATATGATCAGCCAATTAGATTATAGTGGTTGTTGTTGCTATGCCTTGCAGGGTGAAAAGGATCATGGTATAGGTGCATTGCAGATGGTTGCAGACTTTCGCCACTGAATGGAAACCCTCTGCTGAAGTTGCAAATGGAAGATGGAAGATCAGGAACGGCAATGATTGCAAACTGTCGCCGATCCCCTTATGATTCAATGGAAACCAGGCTTGACAAACCTGAAGAAGTCCTGCATGGCTGGCAATATATACATACTCATTAAATCCACTGATTCCCTGTTGTTTTTTGTCCTTTTGGCAGTATTTCTACCAACAAAAATATCCACAGTAATTACTGTGCATGAGAACTCCTGGAGACCCTCTTGCTGTAGATGCAAGGGTCAGTGTACACAAAATACTTCTTTGTGGAAAGCTACCACTTTTCATTTTCCCTTTTAGGCCCTTCAAGCAAAAATTCTAAGGTATCACAGCACGTGTCTGATGATTTGGTCCTGGAAAATCTTCAGTGCTGATGCTTTTATGCATTATTCAATGATTGCAACATTTTTCAACAAACTTTGGGTATGTACAGGGCTCAAAAAAATGTTTTCTTAGCAAGCTCAGCAATTTTCTCCTTCTTTCCCATAATACTGCCCCATTATAACCCTTTTCCCTTCTCTCCTTCTTTCTTTACCTTCCTTCCATCCTCTTTCTTTATTTATTTCCCTTCTCTTCCCTTTCCTTACTGTATGCTTCTTTTCCTTTTTCCCTTCCTTCCTGGCAAATTTGAGCATTTCAGCTACCTTCGTAGTTAGCACCGCTTCCATGCTACTACCCTTTTTTGCGCACTGGGTATGTAAACATTGTAAAGTTACTGGCCTTGTGTACGGTTTTTCTGCCTAAGAACTCTCAAGAGCCTTCAGGATACTTTTAACTTTCTTAACAATTCTTCTTTGAAATAATTTTATGGTCTTTAATGACTCAAGAATTATTATATCAGAATGTGAAGAATTCTTCATTGAGAATTCTTTTATCCACAAAGTGTGTATTGTAGGCTGCTAGAAGTTTTTGATACTTTTTGTTAAAATCTGTGGCTGTGAACAGACCACATAGCCATGCACAAAGAGTCTGAATGAAGCAATTTTTCATACATTTTTATTAGAATGGTTCTGTAGAGGGCAGAGCTTTTGTCAATGTTGTGCCCTTTAAAAATTTATCAAGCCTCTACAAAATGCATGAATGTATATATATTGGAATCACAATATGGTTGCCAGTATTTGTGCCAAGGAAAGTCCTTTTCTCATATCAAAGGTCAAAGAATGTTTCCTTGGCTGACTGACTTTCCCATTGAAGCAGGAAACTATTGCCATATCAGCAGGCCGTTGTTCCCTGATAGCACTTTGCTTGTTGTTTAGGATTTATTTTGTTCCATTTTTTAAATTTCTGTGAAATTATTATTTATTGTAACATGTCTTTCATTGTTATTCCTATGAAAATGATGTCCCTACTATTTGAGAAATTCAAAAGAAGAGATTTAAGTCTGGTGATAAAATAAATAATATGAATGGTCTCTTGAGGTGTTTTCTTTGCTAATTTATGAATAATTAATTGTTCAATTCATTTTTGGCAGCTGTCTTTAACTTTACTTGCCATAGCCTTTGTTAACCCCTTCATAAATAAATTATGCCTTTTATTGCCCTTCATACTGTAGGTGTTTGCTATTTTAAAGCAAGCATAGACTGTAAATACTTTTTTCTGTTATTTACAAAATTCATATGCAAAGTTTCTTTTGTGGAAGGCATTTTTGGAAGAAAAATTTCTTTGTGGACAGTAGTTAGCTGTGTGTGGGAAACATTTTAGTGTTGAAATGCAGCTTTTTGTACTTAAGTAGAGTTCTGCGTACGGTAATGTTCTTTTTAACTTTGTATAGCCTTTCCTTTCGTTGAAAGTTCTTGAGAATTTGCAGTTCTGGTCATTTTTAGCTAGAGTTCCATGTCCTGCCACTTTGTTATCAATGGTGCCACAAAGTCTTGTTAGACATTTCCATCCATCCAGGTGGAAAGAGAAGGATTGTGGCAGTTAAGATTCTTTTGCAAAGCTTGTGTGCTAAAAATCTTAAGAATTGGTTAAAAGACTTTTCTTTATTATATATCTAATGCAAATGCTTGAATGGTATGAAGAACTTTAAACAGTTTTAAACAAGAATTCTTAATAAAGTGAAATGTTTTCAATAACTGTTCAGCAAGAAAACCATATTGCACAAGGCCCATACTGTGAGTGGAAGCCACAGGCGTTATCAGTGAATGCACCCAGTTTGAAGCATTGTTAGTCAATCAACTGCAGGTTGTAATTTTCCAACTCTTGAGTACTAAGGTTAAGGATGGTAAGATATACAATACAATAAAGGCATTGTGCACATCAGCATGACAAGAGTTTAAGAATTTACTTGGTCTTCTTCACATACTGATCAGAATTCTTGCATGGCATGAGAGGTTGTTAGGATTTGCAAACAAGTGCTCTTTGGCAGAATAAATGTTCTTGTGTGCAGGGCCCATGCTGAACAGGTTTTTCTCTGGATTTTGTTGGATTTTCTTGAATCCAAGTTTTTCCATTTATTTTGGTTGATTCATCTTTATTTTCCTCATCTAGCCATGGATGCGCTTCTGGGTATTCTTTGGTCTGCCAATTCTTGCAGTTCAGTGCCTGATTATTCAGTTGCATGTTATTCAGGTAAGGCTATGGCTTGCCAAATACCTTTTCAGCATTGTAGAATTTTTTATATTTGCTCATCAAATAGAATCGGTATCAAATTAATTTTGACCTACATGCCCTGATCTTGCCTCATCCTTGAGCACTAAACCATACCACTTTCCTGCTACCATCTCCTCTTAATAGGGACCTTTAGAAGCCAGGACGGCAACGCCAGCCAGAACGTAATCTTGCATGATACAAGCTGAGTATAGTTTCCCATGTTACTTTGACATGTTCTAAAGTAAGACGAAACAAAATCTTCTTCATCATTTAAATACTTCAGAACGCTCTGTTTACTTGATAATTAACATTTAAGATGACCGAGTTTCACATTGAGGATCTATATCTGAAGAACAGCAAGTTAGAAATGGGATTTCTAAGTTGTCCAATTGAAAAGGACAACTTCAGACTCTCAAGGGAGGCAAATTCGAACGGAAAACAGCAAGTCTTTTCAAGCTGAAGCTCGGAAACAAAGGGCACATTTGCGTTGTCATTGCAGTCGCCGTCCTAGTTGCTAAAGGTCCCTAATATTTTTCTTCAGGTAAAAACTTTGAGCCAGCAGTTTTTGTAGTGATAGTTTAACAATTAACAACATAAGTCAATGATAACCTACAGTACTTCAATAAATGCAATGAATGGGAAACAGGCTACAGGCTTCTTTCAAACATTTTAACCTTTTAAGTCAAACTATAAATCATGTGGAAAGTCTCATATTGATTCTTTATTGTTCCCTTTGTAGGTTCATAGCTGGATTGGTGTATAGTCAGAGAATGTGTCAATGTGTGAACTAGTAAGGGTTGAATGTCATACTTTATATCCAGCTGTATTGTGAGAAAGACTTTTTATGTATCTCTAGGCTAGGACTAGCTTTCTGTAATTGTAATAAAATTCATTTTTTGTCATTAAGGCGTAATGTGTTTAATCTGCTTAATAGATATTATAACTAATCAGTAAATTGTAATTCCAATGTTTAGAAATTCTATTTCGAACTGTTTATTACGGTAGGCCAAATTTGAAACGTTGCCCCCCCCCCAAGGCTGTAACATAACATAAGACCTTAAAACAGCATGGGCACACAGATGGGTAACTTGACTTGTCCATGGTATGGGCTGTGCCATTTTTTAGGGTACCTTCTTCATGATAGAGTCTGGATTTATGGTTATGGTTTTCAACAATTTTTTGCATTTTCCAAATTTATGGGTATAGTTTTTTTTTGTAAAAATTCATTTATTGGTGAGCTGCTTTGGCAATTCCGGATTTATGGGTATGATTTTCAGAAAATTTTCCGGATTTATGGATCTACTTTTGAGAAATTTCTCCGGATTTGTGAGTAATACTTTTATGATTTGAATGGCACAACCTTGTATCTTGGAAGCTCAAGTGAGCCATTTTTATTCATGTTATTCACATTATATATTGTCCCGTCCTTTCAACTGAATTGATCAAATGAAACTTCCTGGATATAATTTACCGTTCTCCCAGAGAGAGCATTTTTGATATCATAATTCTTTCAGAATTACATCTTTTATAAAATTCCTGCTAGTTTTGAAGTTGTGACGTCATCAGACTGCTAGGTCGGAAACCATAAAGGCTACAGACTTGTGCTTGCTACCATATTGCAGACCCTAAGATGCGGGGTATTTTCTTTCGTTGGTCATGCTGATTTCCTCAATCAGTTTAGATCTTGGACTTCAGCTTGGACTTTTATTGTACTTGTCAATACCTCATTTTGCATTCAAATACGTCCACTCCAGAGAAATCTTTTACTGTAGATAGGAGGAAGGCATTGCTTAACGAGGGGCTGATTCCTTGCACTTCTGTGACGGATCCAGAGCTGTAATCGGACAGAACAAAGGGGTCTCAGTTGTAAGCACTCCTCCGCATGAATGGCAAAGTACAACAAACCATGCCGCATGGACGACAATCTACAACCATGTACCGGGTATCTCAAGGAAGTACCCCGTTTTGATTGGAAATAGAAATAAAATGATAAGATATTATCTCTCTTCAAGTGCACAGCTATATCGATTTTGAATTTAGATGCAAATGCTTTGCATTTAAGAATCGTCCACCAAATATCAGAGATACATGCTTGGAGACTCAAAGTCTACAGTGCAGACGAAACCAGAGGTGTTAACTAGGGGCCTAGCCATGATTTGCATCGAGGACATTTTCCAAAGCATTTGCGAGCTTTGATTTCCAGTTTTCGCTGTTGAAAAGAATAAAAGAGACATGATGATCTCCCGGATTAAATAAGTAGTCTACAATAAAAATGCCGTAAGAATGATGAAGTCGAGCCACATCTCTGAAATAAGTATGCAGGTGCCCCATGTCCACTTTTTTGATACAGATAGCACTTAGGATGCATCAAATGCAGTGTAAGGACCGATTCCTCAAAAGAAAAATCATTTCAACAACAATTGACGCATTGAAAAGTACAACCCTTTTCAACAATGAAATCTAAAGGTCAAAGTTGATAATTCTTTTTCAAAATGCCCATAATATCAAATCTTGGTTCTAGGCCCTTTTGCAAAATCTCTTATTTGAAGTTCAGGCCAAATTTTGACTTGTTGAACTCACATCTCCGGTGTTTTGAGGACGATTTTATAATGCAAGGTTTGTACATTTAAGTGGGATATTGGCAAATCTACCTATGAACTAAAAAAGCCCCATTATCTTATCGTTTTGTTCCATTATTAAGTCAAAGGGGGATAATTTCTTGAGACATCCAGTAGATACTTAAATATAATGCATCTTTAGAGACTACAAATCGCCAGAGAAGTATATATGTAACAAACGACAGGACAGAAACTGCGTGAAATGATGTCATCGAGCGATATGAGATGATGCAGCGTTCGTTTAGATACATAAGCTTTTCGAGATGATATGTCAAGAGTTTAAGGCACAGGAAACAAAGTATCAAGTGTTGCGTTACCTCGGGATCCGTTGCAGTGAGCTAGATCAACGATGCGAATTTTCACACATGCATGCGAACTTTTTGCCCTGTCGTAATAAACAGAACCTGTATATCCACTGTTTCAGCGCATTCTAATCATCATCCATTTTAATAATTTTTAATGAATTAATGTTGTGTTGGTCCTCATTGGATTCTATTTTAATTTTCATTAAATAGTAACGATTCCACGATAGATCCTAGTTAATAATCGTCCTGCGAAAAAGCACATAGTATACAGGGTGTCCGAAAAAATTATGCCCCTTTTGTGTAGCTGCTGTGGAGAAGGCATATGCTCGAGTGTCTCTTTCTTGATACAGTGACAAAGCATATACGCCAACTTAGGGTTTGAGGCCTCGTTTTAGCCAATCAAGCAAGTGGTTGCTGACTTACGGCAGATCAAAGTCGAAAAGGTGAACGTTTCTAAAACAAACAAATAAACAACACTTCCATTGTTCTCAAGCAATATCAAAATGAAGCATATTTTGAAAGAAAGGGTTCTAGCGATGTGCTTGAATTTGTTCTACATTTTGAAAAGGCTAAATAATGTTAATAATTCATCAGACAACGCAATTACGCCGTTTATGAATGTAGAAAAACTTTGAATAGAGAGCTAGAACCCTTAAGTTCAAAACTAATATAATCTTAACATGGACGGTGAACAATGGAAGAGCTGTTTCTGAAGCAATCACTCATTTTACTTTAGCGTGCCATAAATCAGCAACCATTTGCTTGATTGGCTTAAACGAGGTCTCAGGCTCGTAATTTGATCCCAATCCTGTGCCGCTGTTTGAAGAATAGGACAATAGAACATGCGCCTCCTCCACAGGGACCTCACAAACGGAGCACAATTATTTTGGGACACACTGTAGGAGAGCGAGTTTTGGCCGCCAAAGGTTTGAAATTGCTTACAACAAATCTGTGTTTGAGTAGGTTAAAAAGACATAGGCCATGATTTTTGAATGTTTCATTGTTGATAGATTTATTTGATAATTCATTTATTGATTAATTTTATGTTCGCTGAATATTTGTTTAATTACATTAAAGCTATGTGTCGTTGATGATTTCTGCCTGTCCGGCACGTAAGAAATACCGCAAGTGCGTGTACATAAAGTTCAATTTAGATCGCTAGACCTGACCATATCTGTATACTTGTTTCTAGGACATTCGGTATTTTTGGAGAAGGATTAAGAATATATCCTTAAACTTTGCATGATTGAAAGTCGGTTATATCGCCCCATCATATTTGTTACAAGACAAATGTTCAAATGATTCAAAACGTAACTGGATTCGAAATTATCTTTGCTTCATTGTAGGAATTTTTCCACCTAGAAAGATGTTCTGACATGAAGGGGATAAAACGTTCTCCATTTGAAAGTAAGAACCCTGTCAAAACGCGTTTGAAATGGATTTACAAACGTGTTACATTGATTCCAAAATGTTGTCACTCTTGTGCGAACCAAATTCAAAAGCAACATGCACCCATCAATATTAGCTTGATTTTCCTATTGCAATCCACGTTTCATGTGCTCCCTACTCACTCGTTCGCGTATTTTTGCTAGTCATACTCAGAGAGATAAAGACTACGTCTCCGTTGTCATGCTCCATTCCTCATTATATTTCTTGGCCCTAACCCTTTGTACTCCTTGCTCCCAAAAACCAATATCAGAGCTTTTCTAAAGAACCCAATAACCTTGGGACATTTCTGTTCTGATCAGATCCAATCAGATCGGACCCTGGTTCTAGTTTTGATAAGAAATCTTACGTCAATTAATAGAACTTTGATGAAACTAGTTGCAGCAATTAGAAGAGTCTTAAAATCGATGTCGAATGTGAAATTCTCGTCGAACTTGATATTCTTTCGAGGAATTCGGTAGATTTCTCAAAGCTTCCGTTCATGTTTTTCCATCGAAATGTGATTCGATTACTATTGCAATGGATGCCAGTAGCAAAGCCAAGCAGCTAGTGAGATTTGAAGCACTAAGCGCAGCTTACTTGAGAGGAGATGATATATCCTGCTCGATTCTGTTGGACAACTATCAGATACTGGATGAAGACAAGGTCTGCCTTTATGGCTGGTGTGACAAAGGAGAGAAACTTGTTGCAAGTCGGCTTTTAGTGGAAGGGACACTTTCCAGTGTTGGTGAAGACGGGTTGGAAAGAGCAGTTATCTTGTTCAAGGCATCGGATATTTTAATTGAAGATGCGACAAAATTTAGTTTCAAGTATTTGTCTTCAGATGCAACAGTGATCTCCGAGAGCACCAGTTTTACGGTCGACAATAGCATGGTTTCTAATGAAAGTTTTTTGACTGTTCAGGCCCCTTGTTCGTTGGAGGAAGTGATTCTGGTTGATAAGATAAGTGGGGGAGGTGATCAGATGCTTGAGGTCAATTCTAGCGACTTGCAAGCAGCGTTGAGTGAGGTAAATCAACAAGTTGATGAAGATGGACCATTCGGCTTATTTTCGCAGCAACAGGAAGAACAACATGTCAGGGACTTGGAAGAGGATTGCGATGTGTTGGAGAAAAATTTTGCTGTTGATGCCAACGGCACTCTTTGCACGTATTTTCCTCAACAAGTCCAGGAAGTCGAAAGGGGCTTTAAAGATAATAGCGAAAGATCTCATGGATTTATGATTGGAAACGCACTAACATTTGATGGAGAAGAATATTCGGTGTTTCAGCGAGAGAAACAGCAAATCAATGGAGAGGAACAATTGACCAACCTTGATAGAGAGATTAAAGAGCAAAAAACGCTTCACCTGCTTCTACAAGAGAAAGAACATCTTGAGAACAAGTTGGTGTATGAAAAGAATCAACGAGAAAGAGCTGAAAATGAACTTGAAGAGCTTGGAAGGAGGTTAGCCAATCAGATGCAATTTGTTGACGAGCAAGGTGAAAGAATCGAGGAACTAGAACGCTGCCTTTCGATGGAAACAAAACTAAACGATTCCTTAAAAGAAGATATAGATGGACAGATAACATCATTTGAGGAGAGTGTAATGGAGCATGACCAATTGAAAATGAAGATTATCGAATACAGAAGAGAATTTATGCGCATAAGCAAAGCAACCGAAGATGAAAATGAGAAGCATAAAAAAGAACTCGCCGAACATGAATGTGAACTTCAACAGTTACGACTGCATTTTAAACAAAAACTGGCTGACATTGAAGCACAGCAAGAAGAAACCGAGGAAAGCTTGTTCGAGGCTCAAGAGCAACTGTGCACAGAAAGAAATCGTTGCTCTTCACTTGAAACCAAATTGCATTACGCCATGAAGGAAAATGAAGAGCAATTACAATTGAAAGAATTCGAACTCATGGAATTGAAGCAGGAAATGGAGGAATTGAACGAGATTTTAGAAGCTGAGAGGGAAATGAAGGCAAAAATGTATAAAGATCATGAAAGCACTGTTGAAGAATTGGAGCAGAGTCTTCAATCAGAGTCACAGAAAGTTACTTTATTAACTGCAAAATGTGATGAGTTGCAAGCCAGATCGAATGCATCGGAAGAAAATATGCTTTCCTTGAAGGCGAATTTGGAGCAGGCGGACAAACGAATGCAAGAGATGGATGATTTAATCAAGAGTAGTAAATCGGAGCTTGAGCTCTTAAAGAAAACTGTGAGCGCCCCAGAAACATGCATCGAAAAGCAATTGGCAGAGCCATTGAAAATGAAGTCAAAGGGGAATAAAGATAGACATTTAGATCGGAGAGCTTCCAGTCAGAGTGAGAAATCAGCGACAAAGGCATCGTCAAAGTCTTCGCTGAATAAAAAGGAGCAAAAAGAGTACGCTACGCCGGATTCAAAATGGAATTGGTGCAGAGAGAAAGATCCAGTGCAAGAGTCCGGATGTGGTAGATCAAGAAGCTTCAGTGGAACCAAGATATCATTTAATTGCACGGAGACAAGACGGAGCTATCAGCAGCGCTATCCTAGCAGGCAGAAAACCGGGAGTGACGACAAGTATTATCAAGAGAGAGACAGGAAGCGTTCGAACCAAATACGAGACTCTTCATTTGAGAAACCGGAGAAACAACAAGCACTGCTGAGGCAGCACCGAAATGCATTGTTGAGAGAAAATTCACGGATGAAGTACAGCGTAAAGATGCTTAATCATGATTGTGCAATACTGAATTTCACGTTGCAGCAAGTGGTTGTTGAAGCAGAGCAAAAGTTAGAGAATTTATATTCGTTATACATAAAGAAGGAGTCAGAATGCGCTGCATATGAGTCGATGATGTCTCAAAATTGCTCATACTTTGGGAGTAGTATGGCAAACAGTTACAACCCATACAGTATGCAACCGGAATGTATGGATCAGTATGTGCCTGACTTTAATTATGCGTCAAATGGTGCAGTTGTACCGATGAAATACAACGCGCAGCATACGCCGGTCCTGCCAATTAACTATGGCCTGCAAAATAGCCAGCTTTTGCCGATTAACTATGGTTGTGACGGATATTTCGATGCTTTTAGGCCGCAGGAAGTATTGATGGGTCAGCCGATGATGTTAGATCAGCAACAGTGTTTGCAGAATATGCAGACCATGGACCCTATGCAGTACACCCAGTCTGCGCATCAAACGCAGTTAATCCAACATGGTGACCACATGCAGTATATTCAACCCGCAGATCAGATGCAGTATGCAATGCAGCCAGTAGATCAAACGCAATACATCACGCAACCTGCCGATCAAACACAGTATATGATGCAGCCCACGGATCAACTGCCGTTCATGCAGCCAACGTTCGTTTCGCAACCTTTATCTCAACCAGAACTATATGATGCTCCTCCTCGTCAAACGTGAGCTTCCTCCGTAAATGAAACTAACTTTCATAACTGTCTCGTTCTAACGGACGTGATGTTTTGTTTGAAGCAGTTGAACGCTTGTTTGATACCCAAGGGGTCAACGTAATAGGTTAAACACCCGGGAATGTGCCTACCAATGGAATCCCAGTTTTCGGTAACGAAATCCTCGACTGGACTGTAAGGTTTGTATTCTGAGTCCAGAAAAGGTACGTTGATAAGGCTAATGTTTCCATTTCATTTTTTTCCAGGACAAGTGTCGAGAATCTTCCAAAAAAACCAAAGAGCATTGACACTAAGCATTTTGCTGCACCTAATCTCTGGACTGGTGTTGTCTTTCCAAAATCTTTTTCCAGGACAGATTTCAAAATCTTCCTTTGGCAGGCGCATCTCCGTTGATTCCCTCCGACAGTAGACTGCCAGGGGCCTGACATTTTGATGTCTTTTAAACAGCCATTCTCACCCAGGGTCCTTTGCGGGCACGCTGCAATTTCAGATTATTGAAAAATCCAGTGTGGCCTAAGTGGAAAACATTGATCGACATTGTAGTTGCTGAAGCATACAAGTTATCCGAAGTCACGCTTTTTTGCAAGTCTAGGCATCAAGTACTGCAGTTTTGATCAATTTCTCCGCTTACTTCGGCCAAGTTTGATTCTCAGATAGTTTGAGATTACGACGTGCCTGCAAAATGACAATAGCTCCTTAAGATGTTCAATGGTTCAATGCCCGAGCTGCTCCCCAAGTGGTCAATCATTCTCACGCTAAAGAGGCAGATGACATTTACGTCGATAATTTTTGTTGATAACAACAGTTAGATACACCCGGGGGGGGGGGTAACTTAACTTGTCCATGGTACGGGGTTGTGCCATTTTTTAGGGTACCTTTTTAATGAGAGTTTCCGGATTTATGGGTATGGTTTTCAACAATTTTTTGCATCTTCCGGATTTATGGATATAGTTTTCTGTCAGAATTCATTCATTGGTGAGCTGTTTTAGCATTCCCGGATTTATGGGTATGATTTTTAGAAATTCTCCGGATTTATGGGTATACTTTTGAGAAATTTCTCCGGATTAATGGGTGGTACTTTTACGATTTGAATGGCACAACCCCGTATCTTGGAAACTCAAGTTACCCCCCCCCCGAGTAGATACAACGGATGGCTTTTCGACTAAATTTCGTGTAGGGATGTGCCGCCAAAAATTTCAAAATGGTACTGTTTGCTAGACCAATTTGTTGGAAAATGAATGGTACCCTTGGCTAGACTAAATTCTGCATCAAAAGTGCCTTGAGTTGGCGTTTTGCAGATAAAAGTTTCTAAGATTTCTCCTGCTCTTGACAAAAATCATCAAAAATTGTGGTTTCTATAATGAAATTTAGCAAATTTGGACCTTTCTTTGGTCAAAATTGCCAGAAAGCATACCCTTACCCGCACTAAATTGCCAAAAGTATACCCTTGCCCAGGCTAGAAGTCCGAAAGAGTAAGCCCTTGCTGGCGGCACATTCCCAGATACCCTCATTATGGATGAACGTCCTCGTGGTTGGATGATCTCAACAGGATAGGAAAAATTACATTGATAATAGCAGTGGGATAATTTTGATAAGATAGGGAACATTTATGCCCTGTGCATACTGAAGATAGTCAAGAAGCAAACTATTGTTCGCTTCGACCTCACTGTCAAACCAAGACTTTCCACCTAGACTAAATCTTTGCTTTGATTAGGAAATACTATTCCGAACAAGAGCGACGAATGACCACAAATTTCGCTACTGCAGCCTTTGTTACTGGGAATCCATTTGAAAGACTTGCTCTGAATCTATTTCGTGAAGTTCCGTCTGCTTAGGAGCTATATCCAAGCATAGCTTTGTGGTTTGAAGACTGAGTGGCTGCTCCCCTTGGTGGGATTCTGAATGAAGACCACCATTACAGTGGAATTTTTTGGGCAGTCCATTCAGGGATAGCCTTCGAAGTCTTTAAGCTGGGTGTAAAACCATATGAGCTATTTCTTTTACTTGAATGGTTTGATAGAGACTTGGTCTGCACCATCTGTAATAGAGCTTTCCAGAAATCTTCGATGATATTCTTCGAAATTGCAGCTAAATTGCTGTTGTGACGTCAACAAATTTCTAAATGGTAAGTCAGGCGAGAAAGGTGACAGACTTTTGCTTGATGCTATAATGTGGAGAGCTACGAAGTATGGTTTTTTTGAAGATTACTTCATGCTTCATCAAGCATTTAGAAACTATGGTTGATTTAATTTTTTCAAAAAGTTTTTGAATTCTTAGAAAAAAAGAGAAACCACTTTAACTCTGGAAATATTGAAGATTTCAGAAAACTCCAGTAGACCTGTTAGCTATTCTACAAAAGAGCCTGGATCGAGCGATATTTTCATACAATTTTATGCACGAAGTTCGATAGAATGGCGTTAGAGCTTCGATCGCAATAGTGCACATTCGAAACTTCTACAAACCGTAGTGAAATATCGTTCGATCCACATTCGTTTTTAGAGTAGCTAAAAGGTCTATTGTAGACTTACAGCGAAATAGCTACAGTTTCTTTGAAGCAATTCAGTTTACACAAATAGCACTGCTGTTTTTACACGTCATCTTGCCAAGATTCATTCCGAAAAGAATTCAGGATCACCACCGAAGGGGGGGGGGCAATACTTTCAACAGAAGGGTTCCTGTCCAGCTCCTTACTCCTCTGTCATACCCTGGTGCCAGCACCTGTGAGTCCCTACTACATTGGGTAAGATACATTATCCCAATGATAATGATGTTTTTGTTTGTTTTTACGTTGTAGATGTTTCATACAAAACGATGAGTTTGGTTTTCGAAATATTTAAGTTTGTTGAAAGTGAAGTTAAACAGTTAGTTAGCAACGTTAATAAAGTTATTCAGAACATCATTTTGCATACGTTTTGTTGGTAGTACTATTCATTGACGTTCGAACTTTGTTCTGTGTGAAGTCTGCGCGGAGAATCTGAAGCTTGACTTCGACTTTTTTGAAAAAATGAATATCATTTGGCCTGATATGAACTAAGAGTGACCTGCAAAGTCCGCCAAGAAGCACGGGCTGTTTGAAACTCTGAACCAAAAAAATTAGTGATATGATACTTCCAAGTCCCTAGGGGTGCACTTGACAAGATTCGGTAGGGGACGTGCCATCGAGGCTTCGAAAACATACCCGAACTTATACCAATCTCTCGAAAAAGTATACCGAACTTTACCTATGATGTTATGCTTCATACCAATTAATGAAAATCGGCAATCGGCCGGTAATCGGTAGCGGAGATGGCGCCAGGGAAGAAATGCTGGGGGGGGGGACAAAAATTGTCAAAGTGCCGACAGCAAGCAAAACAAGAAAAATTTTTACGGACCACACCTTTCTAATTGGCTCAAATTTCCACAAAACTCTCTAGAAATATGACTAGCAAGTAACAGAAGTGCCGACAGTGCATAGCAATTTTCAAAAATTCAAGTACCGATAGGGGGCTTAGTGAATTTTTGGGTGGTTCCTGCCCCCAAGCTCCCCTGGTCGCGCTGTCCCTGATCAATAACATTCTTATGCTAATATCTTGAAAATTGATACCCTTCCCGATGGCACGTCTGCTTAACCAAAATATGTGTACCGCACCCAGCGAGATCCAGTCTTCCTACTGGTTGTCCTAAAAAGTACACCTGTTTAAAACATCACTGACAACCATATGTCAAAACCTGACTTGCTTTACAAAATTTTCAATGAATTTTACAAAAATGAATTGTTGTCACTTTGAAAATGATCAAGATATCAAAAACTGTCACAGCAGAGTTACAGCAATTACCCCGCAAGTTCCTTTCCTGTCATCCAGTTCATGGAAAAATCTAATACAATTATTTGTGCCATCCTCTTTACAGATTTGAGCCGTTTATTTATGCATGAAGTTTGTAGTGATTTTCAACCAGGAGTACTTCATTGGGACACCTGCTAGTCCGTTCTTTCAAGCAGAAGCAGTGAGTCAAAAGCAAAGTCACAAAAAATGCCCCAACACAAGTATGCTTAACTTTCCTGCTACGCTTATAGGAACTGTTCAGGGAAGATATGAGAATGTAGCAAAAGAAGGAAAAATAAAAATCTGTCCCAAGCATTTTATTCATTTTGTAGGGAAGCTGAGCATTGAATGGCAGTATTAAACCTCAAATACCTGAGGAATTCAATTTAAATAGCTCATCTTCTGAATTTGACAACTAAAATCTCAAGGAAAATCTTTAGCTGTAATTTTTTTCTTTGAATATGCACTAAGTTTGCTCATAACAAGCCATTATCACCAAACAATCCTTTTGCAAGTATGCATCAATTTCTGATTGTCTGAAAATCAAATTAGATTCAAGCAGAAAAGCTGGATTAGCATTGCAGTGGTTAAACCAAAAGATATGTCACCTACAGTTAAACTTTTTTATCAGTCCTGTTGTTTCCGTGTGGGTCAATGTTTTGCACCCACACAAAATTTGATTTTCTAAGATCCTGAAATTGCAGCCATCCTGCTAGTGGTGGCACCACAGAAGGGAATAGGGGGGCTAGAGGGGGACCTAAAAGTCATCAAAAATTTGTCAAAGAAAAATTGCATGCATAAAATTAGTTGGGTATACCTTTAGATTGACAAGTTACGTCCACCCCCCCCCCCAATTTCTCTCAGATTTTTCAGAGCTGGTGCTGCCATTAGTGACTGCAAAGGACTCTTAGTGACAATGGCTCTTTAAACAGTAAATAACTACAGTATAGATGGAGATTGATTAATGACTCTCTAACTTGTCTTCTTTACAAAAATGAAATGCCTCTAATTGCTATGTTCTTGCTTTGAAGCAATATCATACAGTGTTTCTGCCCCAATTGTTGTTCTAATTTCTATGGAATGCATAACTTCAGCTTCTGCACTGCAGTTGTCTCTTCTGTCTCTTTCATCTTTATATACTAGGCAAGATTTACACCAAAATTTCTTACTTCCAAAATCTCCATCACTTTGATTTCTGCAACATGAAAGGAGAAGATATTAATGTTTGCTAACAACAAGATACCTATCTTCTCCCTTCCCAAAAGACCTATGTTTTAGTCCAAATTTCTGACATAACTTGTGAACCAAAGCCCTTTCATCTTTTGACAATTCATTAGAAAATTTTATCTCATTGTCTTTGTTTTCTCTTATAAATCGAACAAGTATTTCTTCAACAGTGTCCCGTTTAATACTTGGGCTGCTTGTATCATGTCCAAATCCTTTTCTGCCATCTGAACTTTCAACAAAAATTGGCTCTGCTATTCCATCTCTACCTATTCCTCCGCTTCCAGTCCAGCCCATTTTACGTAACAGCTGATTGCCTACGTTACTTTCATCCAACTTTTTAGCACTGTGGTACGCTGATTTCACAAGCTCCCCCTTTTCCACATTCTTTAATTCCTTGTGGTCTGCCTGTGATGTTTTGAAGATAACAGCTTGTGTTTCTCTTAGTATATCAAGTGCTTTACTGGCACAGTCTCGTTTGGATTCTTTTTTATTTAACGCTGTCCCAGTCGCAATTAACTTTCCTTCAATAGCAACAGCTGTCACATGCTTTATATCACTCGGGCTTTGTTGTTTGAGGCCTAAATCTTGAAATTCAATATTTTTTCTTGACTTTTGAGCACTTTCATGAAGAATTGCAACAGGGCTGACCTCCTCTGCCGGATCTTTTGGCAAATAAATTGTTAGCCCTTTGATAATAGGTTTCTTCTTATCACTACTGTTATCACCTTCAGTTTTTTCACATGCCTTTTTAAAGTTTACCTCTTTGATTCCCTTGTGAGCTGGGAGCTCCCTCATCGCTGCATGCAGCTCATCAGGCAACTCCGAATCCAACTGGCCTAACAAATCTTGAACTCCTTTGCAATAAGTGCATCCATGAAATCTCCAATTTGACCATGCATTCGATAGGGAAGCAAGCTTTACATCCTCATATTTATCCTCGTGCGTTTGAGTAAAAATCTGTCGTGCTTTCCATTGGAAATCGTTTTCCCATTCGTGCTTGTAAATGAAAGTCATCTTCACAGTGTTGTAAGACCGCCAAAGACCAAAAAGGCCTAAAATGCTTGTTTTTCAATTGTTCGTCAATACCATTTTATTCACCTTGTTTCCTTGTGCTCCCAAGCAACAACCACCACACTGATCGCTGATTACCATGATTGGCTGATTATCAAACATTTCAGTGAACAACCAATCACATTCTCTACAGATTAGAAATTGGCATCTTCATTGCTTGCAACCCTTCTTTCAGTGCCCCGAGCCCGAGGATAGGCAAGTAGGACTTTGTTCTAGACTGACGACGTGATTCCTTGTATTCGTTCATTATTTTTAATCTGATATTTTAAAAAAGTAAAAAAATAGCGATACTATTGAGACTTATGTAATGAGTATAGACTTTGTTCTCCGCAATAAATTCATTGGTCAGTCTCATAGGCCCATAGGCCATCCTGCGGCTATGACAAGGGATTTGCACCTGAATTGATTAAGATTGAAGCGTGCACTGTCACTCAAACAGCTACTCAGCCAATCAGCAAAATCTTAGCTCCCAAGATACTTGAAAGTTGGTGCACGCTGTTGATTGGCGGTTTTAGCTTGCAATCCTCCTGGGAATTTAGCGTCCATTGGCTCATTCGAAGGATATTTCAGTTTTGAGAACAGAACTCGCAGGCCGTTTGTGGAGGCCATCCTAGTTGGGAATAAGTTGAAGGAAATGCAAGAAATGGAGAACTTAGAAAAGTAAGCATGAACAAGATACTAAGGGCGTATTCTTTTGGGCATCTTCTGAAAACGGTAGAGTTGGTAAAAGATAAAATCCCATTCTTTGCATTCTTTTGGTACCCTTCTACCGAAAACGGTAGACTTCGCAGACTTCTAGAATACGCCCTAATATTCTGAGAAGATTTACGAAACTTCCACAAGTGAACAATGAAGGAGTTTATCGAGAAAGGATACATTATTTCAACTCAGAAGTCGCTGTTGAGAAAGTGTCGCTGCGAACTGAGAGATGCTCACTTTCGAAGCTTTGCAAGAAAATCAAGAGTTATCATAAAGAGCTGTGTCATTGCCTAATGCCTTCCCTATGTCTCCAAGGGGGCTGCTTTCTTGGTGAATTCAGCCGAAATCTCGTTTTGGCACGTGAGTAATTTTTTCTCTGGTAGATCGGTGGTAATTTGGGAGAAAACCAAGGAACTCTGCGGAGTGATGACCAATTTGTGCAGTGATGAATCAAAAATGTGCAGTGATGAATTGAATATTGTGCAGTGATGAATTTGTCACTTTTCAGTTTGAAATACTACTATTCAGGCTGTTTTCAGAATGATCATTGACCAATGAATATTCTTTTGTAAGGACAGTCAGCTTGACCATCCTCCCTTTACAGGAATTTTCGCCCCCAATCCCCCCTAATGAAACAAATTCATCTTTTTCTTTCGTTTTTTTCAAAGCGAATGTTGGATAAGTATATAATTCTGGTGTTGTATACTGGAAAAACGAGTCAATTTTCCCAACCAGCTTGCCAGGGAGTTGAATTGAATAAGAAGAGACTGGAGGTAAAACACACAACAAGTCTGCTCAAGATTTTCATAAGTTAATAACAACATAACAAGAATTTCAAAAGACTTTAGCGTGGAAGGATTCAGTAGTGATTTGGCTTCCCATATTTTTGTTCTTTCATTCCATAACTGGAAAAGGGCTCCGAAACATAGATTTGGGTCAGGATTGTCATGTTGAATTACAGCCTCTAAATTCGGGCTTTAGTTTAGTAAAAAACCAAAGAATTTTCACAACCAGCAGCCTGAAATTTTCGTGCGCCTACGGAGCACTTCTTCGTCCCCTTGTACCTTTGACACCCTATCGGTAAGATGCCCCACTCAAAATCTAGCGGATCCTCCTCCTTTTATTCAATGATCCCTGCTTCTCTGTTTCTAGTTCATATTTCAGCATATCAGCGGCGTCACAAACTGCCATGAAAAAATGAGAACTAAGTTCATCCTGAGCATTCTGCAAGTTATATTTACAAAATTTTTCCACGAATACATGCCCCTAGACCCCTAAAATTGTACACTTCTGGCATTTACCAGTGGTTTTGCCACCTAGTATACAATCAATTAATATTATCGGCAATTGATGAACAAATCCTATCCGGTGAACAAAAGACTTTAAACCCTTCCTCCACCATCTGGACACAAAAACTATGCTGCACCCATTGTCACGCCCCTTTACAACACCCTGTCATGCAGAAAAACTTCAGTTTGGTGCAGTGATGAAAAAGAATCATATCTGCCGCCGTGTTAGCGACCACATTGATAATCCTGCATTCAAAATATAAGAAACCAATTAAGAAAATTTTGGTACTAAAATGGAGAAACTTTTAGTACTATGGCATGATCCAAGTTTCTTATATAAAAAACGGGTAATACAGCAGCGTGAGTGCTACGTTGTTATAATCACAGTCTCTATATAGAGATGTTATAATGTGCTATTTTGCACAGAATTTTTACCTTGTTGAATGAATTCAACAGCTGCAATCTTGATCAAAATACCTAAGACAAGTCAAAAAATAGACGATTGCGCTAAAGATGGCGGTGGGTGAGGAATTTTTTACCGAGATGCATTGCGTTCATCTATCGAATTCCTATAGAATAGTTAAAGATTTACAATTCGAACGAAAAGCATCTCGGTAAAAAATTCCTCGTCGCCATCTTTAGCGCAATCCTCTATTGCACTAATTCGGCCTTTTGATTATGTGCCTCAACTCCCCCTTAAACGTATGTCATTGCCTTGATATTTAGGAAACATCACGAAAACACGGAAATTTGCCTGTGTCCCAATTTATTTTGTCCAGAATTGTGGGTTCGTCAAAGCAAACTACTTCATCTGGAAGCGTTTTCAGTGCCGCTTCTCTGTTTTTCCACAAAATGAATCAATTTTCATGAAACGCGAGCCCTATCTTGGCAATCGAAAGAAGAACACCTCCAGCTTGATAAATCAGCTCTGGAGAATCCAAGCTCTGATTCATTCTTTTCCAATTTCTTTGTGTTTTCGTCCGAGACTGGTCACATCAAAACATCAGATGATCAAAAGAGAAAAGCTAGAACCGTGTAGTGTACCTCAAATTGAGAATTGTTAATCAAAGTGCCGACTGAATTCCAAACTTGGTCTAAATTGCACTGACGTAGTACGCGGCACGTTTTCTTTGCACCGCACATCTTTACGGACATTGTCATTGGAAGTTGAGAAATAATGGAGCTGTTCAGTGGCGACAATGCTTTTTATGCAGCAAGGATGTTGTGAAACTTTTCCTTGAGCATATCATTTTTGTGGACATCGAGAGCTTAGAACTTTCATTGGTGGTGTTGGTGTTATTTTCCCAAGAGTGGCTTTATCGCAGCAGTTTGTAACATTTTTGCTTTGTACCACTTACCACCGGGCGCTAACAAGCATCCTTGCTGTTCCGTATATCATGGTGGCCTCATGGCAGCAATTCGAGACACTATCTTTTTACATTGCGCATCTTTTCAATGGTAGATGATGAACAAAAAGGCTCAGGCTTTTGCAGTGATGGCAAAAAGCGAAACTACGACATGTAATTGAGTATAATCTTTCAATCTGAGAATTCAACATTTTGCATCGTAGCTTAAAATCTTCAATGATACTCTTCATTGCATCTGCTTCATTGCGTCCTCATTGCGTATTTAATTTCATTTATCGTGTGTTTTAGAGTTTAGGATCTTGATTACCGTAACATTCTTTTGAAGTATGTAGAATAGATAGCTTAGAATGTTCTTTGCTATTCTTTTAACAGTCTTCATTGATTCATCAAAACCGCAGGGTCTTAAGTCTAAACATCTAATGATCTTGATCATGTCTACGAAGATATGCTGCTCAAATTATTTGGACTTAAGGCAGAATTAATCATTTTTGTCCTTATCTCCTTGGCATTTGAAGCAAGTTGTGACGCAGTGGTGTAATCCTCTGATCTTGCATCCAGAACAGGCAGGCGGAGTGGGTTCGATACCTGGAAGGACACCACAACATGAAATTAGATCTGCTCTATTTCTAAGCTCCCAGCACCTGGCGCTGAAAAACGCACCTTCACCTTCGCAAGCATCTAATTTTATAAAGCATCTTGCATCCAGAACAGGCAGGCGGAGTGGGTTCGATACCTGGAAGGACACCACAACATGAGATTAGATCTACTCTATTTCTACGCTCCCAGCACCTGGCGCTGAAAAACGCACCTTCACCTTCGCAAGCATCTAATTTTATAAAGCAGCTAGCCTGAAGGCAAATCGCCAGTTAGCGGAATTTATCTAGCCGGCGCGCAGACCCAACGCCAAGCGCAGGGAGCGTCAACGTCAAGCGCAGGGAGCGTCAACGTCAAGCGCAGGGAGCGCAGGGAGCGCAGGGAGCGTCAAGCGGGTAGAATTCTACACAATAAAGGTTGCTCATATGTAACTATTTATGCAATTGCATAGGGACAGTTTCTCTTACAAACAACAGAATTTCAGCCCGCTCGGAAAATTCCACTGGCTGGAAATAAGCCCTTGTAGGCTGAGATAACTTCTTGCTTTTAACACAGATAATGTACTGTTCCTTCCATTGATTAAAGTTGAGCCAAATTTGATTTAGATTGAGAGGTGACTCCGAGCCTCGGCTTCAAAGATCTTTTCATTAAATGATGTACTCGTGTTATGATGTTACAGAATGAAAATTTGATATGCTTCAAACAGTTGTACAATCCTTTATGCTGCAGTGACATGGCGAGCTTCAGACCAATGCAGATTAAACTTTGTCTGAAGAAAGCTAAATCTAGTTTTGTGAATACTGAAAATTGATCTTGGTTCAAACAAATCTTTGATACACTTTTTGTCAAAGCTAGCTTGTTTTATACCATATCAAGCACTTTGTAATCCCCAATGTAGATCCAATCATATCTTGACCGCTTTGTTAAAGTACTGTAAAAGCTCTATTAAGCCCCCGGGGGGCTTTTACTTAATTTTGGACTATCCAGAGACATTCATAAATCATGGTTTTTATCCAGGAAAATGATTCTGTCTTCACTCCACAATAAATTTGATTGAGCTCCAAACCATAATTCGTACACTAAAGAACAATTTTTGCACAAAGTTCGAAATGAAATTTATTTAGCCTTGAGTTGTAGCTTGAACACTACAAAATATAGTGTTTTCAATAGGAAATAAATTCAATTCAGATACAACCATAGTTGCAAAAAACGTTTTTGTACAGCTCGAAATGAAATTTATTCACCTAAGAGTCATGGTTTATACACGACGCAAATGTTGTTTGTGTAACTCAAAATAAAAATTAAAGATTCAGACGTAGGCATATACTACACGCTTCTTTTATACTATGAATTTTGTCGATATTTTTCAGATTTTGTCATTTTTGAGCCTGAATGTGTTCTCAAAGTAGTATTCTCATTTTTGAATTTGATATGATTTCAGGGAAACATGGTTAAGATCTAGAATAGAAACGACGCTTTTTGAAAAAAACCAGATATGTCAGACCTCTGTGACATTGCAAAACAGGCAAGTCCTGAAACAGAGACACAAATATGTGAGCTGAGACCGAGCAACATTCTTATGATATAGAAAATTTGATGATTCTGAAAGTGAACATTTTTATCAACAATATTCATATTCTTATAAAATAGAGTGTAAATATTTAGTACAATTCGGTGTGTAGTTTATTTGGCCTTAAATTTACGCACTACGAACAAACTTTTATAAATTCGCATTTCAAACTAACGTCTGTAAAATTCAAATTTAGTTTATTCGGCATCAACTCATAGCTTGTACGCAACAAAATGAAGTTTGTACAATTCGAAATAAGATTTATCGACGTTAGATCATAGTTTGTAAATTAAAAATTATGGTTTGCACAGTTCAAAATAGAGACAGTCCAGCTTTAAATTCATATTTACCTTTCAAAAGCAAAGTTTGTAAAATTCAGAGTTTTGTTTATTTGACTTAATCAGCATGGCTTGTACACAACAAAACAAAGTTTATACAATTCAAACAAAATGAAATTTATTAGACTTTAAATCATCGTTTGTACACTACAAAACATAGTTTGTGTATCTCGAAATAAGATTCTTAATCATAGTATGCATGCTAAGAAAGAAGGATTGCATGTTGGAGATTAGAGTTGGTGCAGCTTGAATGAAACTTTCTGCGATGTGAAATGGAGTCTTTCTTTACGCTGTAGATTAAAGTTTGTTTGGCATGTATGTGATTTTGCACCCCTGTCAAAACCATTCACAATCATAATGTCGTTTGGAGAACTGCCCTGTTGTAAGTGCCCCGGTGAGAGGCCACATTCACTGGGGTCTTCATTTCGTGGTCGAAGAGACTTCTCAACCAAAGACAGCTTGCGTTTTTCGTGGGAACTGTAACTGTTTGGAATTGGAAAGAATTTCTGGAATTTCTCTCTGAAGTCTGAAGAATTCTGAGTTGCGGTTTCATTTCTGTAGTATCTTTCATTGGGAAAATCATAGTTGGGAAAATTCACGTCTGTCCCGCTCCGCGCACTTATTTTGCTCCATTCTTTATGCTGAGGAAAATCGGCGGCGTAGAATGTGCCGGTTCATTTTGACGGGGGTGTCACAGATCAATTGTGCAGAAGAATGCAATAGACAGGTAGACAGTAGATAAAAAGAAATATGAGTCGAAAGCTGAAGCATTTGGACTGACTCAACGGAACAGACAAGACAAGAAAAGGTAAGCTACAGATTTCAAATTCGATTTTCTTTCTTCATAGATGGGCTCATTTTTTCTATCAGAAACTGCTTATAAGGAACTCCAGTGAGCACCTTTCGAGTATGCCCCATGTAGAAAATTAAGAAAGTGTTCTTGCAGTGATCAAAGTATCGTTGATTGCTTCTGTGCTATAATTCTGGGAGCTCAAAAAGCCTTATTAGTAGTTCTACATCCGCGGTTCTTAATTGATAATGACATACTGTTGAATCCATTGAACAAAAATCAAGAAAATCTGCAAGGAGCCATTTCCATATGAATTATACTTCAAGTTAGAAAACCGTGCAAAAAAGTTCAAATGAGTGTTCATGATTCTGTGGATTTAACAGTAAACGAGAAATCGCAAGAAGCGTCTTTATCAAAGAAACTATGAATTTTACTAAGTTCCCGTACAAAACTTAGTTTCTTAGTCTTTATCAAAGTTACCAGTTTTCTAGTATCAAATTTAAATTTTCTATGCAGTTTCTTAAAACGCGCCTCGAATTCTTGTCGTACTATCAACTTATGATCTTCTGGGCCTTCGTGAAGATTTCATTGCCATGCCTTTTTCAAGATAGAGCCAAAGCATAAACAAAACCATAACTTTTTAGCACCATTTGGGAGGCAGGGGTAAAATTCTCGTTCAAAACACTTTGCAACTTGTAGAAAAGGTCGAAGTACCTCATGAATAAGTGGAACTAGGACTAATAACCTCTGATCGCTTTGATTATGAAAGAGGAGGCTACTAGAATTTCGTTGCTACAAGCGGTTTCATGCATGAAAAGTGAATGTAATCTAATCCTTCAACCAGTAAGTGTCATCATACGATGAATCATGTCTCGACTGGTCTCCACATCTTTCTATTCTGGATCCGGGGCGGGGGGGGGACATATAAACCGGCAAGGGATGTGCCATTTTTAGTGGAACCTCTTCAGGTGGAAGTGAATTTTGGGATGTCATTTCAGGAGAATAGCTTATAGTAAATTTGATCTAAATTCAAATACTTGGTTAGAATTTTGAATTTTTGAGTCAGTTTTAGGGTGTGTGTTTTAAATGACCAATAAATTTTAAAGTTATTCCCTTCCGCTGGAGTTCTGAAAAGAACAGGTTCATGAGTAGCGATCCAGAACTTTCTGCGTGATTGTGTTGCATTGTATTGCAACTTAGCACCCAAAATATTGTTTGCCTTAGAAGACTAGCCAAATAAACTAAGTATGGTGGAGCAGTTCAAATGTTTCAGAGCCCTGGCGTCTGTTTTCGAGCAAAACAACGGGAATGTGCCTGCCATAGGGAACCACTCGGACCCTGTCCTGTCCTGCGACAAAATATTGGGAAATATAATCCCTGTCCCAAAATATGAGGGGCATTTCACTCTTAGAAATCCAGAGCTCCTTTGGCAAAAATCCTTCTGTTTTCAAGAAAATCAATCAGAAATCCGTTCAATTCTTTTGTTCTGAAAAAATCTCGTACGCTTTTTCGAATGGGTGAAGCGTCCCTCGCCGAAATTACTATAGTTGTTGCTATTTAGTCACATGAATTTGCCGCCAATGTTTGAAAAATGATTTACTGGCATCCCTGTCCTGGAACCGAAAAACCTTGAAGACTACAGGATATCCCAAAAACCTCTTGATCAATTATCGAAAAAACGAAAAAACATAGTAAATTCAATTCAATTCAATTTTATTCGTAAAATACAAGTTACCACAAAATGAAAACTTGTTCAAATGCTTCAATTCAATTCAATTCAAATGCTTGAACAAATTCACGAACAAAAAGTATCACTTAACGACTTTTCGGTACGGTTCTTCTTTGGCAGATTATTCAAGATGAAGACATTGATGTACCTAGCTGCTATGATTCTGTTAAGTGCTGCCTGTGAATCGGGTACGTATCTTTTATAAAATGTTGTTTTTGGCAAAATAAGTTTAAATCCTGGTGCTTGTTAGGGACAGTGCAAGCCTTACTTCATAACATGGCTGGTAAACAACCCAAACGGGGCAACTACTTTTTTTGAGCTTGTACACAACTTGGGCAACACTTTTTTTAAAACGAATATGAACGGTCAGTAACTTTTTATGAGCTCAAAATGGCTCACCTTGAGGAAAGAATTGTGAATCATGCAAACCGCGAAATGCATGAAAAGATATGTATAAATGATGCAAAAATTCCTTCTTAGTTTCTTGCAAGAAGGATTCATCAGTCACTGACAAAGGCGGCCTTTCTTATGGTCTTTGGACTTTGTCTGATTCATCGGTGGATCTGGTGCTATAAGTACTATACAACATCTGTTGTTCATGAATACAGGGCAGATGCATTTTAAAGGAAAAGGTGACTGGGTAGTTGCACTTTTTTGCAATAATTTCAACGGGGAGAGCACATTTTTTCGCAACAATTTTTCTTCGCCACATTCTCCATAGAATAAATTTTGCGCTGTCCTTGAAAATTTGCGTCCCAAAAGATAAAATCAGATAAGTTTTCAAGTCATGTGGCCATGCTCTTGGGGAGCGTAAGTCTTATTCTAATTGTAGCATTCATAGCACAAGTTTTTATGGCGCTACCCTGGGTACCAGAGCCTCAAAAAAAAAAAGAAAAAGAAGAAGGAAAAAGGACAGGTTCATTCTTTTTCCCTCTTCTTTTTCTTTTTTTTTGAGGCTCTGGTACCCAGGGTATTATGGCGCAAGCAAAATATGTTACAGAATTCAAGAGATGCTTCTTCAAGAGATTGATTACCTGACTTGAAATTGGTGGTGTGAGCGACCCCGAGGGGCAAATCACTGATTTCTTTTCGTACACCTCCCTTGAAATCACAAAAAAATCACAGACAAAAATCACAAAATCACAAAAAAATCTCATACACAAAGCACCAAAAATCACAAATCACTGAAAAATTACTGAAAATCACTCGAAAAAGTCACCAAAAATCATTAAAATCTCAAAAAATCACTGAAAACATCATGTGACTTCAAAATCACAAAAATCACGTACGCTATTTTGAGAAGTGATGTGCCCCTCGAGCGACCCTCTGCAGAATTTGTCTGTTACTTATCATTGCTGAGGAAAGAATAGACAAAAAGCAAGACAACAATAGGGCGGCCTCGTTTTCGGTGAGCATGACGCGCTCGTGACGTCAATATCCTCTGGTCGCTGATTTGAATACGCAATTTTTCGGAGAAAGATAGCTTGTCAAGGGAAAGACAAAAAATGGTGTGAAAGTTAAAATCAAACAACCCTCCTAGCAGATGATTAGGATTAGGTTTTATCCTTCTTCTTTAAACTACCCGTTATGTATTTCTACCAGCAAGGATACGTGACACAATGGCTGATATTGAAGACGAGCAATTGAAAATGGAACAGGACGAAGAAGAAAATGATGAAAATGAGATAGAAAGATATGAAGATTTTGCAGATTCCTATGAGAGGGAAGATGATGAGGACTACGCAGCAGAAGGCATTGAAGATGAGAAAGAAGAAATAGCTAGTTTTAAAGATCCCAGACAGATCATGGGTAATTGTTTCACTCTACGTAAAGAAGATGCACGTTCTTCTTATATGAAGCTTGTTTGTACCAATGTGTCCCAGACAGAAATATGCATATTTGGTCAAGCATAGAGCTGGGGATTTTAGCTGTCATGAATGGCTCATCAGTTTCAAAATATTCTTCAATAGTCAACTTTATCATAGATACCGCATATGGCCTAAGCAAATTCTTGCAGCACATCTAAAATTAAAACTACAATTTGGCCGATCCTTGCAACACATCTAAACTGAAAACTAAAATCATAGAAACAATGAACTGCACAATGGAAGACTCCCTTCAAAAGGATGTAGCATGATTTAAGATATACTCAAATTTCACCAAGGACATTACTTGTCTGTTATATTTATACACTAAAAAAAGCGCGATCGAAAGACCTTGCAGAGCGAAAAGCAGACTTTTGAATTTTAACAGTAATTTGAGTTTTGAATTCAATAGGAGGGAATTCATCCCTTGGAAATATCGGTTACTTGTCTGTTTTGAATTGTGGACACATCAATTGCATGTCACCTGAAAGCATATTTCCCTCTTATTTCAAATCTGCAATCAAATTTCTCATGAACTGCATCATTTTGAAAATATACTGGGCGTGTAAAGCAACAATCCCCATTCGAAAGGCCATCCATATAAGAAAGGACCCCGGTCATTATTTCTTCAGGGGAGGGGGTGGAAGACATCTGGAAGCCATTAACACTCTACTCACTTGAAAAGAGGGGGACGAAAAATAACGTGCATTGCAGGGAAGGGGTATGAATCTACCTTGAGATTAACTTTGTTAACTCAAAAAAAGAATTCTTTCATGCTTTAGCAGCAATCACGATGTAAATCTCCGTGCAGCTGAAATCATGATCATATAGCAACAAATGCATGTCAATAGAAGGGGGGGTTAGAAATATTTTCTGCAATGTTGGAGGGGACGCCAAAGTTTTCAGGAAATTCTTTTTAATTCACATAAATTATTACAATTACAAAGTTACTTTTTAATAACTCTACTTCACTAGAGGAACTATACCAAGGGGAGCGAAAAGATGATGACTAACCCAAAAGGAAATTCAAAGGGGGAGTATGAAAATTCCATCACATGTTTGTAAATGTCACATGTTTGTAAATGTTCCCTTCCCAAGCAAGAATTAATGACCCGTCCATAATATTGACAAATTTGCCATTTGATGGGGAACACTCCTGTGTGAAATTTCTCAAGAAAGCCTCTTCAACAACCCCTTCAATGCATGCCTAAAACTAGGACTGAATTTGAGTATGAAGTGTCACCCTGGGAACAAAACAACATTCCAGGAAGTTTTTATCGTCATTGCTGTATGGTCCTTGCTACCCAGTTAGAGTGTCTGGTACCCAGTTACTAGGGTGGAAATATAAGGGAAGAAGCTCACTCTTCTATCTGTATTTCTATAACATTACTTTGCAAAGCCTTATGGCATTACAGTAAAACCCCAAAAACAAGAACATACTTTTCTAAGGAACAGACTGACTATTTTCTTATAAATGAGGTATATACTTATGACATTTTCAAGGTCTGGTTCTTATCGTAAGGACGCTTGTTACCATGATGAATACAAAGCTATACAGTATGTGTAAAAGACAATTTGCATGTCCCCGAAAACTGTTAGAGGTGTTCAGCTATCAATAGTTGGGAGTTTGTTTCCACTAATATGATGAAATTTCTTAATCAAATGTACTAGCTCATAAGGACATTGGAGTTGATCAGTCTGTTTTTGGTTCTTATATTTGGGTGTCTTTTCTACAAAATCAGTCCGTAGGTTCTTATTTTGCTATGTTCGTGTTTGCGGGGTTTTACTGTAACGCAAAGGGGTCTAAGACCCAAAAAGAAAATAAAGTAAACATTACAAAGTCAAAAAAAATCATATTACAAAAAATTACAATCTTATTAATAACAGCAAATCAAAATATTTACTGCCTTCTTCTATAACTCTTACTCTTTCCTCTCTTTCAGAACATGAGATACGTGTCCGAGGTTGCTATATGAGAGGAATAGTTCTTGACTGTTATCATGAAAGGGGCGTTATCAACATAAAGAACATAAGACATTCGAATGGTTATGGCTACTGCTTCATTGGAGATCTTAGACCTATGGAACCTTGGAGAAATGAATGTTCTGCATTAGCAAGCAAAGCAATGACCAAGATCATGCAAGGATGTCAAGGAAAATCAAAATGCAGGATTGGTTATGGTGGCTTTAAAGTTGAAGATAGTTGTCCAAATGTTTCAAAGTTTACGATGATTAAATACAATTGCACCAGTGGACCGTAAACGCGTTCGATTTTAATTAAGGTGGCACGATGTCTCATAAACATTATTTGTTTCAGCTTATTTGCTTTAGCTTCTAAACTTAGATTTGTTGAATATTTAGAAAGCGTACTCCAGGTGGGGGTCGTTGGGGCTGCAAGTTTGCGGTTTCTAGCCTTTTCTGATTTCTGAAACAGTTTTACGGTTGTTGGCCTTAAGAATAACGGCTTTACGGTTCCTTTCTCTCAGAACGGTTCTCTCAGATTTTTTCGATGAATTTGGTTCAAGAAGTTCGATTAGCATAAAATTGGCGATAAGGCTACGAATGAGTGTCTACTAATGATATGATTTTGGGGAAAATTCTACAAATTTTCGCCTTTTTTCACCGGATTTAAGGCATTGGAATTAGTTTGCTCTCATTTAGGTCATGAGAATGATAAGGAGACAGTAGTCTGGTGCATAGAACCCAGGTGATATACATAAAGTGGAGAAACTGTTGTGACGGTTTGGGCTGAACTTAGAGGCGGTTTTACGGATTTCTGAAATATTTTGTCGGTTTTATGGTTTTCGGTACCCCTTCGACCCCACCCTCAGAATGTCAGTACTTCAGTAAAGGATCATTCTTGCCACAACAACAAAAAACGCCTTGCTCGAAGCCACATGGTGATTGGTAGACGATGGGGCGGCAGAATCTTGTCACCGATTGAATTTTTTTACCGTTTTTATAGCTTTATGGGAATAAGGCCATCATTGGGTGGCTACTCCCTTTTGGGGCTTCAAAGAGGCTTCTAAACGAAGACAAGTCAATATTTACACATCGTACAAAAGCATGACATTGCAATGAGACAAATATTGTTAATGGAAATTTTTTACAGCTACTGTATACTCGATCAAGTCTCAATTCTTTCAAGTTCTTCCATATCAACGCATTGAAACTGATCTAAAACTAGGCGAATATGATACCAATCCAGAAAAATAATACAGGCTATTGTATTCTATCAAATTATGCAAATAAACATCATCTACGAAACATCAAATTGCAAAATAACATCATTTTCGCAACAACGATGATCTTCCCTTCCCAAAGATTGGTGCATCATCACCACTGATAAGCATAGGTTTCAAATCCTTAAAACGCCAGGTGTAAAATTCTATGACCTATTTCTCTGAATTGAACGGCTTCAGAGAAACTTGAACTATTTTACTGTAAATCTACCGTTGGACTTCTCTGAAATCTTCCATATTTTCTGAATTACAAAGCCTTCCTTCTTTTTAAGAATTCAAGAAAATTGTCGAAAAAAAACCTGTTGACAAAAGATCAAATAATTTACATGCATGTGGCCTTTGAAGTCCTAACTACACAGCAACCGTTCGTCGATAGACATTCTTCGATCTTTAGGATTTTTAAGTTCTTAAAATAAGTCTAAAACTCTGCCTGAGGAATAATACTGATTTGCTAATCGGATTCAGCAGCTGAGAAATTGTTGTTTTAGATTAGCCCTATGTAGGCGAGAGTTGCAAAGAACTGCTTCCAAATCAAAGAAAAGGATTCGCACGACAGATCTTTGCATTTATCATTCTTCTCTCCTTAAGAACTCATGACTTCTCTTTGAAAATATCCTTTGCGTGCATAAGGCGACAGTTTGCCCAACTGATTTTGGCGCAACTTTTGCGGTTATGTTTCTTTTGATTTACACGTTGAGAGAACTTTCTTTGTCTGCAGTAAAAAGTAACTTACCAAAACAAATAGCAGAGCTGCAAAACTGTAGTGAATATTCCGTAAAGGTACACAAAACACCCTTCAAATAAGAACCTCATGCCTCGGAAGTAGCCTTAATGCCTTTAAACTTCAGCCTGGGTCTCAAAAAAGTAGGTTCTTATATGCAGAGACTTACTGTATCGTGTCCACTCAAATTGACCATTAGAGATACAGATTAGACAGTTGGACACCTAAAGGGTCAGAAATTCAATTACGATGGTCTTCCCTTCCCGAAGATTGGTGCATCATCACCACTGATGAGCATAGGTTTCAAATCTTTTAAACGCCGGGTGTAGAATTCTATGACCTATTTCTCTGAACTGAACGACTTCAAAGAAACTTGAATTATTTTACTGTAAATCTGCCGTTGGACTTTTCTGACATCTTCAATATTTTCAGAATTATAGTGTTTTCCTTCTTTTGTAAGAATTCAAGAAAATTTTCGGAAAAAACGTAAAAACGATCGTAATTTCTAAACCTATTGACGAGAGATCAAATAATTTTCAAGAAAAACATAATTTGTGGATCCCTAAAATATGGTATCAAGCAAAACTCTTTCACTCTTCTGGTTTGTGATTTAGAAATTTGATGACGTCACATCATAAAATGAGATGAAATATAAAATGGGCTGTAATTTCGACAAATATTTAAAATTTCTGAATAGCCCAACGGTAGAATCATAGAAAAGTGGCTAAAGTTTCTTTCAAGTGTTTCAGTTTAAAGAGTAGGTGATTTGAATTTTACACCCGCCTTACTACACCGATTTAAAGATTTGGAGCCTATGCTCCACTGCTACTTCATATATTCTATTTACAAAACTTGAAAACAACAACAAAGTCGAGATTGCGGACTGTCTCAAACTAAAAGTCATATGAAAATGCTCGTGAATAACAATGAATTGGAATGTTCTGCCTAAATAATTTGCGTTGTCGCAAAAATCTCACTTGATGCCTAATTTGACATGAGCTTCAAATATGAAATTTACAGCAGAGAACCGGAATAAGTGCAATCACAAGAATAGCTCGATTAATGAAAAAAGCAACACTTATCTTTTGCTTAGTAAACAGGGTTAATCTAAGATCAATTTTGTGCCAATTAACAGGCGCTGTAATAGGCCATTTACATAAGAAATATAGGTGAAAAACATCAATAAACATCAATTCCACTTCAAAGGATCAACGGTAAATGCATATCTGTAAAACATACTCTACAACAAATCTTGAATAAAATGGATCAAGAATAAATTTTACAGTCTGTTCTCCGAATGGAATGTGGAATGTTTGTTCCCAATCAAACCCTTTTCAAGCATTTTCCTAATTTCCCAGTCTATAAATCGAATCATGTTATTACCAAACAGAATTTTCACATCTAAGTTAGCCTTTGACTGATAGATAAACATTTTAGTTTTGACTATCAACCTAATACACTTTATTCCACAGCCCTCCAAATGTGTAAGCTTGCTTTTGATTAACCCGGTACATGCGTGAAGTTTCGTGTTTTATCACCTACTCTGTTTTTAGCACTGATAGCATATATTCATTAGATTGTCGTAAAGTTGTATTGCCTTTGCACGGCTACTTTCATCAACATCTTGCATAAGGTCAGATTCCATTCAAAACTTACCCACACACTGCCGCACTTACGAAGGGGGGGGAGGCAGGTTTTGTAAGACAATAGCATCATTAGATATCGGAATTCAAAACAATTAGTGATTGCAAACAAAAGAAATTCTCCCAACCAAGAAACAAAGCCCCAAATGCTTACCTCAAACTAAATGTGTAAGCATCGCCATGTGTAAAAGAAAGGTGGTTTTCAAGAGAAATCATGACTTTATACCCTGGTAAAAGAAGAAGGATGACTCAAACGATCTCTCCAGCGAACTTTTGTCCGTTTGATTCAGAGGCCGAGCATCAAATAAACAAAATCCACCTGGAGGGTCTTTGGAGCTATTCTTGTATGTCTATTATAAACTAACAAGTTCTCTTAAAAACCACTTTTTGTGTGCTCGAGGCGACACTTTGCCCTTCTGGTTTCAGGTAAACTTTAGCGAATCTGTTTGTCTTGAATTTCTGGCTGCGAGAATTTGTATTGTTTGCAATGGCTAATCACTTTGAACTCCAATGTCAATCAAAGACAACTGATGTCATTTTCTTACCAAATTTGCCCTTGCTCCTTACAAATCAGTTATATAGTTTGATGATTTTACTGATCCTTTGTCTGCACATGTGACATTCTCTTAGTTGTGGAGCACACGTTGCACAGCATCCATGGCCACAGAGGAAAACAGAATCACGTGGCGCTGTCAAGCAAATATTACAAATATTGGGGCTGTCACCGTCCTCTTCATCTGCTGGTGCATCCTCAGGTTGTGGACCTAAAAGGGCGACGATTCAAAAATTAGATTTTGTTCAGGAACGCAGAATTTGGTCCGGAAAAAAGTGTCCTGTTTCGACGACAATGATTCTGATTGTAGGTTTAAAGAGTGATGATCAAAAAAGTTCAAGCATTTCCAGGAAATGTCTAATAGCTTAAATAATGCCCAAAAATAAGGGTCCTGCGTAAGGAGTGTTTCTGAGCGCGAGGACGCTGCGACAAGTGTTTAGATAATAGATTGGCATGTAGCAGTAAGGATGGCACGTTCAAAATTGATGTTTTGTTTAATGTGCAGCCTAACAAACTAACCAAAATATCACAAAAGTACTCCATTCAGCATCCTAATGAACAACAAGCGCCTGAAAGGTTCCAGTTCATCAAGTATTTTACGTAATTCGAATCGCAAAAACGCCCGCTTTACTTTCCAGGCCGAAATGTGTACAATTTTCAGGTGTACAAGGCACTCCTCGAGAGTGATTTGAGATACAGTGATGAACTCTGGGGTAGGTTGTCAAATTCAAAGCTTGATCATCTTCAGCGTCTGCAAACTAGAGCACGAACACTAACAGAAAGCTCTAGATTAAAAAATGGATGGAGTTGTAATTGGCTTTCAGTCTCAAACTTAATAATATTTGACAGGGCGGTGATGATCTATAAAATAATGGATGGTCTCTCCCTGGAAAATTTAAGAGGGAGACTTGTTACAAGATCTCAAATATCTAACTATCCAACAAGAAATCATTTAGATCTTGACACTCCAAGGCAGAACCTAGAATTCTCCAAAAGCAATTTTTTCTACTCTGGTGTAAAGACATGGAATGAAATCCCATTAGAAATCAGGATGAGTTCCACGATTACCATTTTCAAAAGGGAACTGAAGGAATTCCTGAAAAACTAGCATCCCTCCCAAAGCACCATCTTTAGGAAGACCAGCAAATTCTAAGATTTTATTATATGTAAATAGATATTTGTATAGGTCTTTTTGTTCTTTTTAGCTGATAGGGTTTTGTGTTAAAATATGATAAAATGAAAATGAAAACGTAGTGTGTGACTAAATGTAGCATATCCTCATTTGATGTCGATCGTGTGAAACGTGTTTGCTTCAAAACAAGGGAGGTTGGGTTCGCAATTAAAGATCTTCAGTAGGGTAGGGATGGGGTAATGTGGCTCTAAATTGAGCAGAATCTCAAAATGTGTAGCTGGTAAAGTAATAATGACGTACAAACACTTTCAAATTTTTCGTTTAATTGAAATTGAATGCTTCTTGTTTCCTGCTAAAAAGTCTGACCTCTGATAAATGCAGTTAAATATTTTTTTATAAAATTCTAATTTCATCACTAAAATAGGCTCATTTTCCCCGACGTGCAGGAAAACCAAAAAAACAGTGGCAGGATAAACTTTTTCCAGGCCTTGAAATTCTCTTAGACAATAGATTGGCACGTAACAGTAAGT
Organism: Aurelia sp. 4 Dawson et al 2005; assembly: GCA_964019985.1. Classification (NCBI taxonomy): domain Eukaryota; kingdom Metazoa; phylum Cnidaria; class Scyphozoa; order Semaeostomeae; family Ulmaridae; genus Aurelia; species Aurelia sp. 4 Dawson et al 2005. Next base: position 5,778,157 of record OZ026494.1, on the reverse strand, counting down.
GTGGCACGTTCGAAATTGATGTTTTGTTTATTCCAGGTTACTACAGCGTTTCTAGGCAGGATAAACTTTTTCCAGGCCTTGAAATTCTCTTAGACAATAGATTGGCACGTAACAGTAAGTGTGGCACGTTCGAAATTGATGTTTTGTTTATTCCAGGTTACTACAGCGTTTCTAGGCAGGGCAAAGTTTTTCCAGGCCTTGAAATTCTCTTAGACAATAGATTGGCACGTAACAGTAAGTGTGGCACGTTCGAAATTGATGTTTTGTTTATTCAAGCTTACTACAGCGTTTCTAGGCAGGGCAAACTTTTTCTAGGCCTTGAAATTCCTCCACAGTAGACAGTTCAGTAAAACAATTCTTTGAAATTAATTAACATTTAATATAAAAGGGCAGGTTATCACGAAGACATTACGCCAAAAATAGATAGCCTTACTTTGACCTGATGAAGAAGGATACTTCTAGCAAAAGCTCAGTAGACCCACTTTGCGCCGTGGACCCACATTACCCCACTACCCTAATACTGTTCGGTACATTCTTGGGTCACATCCCCTTCCTGAGCAATACCCTAGTCCCAAGAACCCGTACATATTTCACCAGTATGATTTTGGATCCGCAACAACACTGTAAGGGATTAGCATCGCAATACAGATACGATTGAGGTACTAGACAAATCCCAACGCGAAAAACAACACAAAGGACTGTCGATCTCGTTTTAGTTGCAGTGAAAGATAAAGAGTTCTTTTTCAAAGCAACCATACGTGTTTGGAAGCAACTTCTAAGGTGTGCTTTATTGGTACCAATTCTGAAAACGGTAGACTTGGAAGAGTCGGAATTCGTGTTGGATTGACTCCCCAATTCTGAAAATGGCAGGTTTGGCAAGTTAGGAAGGCCTGCTGTCTGCTCCAAAAGGCAGAAGGTTTGGCAGACTTTGGAGAGATTCTCGATTTCATTCGCAAAACTCTGAAAATGAAGCGACTTTGCTCGCGTTGCTATGGTAATCGGTAAGTTTACTCTTTGTCAACGAGCACCAGACTCGTGTTCGTGTTTTTCAACCGGAAGCCTCGTCTTCGCCAGAATAAATCTGAGACCTGATGCTTTGAAGAACTTTGTGTTTGATTGGAAATGTCTCTGTCTCTGCGAAGTCTACCGTTTTCAGAATTTGGTAGGTTTGGAATTACCAATCAAACACACCCTTAAAAGGCAAAGAGGTCACAGTTTCTCGTATTGTTTTACCAAATTGAAATGGATGCTTTGGCAAGATATGTTGATTAACTACAGTTATGGTCTTATGGCCATCTTGAAACTAGAACTTCTCTCCATCCTCCACGCTTTGAAATCAACAATAAAAATTCATACCGATAACTTTCTTTTCCACGACAGCTGCATTACACTGGAGACACTTTCTCAATCTCTTTGCACAGACTAAATCAAATACAAGGAGAAATGAGGATGTTAGTATGACAAGAGTGATTTTGGATAAAAACTCAGTCTCTGTTCTAAACTTCAAGAAAGGCAAAGAAATATACGAAATAACAAGATTCATATCGTACGAGGGCTCTTCCAACGGTACCTCACTTAGCTATCTTACTCTACCGTACCGGGTGTTCTAAAAAAAGTAGCCCTGCTTGAAACTTTGAAAATCACCGAAGCTCTCTTAGATCGAAATTCTAAGATAAGGCCGATGTTAGAATTTCTCTTCTTAGGCAAATAGATCAAAAATAGACGAGTAAATGAAGTAAAATAAAAGCACTTTGATTTGAACTGAAATATTCACAACACCCTCACAACGTTTCGAGCAGAGTACGTAATCAAGTAAATAAATATTTGTAGAATCGACGCTAATTTCACGGTGAACTGGCAATCCATGTGAATCAAGAGAATCAAGCAAATCAAGAAATGAAATTAGAAGAAAGATGAAGGATAAAATCTGTGAAGAAGGGGAATCTATGCGTATAAAAGCTGGATATAAGCCCTTGATAAATAGCCATGCAGAGACAATAGGCTATGAAACGTGCCACCCCATATTTGGGCTGATGATTTACGTCAACAGAAAAAACTAGCATCTGATAGGCTAGAAGTTGACCAAAAATGGCTTGAGCCATATTTACATGCTCACATTTCCTTCAGTAGAATGTTTTTTTTCTGCATGTTTAGAATGTAGAATGTTATCAAAGATACGTAAATTGCTTGTTGAATCCTGAAGGATTGTGCTTTCTGTAGATAGATATAGGCGGTCGGGAATTGACATATCGTCGGATGAACTGAAATGGCTTGGTAGATTGAATGATGTTGTGAATTGTTGCTGTCCGAATCATATTCGTGATGTTCATCTAAATGCGTCCTGTTCAATAAGTAGACCAGCAACCACATTATACCGGGTGAGCCAGAAAAAGTTCCCACTTCTGAAAACTCATAACACCAAGACTACTACACGGATTTGAATCAATCAAATTCTAATTAAGAGCCGAAAGATTAAAGTATTTTTGTGATTTTTCTCGCTGTCCTACCTGCACTAAAAATACAGGTGAATACTTCTAGTGCTGGTAGGACAGCGAGAAAAATCATGAAAATACTTTAATCTTTCGGCTTTTAACTGCAATTTGAATAATTCAAATCTGTGTAGTAGTCTTGGTGCTATGAATTTTCAACACTGGGAATTTTTTTCTGGCTCACCCGGTAGCCTGTCTCAAATCAGATGTCACCTGAAAATGTCCGCAAATATTAAAAAAAGAAATGTTTTTTAAAAGGAATTTCGCGCTATCGCAACTTTAAGGTGACATCAATTTGAGACAAACTTTATTTTTCCATAGCTGATCATTGATTGGTTTTAAAATTGGCGAATTTTGCTCTCTTTAGGGCTGCCTGGCTCTGAAGAATGCAGCAAATTACTTGTGATTGCCAGGTTAATTTCTTTTTGTATATTAAGCTCTAGCTTGGTTATAAATGTCTGAATGAAAGGCCAACTATTATTGTAGACTTGAACCCAAATGACGAATTTAAACAGAATGGCTCTTAAGCAAGATTAATGTTATTGCTTAAACAGTAAGTAAGTAAAAAATTTTCCACTTAAAAAGAAGATGTACTTAAATGAATAAATAGGATATTTACGATAAATTCTAAAAGTTAAAAACATCCCTAATTAAAGTGGCAGGGATAGCATTAAAAGATCGAGTTGACCTTATTTCCATAATGATCTTCTTAAGTATAAGGTCAACTGGGGTAAAATGGGTAGGCTGTGGTAAAATGAGTGATGTTGACCGCTGGAAAACAATAGAGCCGGCACTGATAAATCAACATTCACTGTGTCAGGGAGGGGTAACATGCTGGCAAAATTCATCCAGATGTTTCAATCTACCCATTTTACCCCAAACTAACTCATGCGGCCCCAGAAGACCCAGCTCAGAATCAGTTTTCCAACGTTCAAATACATTCGTTTTAAGTAATCAAAACAAACATTTCGTCATTTTGAAAATATTTAAGCCATTGAGAAAAAAATGATATTTTCGCTTAGATAATCGAAGTTTGGCGATTTTTCAAACGACGCAAATGTATTTTGGGACACCCCATAGAAAAACGCTACGATGACTCACCATGGCAAACAACCGTATGATTGCAAGGTAGAAGTCTAATATTGGATGGATTTTCATCACAAACTCTACAAAGAGGCATGCTTGCAGGAACAAATTGCCTGATCTCTGATATGTCGACCTATGGATGATATAGAATAAAGTTAAAGTTAATCTTCACAAGAATGAACATGAAAAATATACGGGACACTACTGTCTTTCAATGCGCATCGATGTACCAAAAATTTACTTTATCTACTTGTTTATCAGGTACGTTGCCTCGTGGAACGCGAAAGTCTTACATCCAGTTTCTGTCCTAACTATTGGAACTTATGGATGAAAAGGTTGCAAGGATTGTATTCAGTAAATGACAAAGCATAATGCTGTTCTGTAATCGTAAGAGTCACATGTCGCTGCGTAAGAAATGCTATATCAGAACATGGGCAATAATGCACCGTGTTTGTTGCTAAAAAATTGAAGTTTATTACCTCGATATTACTGTTTTACTTTGTTGCTTTCCCCTCGGCTAAATCCTAACCAGTGCTAGAAATCAAATTTAAATGGCTCCTGCGCGTCTAAACAGTTGGTTCCTACACAGCGTTCATCCTCATTTCAAACTTCCTCTTACAATAAATATTAGAGGCGGTTTGAAATGACGATGAACGCTCTGTAGGAGCCAACAGCTAAGCAGCGCAGGAGCCATTTGAATTTGATTTCTAGCACTGGTTAGGCTTGGGCGAAAGGGAAAACAACAAATAAAACTAAGATAATACCGAGGCAACAAGTTAATTTCCAAGCTACACACACCGTCTATCATTGCCCATGATCAGAAAGGTTTCTGCCAATGGATGTTTTAAAACTTACACCGTGGCAACCAATCCTCGATAACAAAGCTATTTGACGCTTACGTTTCATTTCAATATCAATTTTTTGATATGAAACAAACCTCGTAAATTCAATGCAACCTTTAAAACTGCAATCTAACGGGTGGGTAAAATAGTAGCCCCCAGGAAAAAAATTCAGTGAGAAACTTCCTGAGCCCAAGATTTGACAAAATTTATATGCCACTAAATAAAATACAAAATGCCTACACCTACTGGATAAAGCAAAGTTTACTGTAAGCTGTATTTACAGAGAAATGAGATTTCCAAAAAGATGCTAAACAAAAATACTGCCGACGAAATACGCTCACGAAGAGATAGCAAGTGCATTCAATTCATTTATTCAGTACTATTTTCAAGTAGTTGGAAGGATTTGTGGCTATTTAAAGCTAATTTTGGTCCACTATTGCATGCCGTTTTCAAGAGTTGGACCCTTAGTTTAACGTCCCCTCCGAAGAAGGGTGAAGTGAGTTGCTTGGTAAGGCTTTCGAGAGGTAAGTTATCTCGAGTCTGACCAGACTTATTTTTTGTTGCCCTTTGTTTCCTTGCGTTTTTGATTTCCTGATAGGCACTCATAATAATAATGCTCTTAAAAAGTGGGCCCACTTTTTCAAATCGCCTCAACTAGCGGGAATTCTCGTACACTATACAAATCACTTCAAAGTCTAGTCTAAAGTGCCTGGAAACTGAAAAGGAAACTTCATAAAACCTTTCAAGCTGTAATCTTCCTCTATAGAAACAAAGTAGACCCATCGCAGCTGTGAGAGCTCTGGGCCTATCAACCGCATTTTGTATGCAACAACAATAACTGTCTAAATAGTGCCTCCTGATTGGCTGAAAACTAAATTCTGGTAATTTGATCGGTGAATACGGAATCACTCAACAAGGGCTTAAATTGCGCCCACTTTTTAAGTGGCAAAGTCATGAGTCCCTTTGACCTAGTGATATCAGCGAATCAAAGAACGCAGGGAAACAAGGGACAAAAGGGCGTAAATCTAGAGGTTGACCTCAATCAACGGAACTTGGCTTCTGTTACCTGACGGAAACTGTATATAAGCTCACCTGACAAAGGCATGCCGTTTAAAACAGACCCTTTTTAAAGTACCAACCTTACATTCACGGCACTTCCTGTAGGTTTCTGCACAAGAATAACAAAATAATTTGTGACCACAGGGATGAAGCTGAGTATCAACAATTTGTTCTTTGCAATCTTTGCAAGCCACTTCCTCTGTGCTTGGAGGTGATGCAGCTTGTGGGGGCCTTTCATCTGCTGGCGGAGCCTTTCGTGGCGGTCCCTGCGGCACAAGAGGTGCGGCAAATTGCCTGCATCAAAAGAAACAATTTATTGGTTACAAGGAGCAAAAGTAACAAAATGGGCGATATATTGCTTATTGTATTTTAAGGCGAACAAAATATGGAACGATCAGGTACAAACGGCTGCCCGAGTTTGTCTGTCATGCATGCAAGTTAATGCTTCATCTGTTGTTGATTGTAGGAATCGTCGAGCCCCATTTGAGTCAATGTAGCTCCGTTCGAGGCAGCTGTAGTGAATCAAAATTGACATCTTACAAAGAATCCAAAACAGATCTGCAAGAATTAGAACTAGCCGCCCATATGATTTTCTGCTGCTCCACAAATTCAGAGCCTTGGCTGGCCAACTATCAGTAATCGCAGAGACAGTTCGAGACAGCCATGGTAATTTACGAATCTTTAAATTCGCTTTCCCCAGACTAATACATTTACTATTGTTTTTGTAGGACTCCATTGTTTCGAAATAATTTTCTGCCTTTACTCCTTTTCCCTCGTGAGTTCATCGCACGCATGCTTGGCTGTGTATGATGAGCCCGCCAACTCTCCTAAAAACGTCTCTTTTTTGTCTCTGTTCTCCGGAAAATTAAATGGTAAATAATTTATTTTCGTTTCCACCACGAAGTGGTGGATTAGAAAATAACTTGAGAAAATTATCCATAAAATATCCGGATGACGGTTTCTGCGCTCAACAGAAACTAATCATAGGACACGGTTATTAAAAACGAGCAATGGCCAAAGGCTTTTTCTTATCGCAACGCGAAACTCTGGAACAGTCAAGAAAAAGATACAAAATTGCCACCATCTCCATTATGACTTACACGATACAGTTCCTTTAGAAAGCATGTAGGGATTCTTACATCTGCTTTTCCTTGAAATGCCAGATCAAACTTTTCAGTGAAGGCTCTTCAATGATATCCAACGCTGTCTTTCCTTCATGGTTGCAATAATAAAGATCAGCACCTTCTCTCACCAAGAAACAAGCAATAGCTATACCACTGGCCTTTGGTCTGTCAAACTGTGATAAAATCTGTGTAAAGAATAATAAGAGGTTAAACTTAAACATTGGCCTAAGGACCAAGAATAGCGAAGCATTTCGCGAGGGTGTCAGTTGTTAGGTAGGTAGGTAGGTAGGTAGGTAGGTAGGTAGGTAGGTAGGTAGGTAGGTAGGTAGGTAATACTATTTAACGTGGCTAACCTGCGAAAGTCTGAGAGAGATTTAACTCCAGCAGGTGCCACGGATGTTTTACCATCAACCCATCGCAGCTACCAGATTTCCCTCACATGGCTCTGGTCGACCCGGGCTAGAGTTACGGACAGCCAGGGGTGGAAAAAATATCAGACCATGGGACCATTGGTCCCAGAAAATATTTTGGCTCCCAGAAAGAAACAGATCACACCTAAGAATGTGTAATGTAATATGCTAACATTCTAGAAAGAAAAATTAAAAAACATGAAAGAGTGAGGCAAAGTACATCAGTGAATGAAATAGCAATGATCAGTGAATCACATTATCTAATATGTGCTGCAACAGATACTGTTTAGCCAATAGCACCCGGTTTTTCTTACCTGAGAATTCTTAGGAATTTTTGAGGAGATCAGTTCCAATGTAACAAATTTTCTAAAACACTTTGATTAATGAGGAGGAATTGCACAAATTGTGGAATTTTGACACTTGTAATGATATGATACCTGTTCAATTATATTTTCATTATAGCTATGTTCAATAATCATAAACTTGCATACTGTGGATAAACTGATTCCTCTTGAGCCATATTATGGACTTTATTCCATTGATGTTGAAAATTTCATCTCTGAAAATCATACCTTCATGCTTAAAATACCACGAAGTCAGTTTTTTACTGAGCAGTTGCCTTTATGTCTTGCATGACCACAGAAAATGTTTCAATTTCTGATTGCGGTCCCAGAAAGAGAAAAATATTTTCCACCCCTGCGGACAGCAACCTAACTGTCCACCGCGGGATTCGAACCTCAGCCGTGCTGAGACCTTTGGTTTATGCATCAGTCGCCTCAACCACTCGGCCACACCGTCTACTGATTACCTGCTGATTTCTTACTGATTTCGTCAGTTCCTCATACCGTCCACTGATTTTCAAGCAGCGAGCATGTTGAAGATACAGTGCCTAGCAAAAGTACTCGCAGCAGTTAGGCCATCTACTTATAAAGAGAATTTTATTCTCGGGGAAAAGCGATCAGAAACCTTCCCCAAATACTGTTTTATAGAATTCATCATTATAATATTCTGGTGTCTAAAACAAATCGAGGGTCATGGGAAAGGCATGAAAACCCACCTGACCATACGAACGGGCGGTCGCAGAACATTTGCCATTTATAATACCCTGCAGGAAATTTTCAAAATATACCAAGATCAAGCAAAAATAGCCTATCAAGTTGTATCCATGTAAAATTCATTTTTCTTCTTTTATATGGCAAAAAACCATGAGATCAGTAACTTGATTTCCCTGTTACCTTGATGATAAAATCATTGTGCTTCTTTCTTGGGTTCTGATTTCATTCTCATCCCCTATATCGCAATGCTATGGACATGTAGAGGTTAGCAGCTACATGGGTGGAATGCACCATCCCTGGTACCAAAGATAATTAGTAGCTCTATGGCAAAGTGGATTTGGGATGTTGTTTTGGAAGGTGATTACTTCGCGGTGAATCCTGTTTCTGATAGTAAGAGAAAAATTCAATTTTCCTAACGCAGGAAGTTTTAACTATAGTTTTGCCCGGTCGCAGGAAGAAAAACATTTTTTCATGCCCTGGTCATGGAAATAGGGTTATTTCATCATGGGGCTCGTTCATTATATCGCTAGTTTTCAGAATTTAATCAAAGATTGACACATTTCGTGTCTGATGAAATATTCAAAAACTTTTCGAGATATGTACTTGATCGAAATTTCGCGTTTGCTAACATTTACATATTACATATTATGTACCGGGTGAGCCAGACAAAAGTTCTTTTTTTGAAAATTCACAGCACCAAGAGCATTCGGTGGATTGAAATGCCCTCCAACAACGCCATTATTTTGCAATTACGCTGAAGCAAATGCCACATAAAGTACTTCCCAAGACAATAGATTGGTTACTGACCAATGATAATAGTCCCGTGTTTTTGCGAAATTTGCATGTGACTAAGAACAGGCCTCAATTCGCGGGTTTGCAGACCCTACTGGCGTCAGAAAATGAATTCAATTCAACGGGAAATTCAAAATCAGCGGAAACAGTAGCGGATGAACGCAGGATAATACTAGACTGATGACGATGAGTCTCTTGTTGCCCTGTGCTCTTTGACTTGATGACGGCGCTTCAGGCAATAGAGACTCATAGTATTACTCTGAAAAACGTAGCTCTATTTAGGCCCAAACTTCGCAATTCCTAACGTACCAATCAGATTGTGAGATTTGACAGAGAACAATGATGTCGAATTCTCGATTCGAATGATGCAGTTGACTAAATTTTGAACAAAGTTGCTACGGTAGGTGGCTGAAGTTTTCTCTGGTTTGTTTTGGTCTTAAAAACATGGAAAATGTAGCGTTGATAGACTCATTTGGACTTGCCAGGTAAAGTGAACTTCCTTCTTCAGATTTATACCAAGTTTCTTTGATTAAACGCCAGCTTAACGTGCTTTTTATCGCATTTTCTTTCCGAGGAGTGACCGTTGAACAGAGCTACGGCAGTCGTTCGATGCTGATTCGATCGATGGAATCATGATCGAATGCAGGAGATAGGGCCAGGTTTTTCACTGTTTCATTATGAGTCCCTCTTGAGCAAGGTATACCGCAGGGATACAAGGGACTCATCGTCATAAGTCTAGGATAGTACCACATGCAAAAACATGTTCTTATTGAGTCCCTTGAAAGATTGCTTAAATAGGTATACTTTTTACGAACCTCAGTAATATCAGGTGTGCTCTCTACCCCAACCAACCGACCAGCAATCGCTGACACCAGTTGATATTTCTTGAGAACAGCATGCAAAGCGGTGTCTCCGTCTTCATCTTCAGAATCTATCCTTGCACCGTGAGCAATCAGCAATTTCATAAAGCCCATGTAACTCTCCTGTGCAGCCAGCATGAACGGTGTTTGTCCTTTTGCAGTTTTCTGATCCACTTGGCAGTGGCCCTACGCGATTTAGATTAAAAGCTAACGTAAATTGTACTTTGAATAGATGCTTATGGGCTATTGTTGTGATGTCTGAACTAACCATTAAACAATAATGATTCAGTACTCACCAAGCCAAGCAATGTTTGTATTCCGTTACAACATCATGTTTTGATAAGGCCCTTGCTTCAAATTCTGAATCCCAACTAAACTGCAACAACATTCCGCGTACCAAACTTACCCTAACGAAATGCCCTCACAGCGTTTGAAACAAAGCTCTGTTCATAGGACAGTTATTTATAGCTACCTAACTTGTTTATTTTCGATTAAACATTGTGTAACACGCATGTAAGAAGCTTTTTCTACTGAAGTCTATATTAAGTCTTGGGATTTGGAGATCAGTCTTGTTTCTTGTACCATACTTGCTTATCTTTTTTTTAATTATAAGGCATCTAGGCCAAGAGGACCTCTAACCTAATTACAAACAAGCTGAATTACTATTACATAAAACAGTTAATAACACAAGAATCTATGTATGTAAGGTTAAACTCACTAAATTATATGAAATGATATACTAAATGATGATAACAAAAAACGAAGTATGGCACGTGAATCGTGGGACAAAGGATATTTATATTTGAAATTCTGATTTTATTTTGAAGCACTTCAGGAAAAAAGTTGCCAACAAGTTAAGGTTAAAGTTGCCATCCTCTCGACTTAGCAACCAGATGAATTTGTTATGGACGTTTAGTTGACTTGCATTTGGGTACAACTCAGCTATTTTTGTTTCGAGAAGTTTCCTCTCCTCTTGGAACTGTGGGCACACCATTACGAAATGGATTTCATCACCAATGGTTTTGGTTCCTATTGACAAACAATATTTACAGTGCCTATCACACCTAGGTGTGACGTCCTTTCCGAATCTCCCAGCTTCAATTTAAAGATTATGCGCACTCATTCTCAGTTTTGAAAAGCATTGCCTTCTTTTGAAATCATTTATAGTGTCTAGGTATGCTTCGAACTTAAACACCAACTTTATCTGGGCATAAGTGCAAAGTTTTTTGTTCTGCACTAGGTGTTCATTGATATTAGACATAATGTAATTTTCGAAATAGCTTCTAACCTTTGATTTAATGGTAGAGATGTTGCCACTTGATAGAATATCATATTTGCCTTGCAATTCACGTACCATGGATACCCAGTTAACATAACCTAGATCAGCAGATTCGCAAAGGAAGCAAAAGGACTTACAGGCGAATCGATGTGGTTCTGAATCAAGGATCTCACTCTTATCAAGGATCTTTGAGCAAATTCATCGTGCAGACTCTCAGGACATATCTTGTTAATTATCTTAAACATCGGAACAGACCGGTCAAATTGAAACATCTGATCGATGCAAAATGTTGGTCGAATCAAAGAGTCCTTTATTTTTGATCCTTCAATATTGTCAAATGCACGACTTTGCCAACTTTGAAGGGCTGTTATTCGATAAGCTCTCCCACACTACGTCAGCATATCGAAGATGACTCTTTCAGCAAGCACTTAGTACACTTTAAAAAGTGGAGAGGCAGCAATAACAATAATTCAACTCAACGATATGAGCGTAGCATGAGGGTTCTTATGGAGTAAGGCTACAAATGCACAGTCAAATGAGCGGAATAAATATAAAAATCTTCCTTTTTATGACGAATGCAACACTACCGGTATAGTGAGATTCCACACTTCACCGAAAGAGGTAGAATCTCACCTGGGTGATGTGATAAACGAGACACGATTTGTGTGTTGAGGTCTTTGTCCGAGGAAACTTATGTGTCCCCCCATGCAGTGGGTTGAAGCTCATGCGCAGTAGTGTTTTTAAGGATGAGTGCTCACAGCTTCAACCCATTGACGCTACAGCGCATGATCTTTAACTCACTGTACGGGGGGAGGGCACAACTCACAAGTCTCCTCGGACACAGCCTATCTCGTCTCCCAAACAATAAATCGGCCAAAGGCTTTTGCGCACGAAATAGCTAAAGGATATCAGTGACGAAAGAATGAGATTTACCATTTGTAGAATCAGAGTAACTATGTCTTCATGGCCGTTGATAACTGCCAAATGCAGAGCCCCAAATCCATCTTCTTTTTGCACGTTTACCAATTCAGGAACCTTGTCCAATATTCTCTTGACAAAGCTGAAACAGAAGACCAATCACAGTTCTTTTTCGTAAAATTCGAGCAAAACACTAGAAATTGTACCAATCAAAGTCTAAAGTAGTGTCTAAAGGTGATCCGAAGCGAAAACTTTTCATTGATGCAAATCATTACCACTGTTAAATGATGGACAATGTCATTTAAAATTATTCGATATCTGTTTCACTTTCGAGTTATCCATTAAATGTTTTCATATGCAGTCCAGACAATTTGCAAACAAAATGAAGTCATCAGCTGATACTTAAAATCAGTGACTTACTTGAAAACGAAGCGAGAAATCAAAAGTTTTTTTAGAGAAGTGGCATTGGTGATCATAACACAGACAAAATTTAGACATTACTTTCTAATCAGCGCTGCAAATAATCGAATAATTTTGACAGCTATTTCAACTAAGCAACCGCTTGAATTCTAATCAGTGGCAAGCAATGTACACAAGGCCAGATTTTGTAACACAATAGTATCAGTTGCTTCAGTGCACACCTCAATCCAAAGCGATTAGCGAATGCAGACAAAAGGAATTCTCTCCAACAGTAATTCAAAACAACCATTGCCGCAACATTGCCCCGAAACAAGTGCGGCGAACTCTCGCTTGGTGCGGGCGAAGGGTGGTTATTAAGAGAAATTAATTGCTTAGTTGAAAGAAGAAAGGTAAATTTAAAGCTTTGTCTGGTAGATTTTCTTTTCGTGATGAAGAGGCTGAGCAGAGGGCATTACAATTCCTGCATTTCTATTGCCTATTTACTCCTCAGCTCCTGAATCAAACAAAAAAAATTCGCGAGACTTCTTTCATTATAAAAAGATAACTTCTCTTAAAAATCTCCCTTCGCCCTCACTAAGCGAGAGTTTGCCGTACTGGTTTCAGGGCAACTTTGAAGTTGTGTTCGTTTTGAATTACACATAGAGAGAATTTCTCTTGCCTGCATTCGCTAATCACTTTCAATTGAGGTGTGATCCAAAGGAATTGATGCCATTGTATTATAAAGTCTGCCCTTGTTAGTAAATTATGAAATGAGGCTAGGATGAAGGGCTCTTTGTGTGCATTATTTCAGGGCACATGCATTTCTGGGAGGAACGCAAGTGTGCAGAAAGGGGTCTTTGGGCTGAAAGAGGAACAAAGTTGTTGAAAAAAGTTAGAAAAATCCCTCAAAACAAAGGTAAATTCGTGATTGAATTATCATCTTACATTTCCTTTCCCTTGAGTACGGCATGGTGAAGTGGGTTGAAACCACGTTTATTGACAATCGTGAAATCCAACAATGCGAGATTTACCAAAACTTCAAAGACATCCACTCTGTCTTGAGCAATGGCATCATGCAACGGTACATCTCCACACTCGTCCTGCAAAAACGAAAGAGCAAGGCAACGTTGAACGGGCAAGCTTATGTGAACAAAGATTTTCGAAAAGACCATTTTGCAGCTATTTTCATATGCTATATCACATAGATTTTCAATTATTTTCTCAAAATGAAAGTATTGTTGTGAAGATGGATTTGTAGAGAAACGAACCAAAATTAACAATTTGCAAGATTACAGAGATATCGGTGAATATTTAGGAGAACTTTATTGTGGATTCAACCCATTAAACCAAAATTTATGCAGAACACAATGAACATATGCCGGATACGAAATAGAATACTAAGTTGCACAGATAAAAAACCTGGCTTTCGATGGCCTTTCTATCAGTTTGAATTTTGGAGTGCAGGTCCGTATTTTCTGCTTGTGCCCAATTTGATGAGCGCCTGCAAAGGACCCTAGGTGACCATGCCTCTTTAACGTAGAGGTTTGCCTTTCAGCATTTTATAGGGCATTTATAGACTTGTTACCTGGAGTCCCCTGGCTCCATGTGCTTTTTTGACTTGATAATGACACTTCGGCCTACAGAGACTCATAACATTACTCTGAAAAATTGATCTAATTTAGGCCCAAACTCTGAGCTTCCCAGGGTAACAATCAGGTTGGGAGAATAGTGAATTGCTAATGGTTACGGCTATTGTAATAGAATTTTCGATTTGATTAAAGAACTGATAACATTCTCACGGAATTCGAGATTAAAAGCCGGGATTCAATCAAAATTCCATCCATGATTGCAGAAAATAAGGTCAGCTTTTTCAGTTTTATAATGAGTCCTTGTTGAGCGAAGTTTATTGAAGTGATACAAGGAACTCACCATCATAAGTCTACGGCCTTTATAGGCTTTTCCTTTATAGTCGAAAAGTTTTATAAATGAAAATGTGAGTGTTGAAATCTAGATCCAACATGGGCAAAGTTTTTGCACCTACCTGTAGATTGACATCGGCATTTTTTACTGCAAGAAAATGAACAATCTCAGAGTCTCCTTTATGCGCTGAAATATGCAGTGCAGTCAGTCCTTTGGAATTCTGAAGGTCAATGTTAGCTCGGTTGTTAACCAGAAAACGCACAGCTGAGATTTCAGAGCTAAAACAGAATTAAAATCTGATTAAGAAGGAAAGTGACGAGAATCATGATAACGTTCAGAAACCAAGTCTTCCCCCAAAACTTTCCTCGAATTCTTGAAAAAGAAAAAATTTCTATGGTTTTGGAGTTTGAAACTATCAGAAAAATCCAACATTAGAATCAGAACGAAATGGATAAAGTTTCTTTAAAGCCATTAAAGAAATAGGTCATGGAATTTTACGCCAACCAACCTAAAGATTTGAAGCCTATACTGCAAGGCAGTCAACGAGACACGATAAAATTAACCAAAACTCACCCGTGTGATGCATAATGCAAAGCAGTATCACCATCGCTATCCTAAATAGAAAATACTTACAGTTACAAATTGTGTATTCTGAGATTTTCCCCACGTAACTGGAAGAAAGAAAACGACTGATCGAGAGATCAAGGGGAGTTGTTTGAAAGATCCTAGCTTGTATGATGGGGGGGGGGGCAACAGGGCTGGGGAGGTTGCTTCATTTAAAGAAGGCATTACTTACTCTATTGGTTTTTACTCAACTACAAATTTCACGGTGATAAACTACTTCAGACACTACGAATGAATCACGACATCACAAGATATTACAAATGAACAACTTTACGACACTACAGGACGATACCAGGGGGAGCAAACTCGGGGGGTAACTTATTACTTTTCATGGTATGGGTACGTGCCATTTTTTTAAGGTACTTTCTTTCAAACCGTTATGGAATTATGGGTATCATTGTCATAAGTTTTAAACATTTCACGGAATTATGGGTGTATGGCCCGTATTTTCATTCGATTTACGGAACTATGACCCTAAAATCCACCAGAATTTACGGAATTATGGGTACCAGTTTTTCGGGCAAAATGTCACGTGCCCTTCAAATGATAGGTCGAGATACGCCCCCCCCCCCGAAGGAGAAAAAGAAGCCCATGGCCACTAACAAGGAACATGAAATTGGATTCAACTGAATATACAGATACAAAAGCTACAAGGAAGCAATAACATAATATATAACGGATACAAGAGCCTGTTTAACACTGGAGATCACGCCAGCACGAGCCTGTTTAACACTGGAGATCACGCCAGCACTGGCGATGTGCTGAGCAACAGAAACTCTGGCCAAAAGAACGACCGCAACAGCAACTGCCGCCGCCACTGCTCTCTCCCCCATTTGTTCAAAAAACCAAGGGCCTGTTTACACGAGAAAGTCAAACTGGTTTGAAACTTCACCCCGATTTGAGTTGAAATCGGGGTCTGGTCAAAGCCCTTATAGTGTTTACATGGAAAATGCAATTTTTAACTCAAACCGGGGCGAAACTCAACTCGCCTGTTCAAATCGGCTTGAAATGTCGCCCCGGTTTTAAAACGCCATGTAAACGCAAACTATTTTCAAATCGGTGTGAAATGCAGCGGTCTCGGGTTCAAAGTTCACTTTGTCCTATTGTTTTCTTGGCGCAAAAAGAATCTTGAAATGAAATGAACAACAACAACGCGGTCTCAAACTGGGGAGAGACTTCATGTAAAAGTAACACGAAAAAAGCTCGCTGGCCAAAAGTCACACCGGTGTGAAATTTCAAACCTGTTTGACTTTCTCATGTAAACGGGCCCTAAGCCTATATCATTAGGTAAGGGGTAAAAACTTATTGTTTAAGGACAAAGGGTGATTGTTCTCTCAAACATTGGGGGCAACCATATACCCTCTCGCCCCCTCAAATCTACCACTGGATATACATTTTAGGGAAATAGTAAGCAATGAAGAAACGACCCTCTTTGTAAATAGGAAAGAAACGGATGATTCTTACAATTTGATTGACATCTGCACCATTCCTCAATAACAGTTCCGCAACTTCAACATGACCCTTGTGGCAAGCTAAATGAAGTGCTGTTCTACCTTCGTGAGAATAAGTGGCCTTGAAAAGAACGAAATCATTGAATAATTGGCTACATTGAGTTACAAAAATGTTACAGAAATGGTACGAAAGTTACAGAGATGTCTATCTACTGAAAGGCATTATTGAACATATAACAGCCTTGGCTGAAAGGCAATCCTCTCTAAGGGCCTGTCTCTATGAGGATAAACATCACACCTTCTAGACCCGGGGCTGAGAAGTGAGATTCCACCCTCATATAGATCCTTTCTATTATTATTCTGCGTTTACAAGAAGAACGTAGCACCACCGGTATAGTGAAATCCCAGCTCACTGGAGGAGGGATCTCGCCTGAGTGATGTGAAATTTTCCATGCAAACGAGACACCATCGGTATGGTGAGGTTAATTGAAATCATTGATTGATTCTTATTGGTCAGTTCGTACTGATTTCACGGAAGAGACACTTTACTCCACCTCGCCTCTCAGACCGGCGCTGACAGGTGAGATTCACAATTTCATGTAAACGGAGGCCGAAATTTACCTCGCCTGTCAGTGCCAGGTCTGGCAGGTAAGGTGTTTTTCCTCATATAAACAGGGCCAAAATGAATTAAATGAAAAACACGAAATGAATTAAGTTTTTGTTCCCATTTCAATAAAAAGTTACATGCCATATTATGTGCAACTCTATTAAAGGACAAGTCCGGGGTTGGTATACTTGTGGATTATTCAAGAGATTACACTGTTGTGAATCGTGTGTAGTACTTTTTTCATCTTTTTCTTCTCTTTCAATCAGCGAAACTACATATTTCAATCTGCTAAGAAATGCGAAATGACGTCATTTTGTACGACGTCACTTCACGTTGACCTAAACGAGAGTGCCAAATGTGTTGATATTATACCACCCACATTGCTAGCCTCCTTTTTGCACCTTCGAGCACTCGCAAAAAAAACAAAATGGCGACGATATTTGGCCTAACTTACGAAGATTCAATAACCAATTTATGAAAGTTGGAGGCTTCAAAACTTGGAAAGAACTTACGACTGGTGTTCAGGAGTTGGTAAGGTTGCTTTTTAACAATAATTTTATCAACCCCGGACTTGTCCTTTAACAAATTAGTCTACAATACTAGTACTACCAGGAAAAAAATAAGTTGACTAAACGCTCGAAGAATTTAGTCCATTCACTAGGCCTCTTTCATGTAAGAAATTACAGTTCTGGCCAAAAGAAAAAGGCAAATTTCAGTGCTTTCAATATATTTCCTGAAATATCGAAGCGAAGAAATACCTTTAGAACTTTCTGATCCCCTTTCCCCTAATTCAATGTTGACAAGGTCGAATGGTGTTTGATTCAATAAACATTGAAAAGGGGAGAGAGGGGGACACGTAATCAAAGACCGAAGTAGCGCAATTGTGTGACGTGTCACAAATATTGTGGCCAAGATTCTTGTATGAGGATGGTTGAGAATTTCAAAGCCTCTAGTACCATCTTCTTCAAAGAGTGCTAGATGCTTCTTAAAGCTGAATTCAAAAATAATTTTGCCACATTCCTCTGACATTAACCTAAACAGTCCTTCCATGGAGGGCTAAATGCTTCACATGGAGCTCCCTTGCCCTCCTCTGGCAACTCCCATGAATAAAACAGAACAAAATTTATGGTTAGTTGCAAAATGGACAAAAAAACTCATTTTTGCTGGTCTAAAGGCTTTGAAACTGAGGTTTTGGACAGCATAGGACATGAATAACTTACCAACGACTTTTTGCTCTTAAGCATTTTCTCAACAGTTGGTTTATCACCATTCAATGCGGCTGCAAGTATAACTTCATCAGATAATTGACTGCGGTCGACAGATACACCCAGCAGGCCTTCAATTAACGCTTCCATCAGCATATCAGACAATTTATCTATACAAAGGAATTGATATAAGAATTCATACTTGTACCAAAAATAAGGAATATGCACATAGTGTGCTTCTATTTGTGTGATTTCAATTTCCCCGGTTTGATTAAGTAGTACCGGTTGCACCAACTAAAGTCTAGGCGCTTGCAAATCGTTGTATCTACAGCCGCTTACACAAGTATAGGACCCTTGCGAAAATCTACATTTTTCGGAAATATTGCTAATAACAGAACTAAAACAATCGATCGAATCGTAAAGAATCTCTCACGAAAGATATACAGGAAATGAATTCTTAAACGAGTACTAAAGAGCTTTGACCCCATGGCAACACATTTGCAGACAAAACCAATGGGCGTGAAAATTCTACTTTTGTACTGTTCCGCTCCGTGTAAAAGGTTCTTTGCGATTTTGATTAATCTTTTAAGCATTTTGCAAGCAAAAGACTTTTTCAAACCTGACTTTACCTACAGTAAATCCCCACGTATCTACCTACTTTTCTGAGAGCCAAGCTGAATTAGATCCTTATTTCAAAAAAGGTACTTTTGTTTATTCCAGAGTATAAGTTTTAGTCTTAAAGGTTCTTATTTAAAGGCTCCTTTATGCAAATATCCATCAAAGATCCTCGAAGGATTCACCACCAAGAGACATATAAATCCCTCCATTTGTTAAGGCAACGTTGCAAGGTTACCATCAACTTTATATCTAATCATAGGCAGGCAAATAGCAAGGGAAGAGGTTCAAATTTGGGAGGTTCAAACTGCGCCAATCAAAAATTATCTTTATCGCTCTTGTGATAAGATCATATTTGCTTATCAACTTGAAAAAGGGGTTTTTAATTAGAGGGTGCATAATTCGACAATACTACCTTCAGGTTCATATTTTTGCAGGTTCTTAAATGCGGCATGCATTGTAGTTTTCAGTAATCATAAAAACATGAGAAAAATCACGAAAATACGTCGGCCTCTCTGCAGTCTAACAAAGTATGATTCATTCAAATAAATCGACAGTAAAATCCCGCGTATTAGAACCTACAATTTTGCAAGTCCGCCTGACTAGTTTCTTATAAATTGGGTACTTAGTGGGAAACGAGGCTGTTTAAGTTCTTGAAATTGATTCTTACTTCATTCAGGGTATTCAGGAATTTCTTTCGTTCATATTTAAATTTCAAGTCTACTATTTAATATTAATTCATAAAGAATCACACCAAACTTGAAATTAAAAATGCTATCTATTTCTTATTTGCGGGACACTACTGTACCACTCAAGTACTTGCTCTAGCACTTGGATAAATCAATTTCGAATCATTTTCCCACAGTTAGGGAGATACTTGATCTTGAAACACTCAAAATGGTTTTCAAGTCCCTAAACGGTGATGCGCCATCCTATATGAGCGACATGTTCACCAGAGTGAGCGAAAAAACCTCTCGCGTTCTGCGTAATTCCGACAAAAACCTTAGGACTCCAATGCTAAGGACTTCAGCTGGTCAAGGATGTTTTTCATTCAGAGGGGCCAGTCTCTGGAATGGGTTGCAGAATGAATTGAAAGGGGGGCCAACACTAAGGAAATTCCAGAAAGGGCTGATAAAATTGCGCACGGTTTAATGCCTTTACATGAACCATGAACCCTTTTCCTTTTATCTTATTTTTTTTATTTGTATTCATTAACTGTAAATTATTTATTAAGTTTTTAGAGTATTTAAAAGCATGGCCCCCTGTAAAACAGTTTCTCTTTAACTGAGGGGCTACCATGCCTAAAAAAATTGAAAATGAAAAATGAAACAAAAGGAAACTTACCCCCGGAATCTCCGCTTACTTCAGTCGAAGCAGGAACCTTTTTTAAAGCCGCAGGGCTGAAAGTCCAGATTGGGCCACTAAATTGAACTCTAACATCCCCATCTTTTTCAATTAGAATAACTTTGCCAACTTTCCCAAGCGACTGCAAAAGTGAAGGAAAATAAAACATTGTCTCTAATGTGCAAGAAATACCGGGTGAACCAGCAAAAGTTCCCTGTCTTGAAACGTTTTTTTTATATATTCCATTAAAAATTTACAAGACAAATTACCTATTACACTATCTACTAATTACTCTACGAAACACTACAAGGATGACAATACCACGGGGAGCAACAGACTATGACAACCCCGTGGCCATTAACATAGAAAGAAATAAAAACTACTGGGTGAATCAGGAAAAATGCACCACCCGCCCGCAAAGCCACAAAAAAGAGCCACCAACCGATTCGCACAATTTATCACGAATTTGCGATGCATCAAAGAGGCTTACACGAATTTATAACGAAGTTACACGAAGTCTTGAAACTTCATGGCATGAAGAGAATTTCACAGATTCGAATTATTAAAATTCCAAGTCAAAGCCAAAAGATTGAAATATTTTTATGATTTTTCTCGCTGCTTTGCCAGCACTGGAAGTATCAAAAATTGAACTTTGCGAAAATTTCATGGTTGCAAAATGACTTGAAAATGACCGAAAACATCAATCAAATTTTAAGGACTCTCCTTACACAGAATAATACGCAATGGATAAGTTACATCTCTCAAGAGTTGTACGACATCAGTTTTCAAACAGATACTAAAAATTTTCAGTCCCATGGCAATAAATTTGCAGTGGATATCTCTAACCTATGAACGATTGCATTTTCTTCATTCATCTGTGCGAGAAGTCCTTTCTGATTTGATCGATGTTTTGGGCCATTCTTAAGTCATTTTGCAACCATGAAATGTACGTAAAGTTAAATTTACTGATACTTATAGCAATGCTAAGACAGCGAAAAAAAATTAAAAAATACTGTAATCTTCCAGCTTTCAACTAGAACTTGATTCATTCAAATCTGTGAAATGCTCTTGGTGCAATGCATTTCCAAAAGTGGGAGCTTTTTCCTAGATCACCCAGTATTCAAAATAGTATTGAACGCTATAGATTCATAGCTGATCGACCTCCTTATGTCTACATTTGATCTAAATTCACCTTTTAAAGAGGCCCCCATATACTGGGTGAGTAAAACGATCCCGATCGGACAGGCAATTGCCACATGGATATCATTGCAATAATATTGAAGCATGCATATTTAATAGTGGGCATGTTCAAATGAATTCTAACATTTATCTTACTGAAATCTGCCACTCATTTCTTAAACAATGTGAAACTTATTCGAGAAAGCTCCTCCATGAAACATCCAAATGCGGTAAGAAATCACGGTCAAATTTGCATGAAATTTCTGCCCTAGAGTAATGACTTTTGCATGATTTCAAATTTGTTATTCCTGTTGGTGGCAGACTTTTGTGACGGACAATTTAAAACATATTTGAACGCGTCCAGTGTCAAATTTCGTATATCATTTGGAAATTGTAGCTTTATTAACAATCATAAAGCAAGAACGTTCTCCCTGCATTGTTTCCTTTCTTTTCCTTTTCTATTCTGCTTTTCTCTTTTCCTTCCCCCTTTCTTGCTTCCGGACAGATAAGCTTCCTGCGTATTTGTTTCACGCTTTCACGCACTCTCTTCATCTCTGTTTTTCTAATACTATTATATTCATATCCAGGGGGCAGTAGCCTTTCAAACAGGGATTGCTTTTCAAATCATCGAATGAGCAGGATAAAAAATCTCACCCCCGTCATTCCGTCCGCCCATCCTCCATGCCCTTCTTGCATCTTTTCAACGATTTCTTTGTCTGACATCACAAGCACTTTCTCACCCGCAACAAAGGTTTCAACCTGAAAAGATAAAAGTTAGATTTTATTAAACTCTGTGCAACGGTCCATTTAGCATTTGATCTCGAAATGAGACCATTACGGTAAAAACTCTATTAAGCCCCAGAGGTGCTTATTTAATTTCGGACCTTCCAGAGGGGGGCTTAATAGAGAGGGGGGCTTATTCTCAAAATCAGGTGACAAGGATATATTTGGTAGCTTTTCAGTTTCTTTATCCCATATTTTGTGGAATCAACATACAATTTTACGCCTCAAATACATAAAGTCAACACAGCTTTTATCCAAACAATATATATCAAAATTAACAAGTAAGGTTGTGTCGATAAGTAAATGGAAATATTTGCTAAATTCTAGAACTTTGCATAAGTGGGGGGGGGCTTGATAGAGAGGGGGGCTTATTTCAAATTTTTACTAGGAGGGGAGGGGCTTATTAGAGATAGAGGCTTAAAAAAGAGAGGGGGATTAATAGAGCTCTTACGGTATTCGTCATATTTTATCATCATTCATGACCATTTCCATGCTAACTTTCCAATCTCACCTTAGCATAGGTTCGAAATCTTAAAAAGGGTTGGTGCAAAATTCTATGATCTGTTTTTGTGAAGTAAATGGCCTAAAAGAAACGTTAGCTATCTCATTATAATTCTACCGTTAAATTTTATAAAATTTTCAATATTTTCAAAAGCTGAAATGTTTTCTTCTTCTTCGAGGATTCAAAAACAATTTTGAAAAAAACTTAAAACCATCCTTATGTCTAAATTTTCTATGGAAACACAAAGAAATTCTCAAGAGAATGACAATCTATGAATTTCTACAATGTAGTATCAAGCACAAGTCCTTTAATCTTCTTGCTTACCATTTAGAAATCTAAAGACGTCATATCCTAAAGCGATTTAAGATATGAAATAAGTAGTAACTTCATGAAATATTCAAGATGTCTGAAAGTCCGTTTACATGAGAAACTCAACCTGGTTTGAAATTTCAGCCCCATATGAGTTGAATTCGATGTTTGCTCAAAGTCCTTATGACGTTTACTTGGACAACGCGATTTTAAACTCAAAACGGGATGAAACTCAAGTCACCCGTTCAACCCGATTTGCAATGTCGCCCCGGTTTGAAAACACCATGCAAACGAACGATATTTTCAAATCGGTGTGAGAAAGTGCGTGACGTGCAGTGTCTCCAGTCCAAAGTCAAAGTTAGCAGTTAGCCTTTTGTTTTACTTGGCACTCAATACATGAATGAACTACAACACACAGGCCTCAGACCGGGGTGAAACTTCATATAAATTCAACGGGAAAATAAGCTGTGGAGCCAAGATTCACATCACTGTCAAAGTTCAGACCGGTCTGACTTTCTCGTGTGAACAGACCCTGAAATTTCCAACAGTAGAATCATAGCAAAGAAGCTGATTACTACTTCAAAGAAGTGAATAGACTTGCGCCTTTTCGTTCCTCGTTTCCTTGCGTTCTTTGATTTCCAGTCTTGATTTCTTTCGTTCTTTGATTTCTTGCGTTCTTTGGTTTCCTTGCGTTCCTTGATTGACTTGGTCAACAGGAACTCATATAATATCACTCTTAGAAAGTGGTCCCACTGTTTCAAAATGGCCTAAACTAGCGGGAGTTTTCTTACAATCTTCAAAATCGGTTCAAAATCTCTTCTAAAGAGCTTGAAAATTGGAAAGGAAACTTTAAGTGAATAGAATGATGTTTCCTTGACCTACAAACCTTTATTCTACAAACAGAATAAAGTACCTTTTTTAAGCAGGCTGGATTGAACACCCAGTCAACAGTGCGCAGTCCTCCTTGTAATAACATTGCAAGTATGTTTCCTCCGCCAAGTCTGTATTCAATGCCAATATCCCCATTCGGAAGGACCTTTGAAACCTTTCCAATGCGACCAATTGTCTACAAAACAGGAGATCTCCAATGAGAAAACACAAATTTTGGTAAATTTGAATTACAATTCAATTCAATTCATTAGACTTACTACACTAAGGAGTGTCGTATACGGAACAAAACGAATCTAAACTATTAAAAAAACACGAACTTTATAACATAATATAACAAGAACTGTAACGGAGAACAAATAATCAATGAGAAAACTAAAGCGATATGTTCTTGTTTTCAACTTTCCTTCACGAACTTTCCTTAACGAACACAGGCAGCATAATCACTGCCCTTCTGGAATGCTTTCTCTTCGGCCCGTTTCAAAAATGTGATCACTGCAGCGTAGTTTTGCCATGTTTGAGTTCACAGCCTTGTCGCGAAGACGAAAACCTGACCCCATTGTGTTGACATATTGTGTATCAACTTCCTGTGAGTGAATGAAAGTTGGGGATCACGACGTCATGCGCAACTTTGCCAATATTTTTTCTCTTTTTTTATTTTATTTATTTTATTTATTTATTCTATTTATTTAATCCATATTTAAAGTTGGTATTTACAATAGTAATGATAAAAATACTAATTCAAACCAACTATTTACGGCAGAAAAAATATACATTATACAAAAATTAGCGGTATATTTTAGAGGTGCATTTATCACCAGCCCAGTCTTTGATCCTCTTTTTGAAAGCCAAAAGTGTTGGCTCATTTTGACGCTATCATCTAAGGTGTTCCAGAGTATACTCCCTCTAAATGATAGTGATTCTTGCCCATAGCCCTGTGTCTTTATTTGTGGCAGTTTGCACAGATTTCGTATCCTCAGATTATAACTTACATCCTTCTTTTCATGAAATTCCCATATAAGCGATGGGTTTAGATGATTCATGGACTTGCAGATTTCTGCAAGTTTCTAACATGTATACAAAAACTGCCACTTCGAGTGAGCAATGTTTCAAAGGGACACTCGTAATCTTTATAGAGGATCCGAAGAGCACGTTTGTGTGTGGCTGCTGTTCTCAATCGTTAAGCTAATTTACATGTTACGTCATTCAAATAAATGGCTGCTGCGCATGTTATCTAGAGCCCTTTTTGCAGATTCCTTAAGACTCACAACTTGATCTAAACACTATACTTGTTCGTATCCACAACAAAGTTGCAGAGATCCCGGATATGTCACTGAATGCAGGCTAAGCTTCGCACAGCTCGCAAAAGAAGGAAACAATTATAACAAGAAAAAATATAGCCAGCGTAAACTAAACCAGATTATGAAATCCTGCATTCTAATTGGTAAATCAAACAAGTTGAAAGCATTTGATTGGCTTAAATTGAGCATGGTTTACATAAAGCTGGTTTAACGGCGTCAGTGTGAATAGGAATAAGATTTAAGATGAATGTAATGTTAAATGATGCAACAAAAACTCAATTTATACTGTTGGTTTGCGAAATAAAAACCCACAGTTATCAAGCTACCTTTCAGACGACAACCAACTTTTACATACATGTCATGCAAAAAAATTGAAGGATCCACGGAACGAAAATTGCAACAATGTATTCAGGGCAAAAGACAGGAGATACTCTAATGATTAGACAACCCGGCCAACGGCCGATGCTAGAAAAACAAACATCACGCAAACTGCTTGACTGCTGGAGGGTATCCCCTATCTGAAAGTAAAGTAAATTGCTTTTAAAGCCTAAGCTCCTCATTTAATAAGCCAACTTCGGTTTGATGTATCTGACTGTACATCAGGTGCATGGATTGGGTGATGTAGCCACCCCCGGGGGGGGGGGTGCTACTTGACTGTGAACGTGGGTCGACGTGAATCTGGACTTTGAAAAAGGGACCTATTGTATGACAGAATTTTTCAAGAATTTCGAAACCTTTCGCATGAATTGCAGATTGCTTCGTAATCATGTCTATGGATTTTGTTGATTTGAGGATGCAAGGTCTATTCGAAATTCTTTGGTTGTGATAAAAATTCTGAAAAAGCTACCCATCTACCAGAATTAAGGTTAAAAACAGGCCCATATGTAAGGGATTTCAGGTAAAAAACCCACCAATATGAGCGGCACGTCCAGTAGCGATTAACAACCAAGTAACCCCCCCCTCGGAGTATTTACTGGGGGGACTCTTTCCTCCAGTGGTTTATTTGCTGAGAGATCTCCTCCTTCAAGTAAATCCCTGCATACAATTTATCTTTTTCTCCATTTTGTATTTGTATTGGTTTTCCATAATATTTTCTTATTTCCTTGTAGGTTTGTTGTATTTATTTGTTTAGTTAGGATTAAAATTTTATTTAGTGTAATTTGAAATGTATGAACTGAACTGAACTGAACTGAAATGAACTGAACTGAACAGAACTGTACTGAACTGAACTTTACTGTACAAAGGAGACCCAATCGCGTATCATGGGGAGGCCTTGGCCTCACTGACGCTTTTTTCGTTGCTGCTAATTCTTAACTGCAGCGTTATGATAGCAAGATTTTTCCCTGAATTCACGAGGAATGAAATACGTACAAAATAAAGTTGAACTTTTGTCTTCGTGTCATCTCTCGTGCTCTGAACTCATTGAATCATTCTGCTGCTGTGACAACACAATACTGTTTTTGGTACTGCTGTTGATGTGTAGTGCATGTTGTACGGTATGCTTATAACAGAAATAACAAGGAGTGAACCTTGTTTTACTTGCCTAAATCCAAAAACAGCTTTGTCCTCGCTCAATCAAGAGATGTCATGAGGAAGACGACACAGATAGACAATCCACCATTTATGGTATTCATTTCATTCTTCTTTGATTTACAGAAAAATTTCTGCTGTCTTAGAGTTTAATTTAATAAACAGGAGCAGCGTAAATCACCTTAGTGAAGCTAAAGCCTTCCTAGACTTATGACGATGAGTCCCTTGTATCCCTGCGGTAAACCTTGCTCAAGAGGGCCTCATAATGAAACAGTGAAAAATCCGGCCCTATCTCATGCATTCGATCATGATTCGATCGATCGAAGCAGGATCGAACGACTGCGGTAGCTCTGTTCAACGGTCACTCCTCGGAAAGAAAATGCGATAAAAACCACGTCAAGCAGGCGTTTCATCAAAGAAACTAGGTATAAATCTGAAGAAGGAAGTTCACTTTACCTGGTAAGTCCAAAGTGAGTCTTTCAACGCTACATTTTGCATGTTTTTAAGACCAAAACAAACCAAAGAAAACTTCAACCACCTGCCGTAGCAACCTTTTTCAAAATCTAGTCAACTGCATCATTCGAATCGAGAATTCGACATTATTGTTCTCTGCCAAATCTCGCAATCTGATTGGTACTGGAGGAATTGCAAAGTTTGGACCTAAACAGGGCCAGTTTTTTCAGAGTAATACTACGAGTCAACCTCGTCCCCATGCCCCAAAAGGAGTCTATCCCAACCTATTTGGAAAGTACAGTACTGACGTAGGAAACTGGCCCTCGGAACCAGGTTGACTACGAGTCTCTATTGCCTGAAGCGCCATCATCAAGTCAATGAGCGCAGGGCAACAAGGGACTCATCGTCATCAGTCTAAGGCCTTCCCATAATACACGATTGGGCCTCCAGGGAACTGTATGAAACAAAATCATTTTGTGGCTCTAGTAATGCTGGATTTGCTACCAAGAAGTATTAGATCACATAAATAAGCATCCGATAATAGAGTTTAATAATTGTTTTACCTGTCGCATGCTGTCATTTACACCACCATGCCCATTCTGCAGAGCTCTCATAGTTTGCCAATCAACGACCACACAAGCAGCATCTCCTACGGACAATTTGTCATCTGCTGCACTCGCAAGGCAACTTTCATCTAAAAATAAAGAGGCGAAATCCGGTGAATATAACATATACTACCTAATACCAAGAAATATTTTTTCAAGAAATTACGAAAATTTGATTATTTTAACTACCTCTGAGAATTTTCTTTTTGTGTCTTTCTTTCAAGTACTTAAATTGGTGTAAATATATGATTCTTGTGTCATTGGCCTGTTTTAGCAAGAATGCGTTAGCAAAAAAGACGCAATGAGAATTTTTTTGTTCAATGAGATAAATGGAAAAGCAAAATAAACTTCAAAACGTTTGTCAGTCTCCAGTGAATCAGTGAAAGTTCTGTTTTGAAACCCAGCTTTCTGAAAACCAGGCGGCAGCCTCCACCCGTCCACAAGTCATGTACCTCCCTCGGGGCATTGGTGTTGCCGAGTTCATCGTCCACGAAAATGGCCACCAACAAAGATATGACATGTGCAAGTTTTACTAGTTGGCAAGACCCTATCAATGTGGGGTGGGTGAGTGGCCGGGTGCCTTAAAAAGTTTTCGTCAGGTAACTGAAGGTAAGCTCGGTCGAGTGAGGTCAGACTCCGGATGGGTGGCCTGGAAAGCCTCACCTCACAATTCACCTCGTCTTCCTTCCGAAGCAACGTTAAACTAGGGGTCCTATGCCTGAATATGGCATGCATAGTGGGCCTAAATTAGCTTTCAGTGGCTAGAAATCCTGACCAGCCCATTCAAAACAAATTGAAAAACAAAAACAATGTGGAAAAAATCGGCAAAAATGAATTATCGTTTGCAGTCGATCGTTTGCAGTGAGAGTTGTTCAACTTTTGTTCTCCTTATGTAACACGACATAAAAACTGTATTCGGAGTACCCTAGGCACAACAACCTCAAAATTTAAATGAAAGGAAAATTCGGAAGAGGAAAAGAGGGAAGGAAGAGAGAAGGAAGAAAGAAACTTTCTTTCCTTCTATATTACTTTCTTTTTCATTATGTTATCGTTTGACTCTGGTGCCCTGAGTATTTGCGGAGGATTGAATAGGACTCGATCGAAAAAAATATTTACCTAAAACAGGTAAGTGCTGATCATAAAAATTTCCTCCTGATCCTGGCCTGACAACTGTTAGATCCACCTACAAAACAAAGAAAGGCATCACTAGCAGTTTGCTGGGAATAGTCTCAAAAATGAAATGAAGTTGATTCATAGGAATTTTAAGAGGTTTTCCTCCTCCCCCGCCCCTAAAATCCTTAAAACTGCGAGTAAAAATCGACCGAAAATCCTTAAATGAGGCTCTTCCCCTAAAATGTTGGGCGGCAACCGGCAAGTCCCCGTTATCCCAAGAGTTGAATCACCCCCTCACTCATTAAAAATTTCGTACATCTTCGGCAAAAGAATCCTTTTGTTTTCAAGACAATTCAGTAGGAAAATCCCGAAAATCCTATTGTATTAAGACATCTCGCACGCTTCTTTCGGAAGAGTGATCCATCCCTCGATCTGAAAGCCCATCTCCATCTGATTTCAAATCCTAAGTTACAGTACATATTCGATATAGCAGATTACAGCAGATAAATAATCAAGTCTGAAGTAACCATGAGCAGACTCATTACCTGTCCCTTGAAACAAACTCTGTATTCGGCACGGACATTACTGGAATTCCATGAAACCTTGGCACCAGTTCCTTTTCCATCAGACTGCAAATATAGAAAAAAGTGAGCAAGAAAGCAATTCTTACAGACGGCAAGACTTATTACATTGAGTCCTAATAATCGCTGCCACCCACCCAACATGTTGGCTCACACTAGCATGAGCGATTACGATGGGTGGGAGGTAGCAATTACTAGGACTCAACGAAATAAGTTAAACAAACGACATGACATAAGACTTGATCATTCGAAAACTTTAGCAGACAGAAAGGATAACATGGAAAAGGAAGTTTATCAGCGTAGAAGCAATGAGGATGTCGGTCGAAAGAACTGAGTGGAAAAACGAAAAGTAGAGACAGTCTGGCACAATGAAGGCCAGAAAAATTATTGATTCGTTTGCTAGAAGCCTCACCAAAGTTGTCTCTTTCCAATCATAAAGTGATAGAATCTTTCCAGTTTGCCCATTGCCACCTTGAAAAAGTAACATAGATTCAACATCATCTCACTTGACACTTGGTAAAGATATATTACAAAGAAATGACTCCACAATGATATTGCCTCCAGTGGGACTGGTTCCAAATATTTACAAAGGTTGGTGTAAAAATCTATGAGCTGAATTGCTGCCAAGAGACCTCTGCTTTTAGAGTTATGCCTTTTCGTCCATTGGTTCCCTCTGTTCTTTGATATTGCGGATATCACTTGGTCAAAAGGGACTCAAAATATTTCTACGAACAGGTGGGCCAAATTGTTCAAAATGAGTGGGAGTTCTTGTACACTCAACAAATCTTTTGGCTCTACAATGGAGTGGAGGCTCCAACAAAATATTGACTGACATTGTATCAAACGAGGTAAGATACTATGGAACAAGATTTCTTGACCAGTATGCAATAAAAAATCTTTGCCTATTTGAATAATCAGAGAAAAAACCGCTTCACTTTTGATCAAGATTGCTTTCATTCTGCCAATCTAAATATAGTCTCAACTGTAAGAGTATACAAATAAAAATAGTTGACTAACCATCCTGATTTCCCCATTTCCAATCTGGTCCACGTTTTACAATGGCATTTGGAAAAAACCCATATGCTGTTTTGCATGATGCACCATTGCGGATACCAACGTTGCATCTGAAAAAGATATATATACAGTTTCCTTCTATAGTTCACTGTTCAAATGGTACCTCACACAAAAATTTCTTTAAGATGTACATTAACATCAAAGAATTCTTCACAACAGTCAAAACTGCAAAAATAAGATTCATCGAGAGATAAAGTTGGAAGGCTTTTTAATTAAATTCCTTTTCACAGTTTCCCCTTGCCGACGGTGAAATGGTGGTTTTTAACGCGAAGCACTGGGATTGCAGAAGTAGCCAAGTGCTACTTACTGTAGGCTCTTAAACTTAAAATTTGCACAATGTTTCAAATCTTTTCATAAATCAGAGAAAAATTACTTGACTTTTGATCAAGATTACTTTCATTCTGCCAATCAAAATATAGTCTCTACTGTAAGAGTATACAAATAAAAATAGCTGACTGAGTCTGTGACCCTTTGCCATGACGCTCAAGTGGTGGGGTCCTGCTGGGTCTCAAACCCACTCTGCCTGACTGCTCTGGCTGCAAGGTTAAAGGATTACACCACTGCGCCACAACACCTTCATTTTACCTATCTTACATTTTACCATTTGAGACCCTGCAAAGATTTGTGAAACAAACCTTTCTCCAAAACTTTCATTTATCCTGGAAAAGTTATGCTTCAGGTCATGCTTTCCTTTGAAATAGCAACCACTGCAAAGGTCAAAATCATCACAAACAGCACATTTCCATCTGAGACCTTTGATGTTATCTTCATGGCATCCATCACATGTAATGTGGTTGTGCTTAATACCTATAAAATATGATAGTTTTCATATTTACCACAAATTACAACCATTACAACCAAAGATGAAGAAGCTTGCAGGGTACATACCAATGCAATGAAGTCTGAAACAGGGATCTCTGGTGTGGAAAAAGGATTTTCCAAATATGTAAAACGAGATACAGTAATAACAAAAATAGAAATAACTGTAATTGAAATTTGATTCATTTGAATAAAGCTTATTGTATCCAACACACATTACTGTGATTTTGGGGGGGGGGATTTGGCATAACTTTCAGCATGCAGTTTATGTGAAATGGACCCTGGCCAAGTAATTGCAACAAGCAGTGGCGGCTGGCACGCATAATAATATGGTACTAGGAAAACAAAGATTTGTGAGCAAAGCAAGCAAATTTTTGCCCCAGACCAGCTGGGGGATGGGGGCCCCCATTGGGGTTCAGGGGCAAAGCCCCTGGGAAGCTTTGAAGTTTTAAGAAGAATTGGGTAAAGGATTGTCTCTAAATTGCAAGCAAAATGCCTTTCCCAATAGATTTTGGAGAAAGCTGGGAAGGTAGATTTTGAAGTTAAACATAGCAGAAAGGATAACATTTTGCAGATGAAATTGCAAGCACAATTCATCTGAAAATAATTTTATACTTCCTTTCTAAAAAATGATGTCACTTTTTTCTAAAGAATGAATTTTTTGCAAGTTATTCCTACCAGGCCAGTTGAATCACTAAAACCATGCCACGGAAATGTTGTGAGTCATTTTGATCGCTGGCTGCGGCCATTTTAGAGGCTTGTGGGCAACACATTCAGAAAATTAATCACTTGCGGCATCCAGCCCATCACTTGCTAGCCGTAGTTCACGGAGGTACCAGAAATGAGATTCTAGTAACGTGGGTTTCTCTTTCCACTTGCGGTGTACAATGCACAGAAACTCACATTTTTCATCAGTCATATAACACATGAAAACATATAGAACTATTTGAATGGTTCCATTTACACCAGGAATATATAGGAATGGGAAAACAACTTTCAAAGATTGCTTCCCTAGTTCCCTAGTTGTATTAGGTTGTAGTTTATAAAGAAGAAGGCAGGCATTTGCCATGCATCCATGAAAAATCCTTGTATGCATTTAACGTTAATTTCTGGGAAAGGTCTGGCATCCTTATTCAAACTAAGACATTGTTCTTGCGAGTAAAATGATTAAAATGACCCTGAGCTGGCAACAGAGTCAAAATATGCAGAACTCCAGAAAGGTTGCAGGTCCCTGAAATTCAGTTCATTTACAGCAAAATCATGACATTCGAACTAGTCACTGCCCAGAAACAAACACAGACCTAAAAGCTTTGCAACATACTCCCAAATACCTCAGTATCATTCAATAAAGCAGCAGAGAACACATTGAAAAAACAGTGGTTTAACATGCTATTTGATACTGCTGAAAGTACTGCGGGGTCGATTTCGTAATCTTGAATTGATGTGTTATTTGATGACCACACAGCGTTACTAGAACGAGGAATCTAGTACTGCGATCAAAATTTGCCATTGTTGGGCTTATGGGTACACAAAGAGTTTTACGTCATGACAAGTCACCCCTCACAATGGAACTGCTTTCTGCAGTACCAGATGAATGAGGTCTAGTACTGTGGAGTACATAAAGGATCTATTTCAATATGACTCATTCAACAAGGATTAATTTGAGGAGGGTCATGCTGAGATATTGGCTGTAGTGGGCTCTGCCGCTCTTCCTTCTGTCTGTTTTCATGGCAAATTTGCTTTGTTTGTATTGTTGAAATATTAGAAGTTAAAAACAAACAATTCCAAGCTTTCAAAATAAAATGGTACTAGACTAGTACCGCTAGTACCGCTGCCAGCCACCACTGGCAACAAGAGAGGTGAAAGGCCACATACCCCTTAGGAGTATTCAAGAATCCACTTTGTCACTGATAGCGGAATCTTACCATCATAGGGATTTATCAAAATAAAGATGAAGCATTCTGCAAAGAAACAACATTTGAAAACTTATAACACTGAATAATGTTAAACAGAGGGAAGAAGAGCCTTGAAGTCTCCCATGTTCACAGGGATACATTTGCATAAATCTTGATAAAACCTGTTTTGGAGGGCTGGAGCAGGTAAATGCAAAATTTGGTAGGCCCCATCAACCTTATCTCGCCTAGGAGAGGATTCCATCCTGAACAAAATCTTTGTTTGCCAATACGGAAATAAGAAGATCAGCATTCCAAGCCATTGTATCTACTGACAAAATTCTCAAGATTCTAAACATACCACCATGACCATGGTACCCAATGTTTCACAGACAAAACAGCAAAAATAGACCTTCAACTATTCCACACATAAGCCTGGATCGACTTATACATATTTATACACGAGGTTTGCTTGAGTGGCCTTAGAGCTTCTATCCTTATTGTGCACATTCAAAAATTCTATAAAGCGAAACAAAATATCAAATGATTCTGATTCTTTTCAGAATAGCTAAAAGGTCTATTGCATAACTTTTTTAATTTTTGCAGAATATATTAATCCTAAGTATATATTATCCAAATATGCTTACACATGTATCAAGATATTCAGTCAATTTGAAACAAAACAAACTTCAATTAAGTGCCTCATCTTATTGTTTTAATCATGATACCGATAATCATGATAATAATAAACTTAATTTCTTCCTCTTGTTATAGCAACAGTCTCAACCAACCATAGCTAATAAAATGTCATGTTTGGAAGAATTATTGCTCCTCTGTTACCAAACTTATTTATCATTTTAATTCTCTTTCTTTCTAGCAAATAAATTTTTCTTTTACTTTGCATACTATTTTTTTATCTTTTTTATTCATCTACATTTCTTTTCTTTTTCTTATTCATCTTTTTTACTTGATTACACAGAACAGAAACAATGGTTAATGTGATGGTTTTGATTGCTTGTATCAAAGTCCATCTAATTCCAAGTTTAATGATTATAGCTGCTATAACAGCAAAGAAAAAGGGGGCTGACTGCTTCAAAACTCCCAAAGTGCCAGTGAGGTAGAGTTGGGGGGGGGGGGTCTGAAAAAAGTAGCCTCATTCTGCTGTCTCAGTGACATCAAGGATTCTCTTGGATTCTTGGATTACCCCATACGTAGGTAGTGGCTCATCTCGTCAGCTTCACAATATGTGGGCAAGGCCTGGACCATAGCTGAATCCAAAAGGCAATCGACTGCTCAACTTTTGGCCCAGAACGGAGGTAGGCCTGCCAACCAGGCCTACCCCTAGGCTCAACCGAAGTGGATGAGATTGTCTTCTGATTCTGAAAGAAACAGACAAAACGTTTTAGTACCAACGGTTGCCGCATCATAGACTCGCAGTTCCTTATCCAAACTGTATGAACTTTTGAATCCAACGTCCCACTGGACTATAACTTCATTGTTGGCTATTTGAGTCACTGTTCCCAAATAACCATCTCCTCCATCCTGGTTGCCATATTTCCAGTTTGGACCGCGGACGACCCGAACTCCAGGAAGCAAGATTGGCATCTCTCTGGTTAGTACACCAACCTAACTTCAAGCAACCATCCAGATATCTTGTGCAATCCTTTTTGTTTTGTTTCAGGTTGCAAAGTGTTTTCATTTACCATTTACCTTCTCACAAATTCGTGGAGCAAGTTGCGAAATGAAAAGTGATCCGGCACCACAACAAATCAATCCAAACCTAAATTTATCGAAGCAAAGCGAGAGAGAGAAAACGAAAGTGGTCAGCCTCGCCTCGACGCAAAGAAACTTCCTTCTTGGAACCGAGAATTTAAACTCCCGTGAGGCAATTCATCCCTGCACAGGAGCATCCTCAAATTGGCACTAAATCTGATTGGCTTACAAAACACACTCGGTTATGAAAATGTAAATGAAACCGCTAGATCTTGCACATATTTTTTCAAGGGCTTTATTCTTGTAAATGAAGGGGCAAAGGATTTCAAAATTTGTAGGAATAGCAGCGTCTGATACAGTCACAATTTATTTGGTTGAATTTCTCAACAAAGGCATAAAAAGATGCCAAATTTTGTGTACTTTCGTGAATTTTTTTCCATGGAGATTGATCACACAGCAGAGTGTCACAAAAAATTGCACCCCGTTTGTGCTTCTGCTGTGGAGGAGCCGTAGATTCAATAGACGATTACGTTAAAGATGGCGGCGAGGAACTTTTTACCAAGATGCACTGCATTCTTTAATCGAATTCCTATAGAATCGTCAAGGATTCGTAATTAGAACGCAATGCATCTTGGTGAAAAGTTACTCGCCGCCATCTTTAGCGTAATCGTCTATTATCTCTGTTTTTAAGCACAGTTTGAGACCTTGTATGAGTCCATGGGGCACTTGGTTACTATGATTAATGAGATTAAAAGCCAAATAAATAAGTGGTTGCTTCAAAAACAGTACTTCTATCATTCTCCAGCAATGTCATAATAAAGTAAATTTCCAAAGAAGTGATTCTGTTTCGGATTAGAATCTAATTTGAACGGTTAACATTGTAGTGTTGTCTTTTCATAAGATGCCACTATTCTACCTTTTAAAAATTGTGGTGAAAATTTTGATTCGATGCAATAGTCCTTTCTTTGAAAATTCTTTGAAAACTGACTTTATTTTGACTTTGCTGTAGAGCAATAGAAGTGCTGTCATCAAAACCAGTTGAAGTTGATTTGTTTGCTTGAACATTAAATTGTGCACACTTTTTCCGTCTGTACTCTTTGTTTTGAAGATGAAGTGGAGCTAATCTGGGTCCCAGAGCCTCTGGTACCTGGGCTAAATATGGTGCATGCCTGTTACATTTGTTTCTTGTTGGTAACGACAGGGTGTGGATGCAAGTTTTCCATTTGTTCGTTCATCCTTCACTACACAGTGTATGTCTCAAAAAATTATGCCCTGTTTGTGTGGCAATTTGTTGAGTCAATCTGACACGTGGTATCTGTCTTACAGCAGAGAAATGGCAAAATCAGTGGTTGCTTCAAAAACAGCAAAATATTCACTTTTACAGTTGCAGTCTGCATACAGCAAATATGCAGCATGTGTGAATGCAGCAACCTTTGTGCCCTTTTGTTGTGCGGAACAATGCTAAAGACTATGCACTGATTGACTAAAATGTGTCCTGTTGCTAGACTTATTACAATTCTTGCCAGTTTTTGCTCGCAATTGCTACATAATGTTTTGCCTCCTTATCTATTAAACGGAATAGACGATAACTTATGACAACGAGTCTCTTGTTTCCCTGTGCTCTTTGGCTTGATGATATGGTGCTTCAGTCAAGGGACGAGCAATGTTTACCACAGGGATACAAGGGACTCATCGTCATAAGTCTAATAGACGATTACGTTAAAGATGGCTGCAAGGAATTTTTTACCAAGATGCACTGCTTTCTTATCATGAATCTTTAACAGTCCTATAGGAATTCGATTAAAAAATGCAATGCATCTTGGTAGAAGACCATCGCCGCCCTCTTTAGCGCAATCGTCTATCATTTTACTTGCTTATCTATTGAATTGAATTACCCGCTCAAACAAAAATATAGAAAAAATTAGCCAAATTTACGGCGAACTGTAAGTAGTCTACCCTGTTGGAAGAATTATTGCAGCAAATACGAACGCTATGAAAATCAATTGCTTTTCCTAATAGGTAGAACATTAAGTATCCTTTGTATTTGTTTGATGTCATTTTCAATAAACCAATTAGCTTTGCAGAGTGTCCTTGACATGGCATAAAACGGACTTTCAAGGAAGGTTGGCTTATTGAGGCGACGCCGCAAAAGCTAGATGAGTTGAAAAAGCTTGCGATATTTGTTGAATTAAATTATCCAGGCTGTGATCATAGGTCGACTTCTTTTCTGTTGCGATGATTTGCAAACAGGGGGCATCATTTTCAGTCACCTGGCAGTAAGCAACGACCTCCACTGCAGTATAGGTTTGGTCGGTGACGAGCACATTTGTCTAGGTGGAGGTGAAGGTGAAGTTGCGGTTTCAGCGCCAGGCGCTGGGATCGCAGCAGTAGCTGAGCGCTAATCGAGTGCGCGACCCCTTGTTATGACGCTCAAAGGTGCTTTGTTGTTGGAGAGTATGCACTCTTGACAAGCGTGCTCGTCGGGACAAAAAACTATTACAGTAGAACTTAGTAAAAGTCGGCCTCAAAGGCCCAATCTCGTGCCCAGAGTGAGTTTGGATGTCGTGATTAAATAAGAAATAAGAAGAAAGAAAGTTTGTTGCTTCACTGTGGGATGCATGAGGCCGTTCTGCAAATTTGATTGGACATTCCAAAAAACTAGCAAATATAAACTGCTTCTCGAAAAACTTCCAAACTATTCAAATAACGACAGTCGTTACCGTAATAGCTAATAAACTTTCCACTTTTTGAAAGATGTGCGAAAAAAGCACCAGAGTGTGTTCATTTGGTTTGTGGTTGGTTCAAATGACGTTAGCACATCCTAGGAACGAGGCTGGTGCAACGCATACCTTTCGCCTGTGGTGCCACGCGGAAGCTACGAGACAAGACATACAGCTTTGATGGCATTTTCATATGCTGTAAGATTAAAAAATGCTAACTCTACAAACAACCTGTTACTACCAAACTGACAAACATAGTTTCAAAGAAGATGCCAAATGCAAACATTTCATTAATACAGATATCAGACTAAACTACACCTCGCTCGTTGTTTCACCTTTTGCATGAAGTGAACTTTTTCCAATAGAAAGGTGTAAATTTGAATTACACAGGAATGAAATGCCATTATTCCCTAAAGGCAGTGCGTCGTGAAACTGACTGGCCAGACAAAACAGTTAATAATGATGGATTAGAAGCTTCTGTAATTTTGAGGGTCCCCGACATACAAACACTACGTGTGCTATTTGAGATGAATGAAATTAGAATAGTAAAGACATAGAGAAGTCTTTTTGCTTCTGTCTTTTGCCACGTGGTGTTACTGGCATGTGTACCTCACATTTAAGTACTTTATAGTACCAAAACATGGGTCACCGAACACTGCATTGCTTGCACTGACTTTGCAGATCTTTCTACGATCACAAACGTTCTTAACTTTCCACAAGGAGTTTGAAGCTCGGCAGTTCCTGTTTGACAAGCCAACCAACCAGTAATGACACGTTCCAGAATTGAGTCTTCCATACATGGCGTATTCAATGTTAATATGAGTGTTTCCGGGGCATGCAATCTCCAACATTTTGTTTTCACATGCTGTTCTTGTATGTTCAACTGCGAAAAGGATAAGTTCTTCAATACTGAAGTTTCAAAAATGAGGCAATACAGAATCCCGCAACTCCTATTGGCTAATCGCACATTTCCGGCGCGTTTCCCGTAGCCTTGTATAATACGATACAAGGACGCATTTTTGTCGCCACAGCAACTGCTTTATGCCTGTGAGATTTACAATAAACTCAAAGGCGACATGGCAGTAACAAAAATGATACGAGTTGAAATTAGGCGCTATCAATCAGGTAATCAAACTCATACTAACTGGTTTTGTTGCTGTACAGGAAAGGAAAATATACATCCTTCGGTCTTAATGCACAGACCTTGCAAGCTCGCTCTGTAATCTTAAGGCCTTGGGCTTTACATTTTCCTGTACAACACAAAACCGGTTAGTATGCGCATAGTGAAAAGCCATTGTCTTTGGCACGTGTCTCTCATCTTCTCGAATTTGTTTGGTGGCTTCTGAAAACCATTGTAAAGCAACCGTCAATAATCTACTTTTTACCGAACAGTAGGAAGAAGTATGACTGTTCGGTTTGTTCCTATGGGAGGTAAAATGTTTTATCTTCAAAATAGCTCTTTAATTTCAACAGGGGGTGAAAGTCTCTGTAATATTAAAAACTGCAAAATCACTCAAGTCAACACAAAATTGGAGACAGAGGTCCTTTAAGGATAGCGGTAAAAGCATTGCCAATTAATTGTGGAAACCAGAAACGAAATTCAGCGAAGTCTGATTGGGCACACGGTTAGTGACGACAACTGTCCGTACGTAAGCACAGTAACGCTCACACTGTCATAGAGGCTTGAATCACAATGTTTCACAAGTCTTGTGACCTAATGCTGCCACAAGCTCATGCAACAAGGGCATACTGATTCATGGCTTTTAGGAAAATAAGGAAAGCATACTGAGTCATGGTTTCAGGAAAATGTTGGGAAGGGGGGAAGTAACTTAGGTGTTCAATTGTAGTGGGTTTGCCATCTTTAAGGTATCTCTATTGCTACAAAATCCAGATTTAAGTGAATACTCATTGGTCATTTTCCAAAATTTTGATAAGGTTTTGACACCTTCAAAATATTTATCGATGCATGGGGGATAATTTTTTCTCTGCATGGTATAACCTCACACCGTGGAAATGTAAGCCACCTCCCTCTCAATGGAGCAGACTTTATGAGTCTCAGTTGACCTGAGAGATGTCCTTCAAGCTAAAAAGAACAGTGAGACATAAAGACTTTTGCAATAAGTCTACCTTACAACTCGCTAGCCTACGGGCAGACTTTACTTTGCACTGCATGCGAAGAAGAGCTAAACAGGATCTTGCAAAGTCTGCGAATTGGAGCCCATTCCTGAATTCTGATACCCTGGGTACCAGAGCCACTGAAAGAAAAGTTTCTGCTGCGAAGATGAGCTCATAATCTTGCGCAGCAAATGGACTCTGCAAAGAAGTCCACTCTCAGAAGACTCTGCAACGAAGAAAGTTCTTCAACGGCTTTCCTCTGCATTGCAGTACAAAGGTTAAGTCTACCGCAGGCTAACTACTGCTACGTTTCTTTATGTCATTTTCTTGTTGTGAATCTACTTCTTTGGTCTGTTCTGATTTTGTTTTTCCTCTTTGTCTTGTTTTTTTTCGTTTTTTTTCATATTATCTTGAAATTGATAATGGAATTGCAAGTGTCATTTATTGTGGGAACCAGATGACTTTGTGTCTTTCCCCGGCCTGAATAGCCTGCGCGCAGCCTCAACACTCTTCCGCGAAAGGAGTGTTGAGGCTGCGTGTAGGCTACGCCCTGAATGTCACATGCAAATAGTATTTCTTTTCATTGTAACTTTAGGTTTTGTTGTCATATAAAAACAAGGCTAACGACTTACTTGCAGAACACAGTGGAATGTTGCAGAAGTCAAATCTCTTACTGCCGGTTGTGTAGCACCATGGTCCTTCTGCCTCGTTATCAGGATTCCTGCAGTAATTTTTACTCAACCCTGAGCCTGGATGGTTGCTTGGAGTTATAGAGTGTCTGTGGGGTGATTGAGAATCCCATCTTTGGCAAGTGACGCCTGCTCTTGTCTTACTCACGGTTCCCCTGTACGATTTTCCCAGTCTATCTTTCCTGCATTCAACTAGAGAAAAACAGGACGTGTCAATTCTTGAGGGAGCAAGCTAGAACTTCCATCAACGGACAACTTCATGCAACGGACACCTCCAAAAAACAGAGAGATTTTGACCGAAATGAAGCATGCATGAAATGACACAAACAGATTGGTGATCTAGCCTAAGCTACTCTAGCAGTGATTTTCCCGAAGCAGTTAATTCAGTCCGCAATTAGTATGTAATCACGTATGAATACTCACTCGTGTTCCTTGAGTGCAGAGGAAAGAAAACTCATTCGGCAAACTGTCAGGTCAGACAGGAAGGTCAGCAATGTTTTGTCATAGAAGGGGAATCTACAATCCTCGACAAAAGGTTATGAGAATAGCAGCGTTTTAAGCTGTTGAACCGTATTTTCAATAATAAAGGTATTTGAGTATGCAAATCCCCTCCCCCCCCCCCCGAATCGATGTTGTTCAACAATGATTCCTGAGTGCAAGTTGGTGACAATCGACGCGTTCGAACCTCAACATTGATACGGGGGAGGGGGCACTTTCAACCCATGAAAATGTCAAAATACTCTGTCGTCTCATGACTTTTATCCAGGATTGTAGCTCAAGCACTGGCTGTATTTGGCCGCAATTGTAAGGTTAGGAAAAGACAGATAAGAACACGAGTGAGAATTCATTACATCATTCCATATTAATTGCGAACTGAACGTCGATCAAATTACTGCGAGAGTAGCTTTCCCGATCACCCGACCTGTGTGTGTCCTATATTCCTGGGGAGGGGGTACAAGACTTGCGGATGCACAGGGGTCTGCCGCCCAGTTCTCAGAAAGGTACCCTCTTCTATTTACCGAAACTTGCCGTCACATCCACTATCATGATGAATTTTGGCCAAAAACCACCCATATTTGACTATTTTTTGCCAATTTCTGGAAAGCCCACCCATGTTTAAGGAAAATCTGCCGAGAAAGGGACCCTCGTTTAGGGAATTTTGGGGCCCAGAAACCCACCCATAGCGAGTGGCACATACCCGTACCCTCAGCATGCTATGTACCGCTCCCCACAGGTCCTTTGTGCAATTAGACTGTTGCCTTTTCGTACCTTGTTTAACTGCATTCTTTTACTCGCTGATATCACAACTCATAATGTTACGCCATGGGTTTTGGGAAAAGTAGAAGTTCCTATTTGATTGATTATCGTTGTAAAGAATAAGAACTGTCAGGCCTACCTTGTGTGTTCTCTGTTCTTCCATCCTCTCCGTTGTCCCGTTGTTCCTCCATCATCCTCATCTTGGCTGGCCTAACAAGTAACACGGCCTATCTTGTTTTCCAGAAAAGAAGAGCACAGCCTCAGTTCGGCCTGTGAGCTCCTTCGACGAGAGTGCGGAGCCATTGAAGGAGCTCACCGGCCGAACTGAGGCTGTGCTCTCGTGCTCTTGAAAACAAGATAGGCTATGTTACTTGTTAGGCCAGCCAAGATGAGGATGATGCTAAATCGACGGGACAACGGAGAGGATGGAAAAACAGAGAACACACAAGGTAGGCCTGACAGTTCTTATTCTTTACAACGATAATTAATCTAATAGGAACTTCTACTTTTCCCAAAACCCATGGTTACGATTAAAAAGTGGGCCCACTTTAGGCCCGTGAAGAGTGATTCCGAATTCACTGATCAAATTGCTAGAATTCAGGAGGCGCTATTCAGAAAGTTGTTGTTGTTACATTTAAAGAACAGTTGACGAAACGTGGACCCCTTTCAGCCTCGATTCATCTATTTTTTTGTTCTACAGAGGAAGATTACTGCCTGAAAGGTCTGCATTTTGCGATCTGTAGGTCAAGACAATACACTTTCTTTGTACTAAAAGTTTGCTTTTCAATGTTCGAGCTCTTTAAACCGGGTTTTGAAACAATGTTGTTGAGTCTACGAGAACTCCCACTTGTTAAGATCATTTTGAAAAGCACAGTTTGTTGCTATGACGTCATCAATTTTGTAATTTTTTTCCACAGTAACTGTCTAAAACACCTTTATGTATCAAATTTGAATTGGAGATAAAGAATAAAGCAATCGAGAAAGGGAAAAGTGAACCATATCATCCTCCTTTGGTTCTTAGAACAAATTATCTGGAAACTGTTTCTTGTGACATTTTGCAGCGTTATGACGTCTTCTCCCTCAGCCCCAAGGCATCGAATAAAGCTACAGGTCATGACAATATACCAGCTAGGCTACTATAGTATATATGCGCATATATATGCGCATATATGCTATGCCTCTTACATGAAAGAGGCGTCCTTAAGTAGACATGCTGGCTTGCCGTCGTGACATAGCCTGTGTTGCAGACCCCATAATTTATTTTCGAATGAAGGCCGGAGAACCTTCTGTTTCGTAACATGTCTAAAGATGAATCGAGTCAACGTACGTGATATAAGGGTGCAAACGACAACTTTTGACTCAAGCTATTGCTGTTAGGTAGCACTGCATTTCTTATCAGAGTTCCCCTAAACTTGCCGCAAGTCTATTCCTCCAAACCGTCTGACTGATCAATTCCCAACATTGCAAGGATTCGCTTGGACTGATTGTATATTCGTAATTATCACTATCGATAGACTGGTGAACGCTGTTGTTGTTGCTATAGTTAGGGCAATGTCGTTAGTCCAAGATCCGCCCTTCCACTGAATGTTTGAATTGTGGGTCCAGGAACAACCCGAAAGAGAACGGGCAGACGGATTGAGGAAATACTTTAGGGGCAAAAACTTTCGCGGGCAGAAAGTGTCACGAGAAAATAGAAAATCGCGAAATTAAGGGCATAAACTTTCGCAAATGATGATTATTCAAACTTTCGAGTTCGAGAAAAAAGGATGCGTTTTCGTGTGAAAGAACTTTCGCGACTGAAGAAAAGTGAGGGGTGAAACATGATTTTCTATTCATTTTCAGAACTACCCACAGTCAAGTTGACAATTTACAAAGTTTTATATCCCAAGAGACTAAAGATCAAAATAATTAAGGAACAGCTACGCAAAAACTTGAAGAAACGAAAAAAATTGGATGGAAATAACTTTTGCGAGTCGAGAATTTTCTGTAATTTCCAGAGCAAACCTTTGCGAATTTTGAATTTAGATTATGCCTTGGCAGAAACTTTTGCAAAAACTGCCAAAAAACGCGAAAATCGCAAAAATTATTGCCCGCGAAAGTTTCAGCCCCTAAGCAATGAAAAGAAAATATCACCTGCAAAATCTTTGGCATCTCTGAAATAAGCTTCTTCTTTGTCCGGACTCATAGTATCGCTTCCTTCATATACAACATCGAGATCATCTTCCTCATCGTCAGATTCTTCATCCCTTGCCATTTCATCTTCATCTTCCTCGTATGCATCTGCTTCCATCTGCCTGTCGTCCTTTGCAACTTCATCTTCCTGATACATGGATGCTTCCCTCTTCAGGCCATCTTTTGAAGTTTTGCTCGCTTTTGCTTTAAGATTTAGAAAATTTAAAATATCATCTGTAATGTTGATTTTCATTTCAAAGTGATTTATGATATATTCTGTAGTTGTGGGGGAGAAGAGATAGGCTTTGTCTGATGAACTGATGATGTGTCCCCGGTGCAATGGGTTATGGCGCATGCACCCTGCGATTCCGAAACGCCACTGTGCATGAGCTTTAACCTACTGCACGGGGGACACATCAGTTTCCTCGGACAAAGCTATCTCGTCTCCCCAACAAGTAGATTTAAAAAGCTGATGCTCCATATGCCTAGACTTACGCCTTTCTTCTATCGTTTTCCTGAGTTCTTTGACTTGCTATGTAACTTGGTTAACAGGGAATCATAGACTGATGATATGGCCGTAGCTGGTCTCGGTTTGGTGTAGTAGTCTCGTTTTGGATAGCGATTCTTGGGAATCATCGTAATCAGTCTAAGGGAATCATAATATCACCTTAAACAGTGTGCCCAATTGAGGCTCGCGTAGATTGATTCCGCATTCACCATTCACAGTGCTAGAATTCAGCTTTCAATCAATCAGGAGTTGCTATTCAGACAGTTGTACTTGCATTAAAAAAAGCCGTTGATGAAGACTGGAGTTGTCGCAGCTTCGCTGAATTTATATTCTTGCTTCTACAGAGGACGATTATTGCTTGAAAGACATGCATCTTGCGATATGTAGGTCAGGACAACCAGAAACAACATAATTTCAATTTTAGAGCTCTTAAAGTGATATCAGCAAAC
The DNA here is from genome assembly GCA_964019985.1 of Aurelia sp. 4 Dawson et al 2005. Lineage (NCBI taxonomy): Eukaryota > Metazoa > Cnidaria > Scyphozoa > Semaeostomeae > Ulmaridae > Aurelia > Aurelia sp. 4 Dawson et al 2005. The sequence goes on along the minus strand of OZ026494.1, from coordinate 5,733,426 downwards.
CAAAGAACGCACTGCTTAATACTGTGAGTCCCAGAAAAGTTTCTCCAATTGTACCCTGGGTACCAGACTCTCTCTGAAAGAAAATTGAGAGAGTCTGGTACCCAGTTTCTCTTTTTTCTTTTCTCATAATTTTCTTTTAGAGAGAGTCTGGTACCCAGGGTATTCCGATTGAAATGTTCCTGAAAAACGATCATTGTCTTGTTTTGAACGATGTAAAGGGCAATGTCTTGCTTAAAGGCTAACTTGGATTCAATTAATATTCCCCAATGTTTTAGCTCACCAAAAGACCTCCAAAATATGACTTTCCAAAAATTTATGCTCGAGAAATCCTTGCAAAAAGTGGAAAGTCTAGCGATGGAAACACTTTCTATTTCTTCAATGTCTTACTTAAATCACAGGTGTGAAAGCATACAGCCGCTTGTCAATTTCACAAATAGGTATTTAAACTCGGCGGTAAACGTAGCAAAGTCAGATTTTTTTGAGGCTCTGGTACGCAGGGTAGGCAAACGCTAAAGTCCGGACCACAGGACCTTGCCTTGTGAAGTGTACTCTTTCTTCGAACATTAGTCAAAATAGTGCTTTTTACGGACCAAACAGACATATATGATTTTACTTTGGTCCCTTTATGGAGTTCAAGCTCCATACTGTTGGCAAGATATTGAGGTGCAAGTTTTAACGATTTTATTGATAAACCGTTTTCAGCTTTTTCTTGATCATCTCGGGTATTTCCTTTTCAGGAAAATGATTAAAGAAAATAAATGCTTGGGCATCGATGATAGATTTCCTTTAAGATTTTATCAAATAACACGCGCATTTACTAAAGTAACAGTTCAAACAGGGAAATCTTTTTTGGGACATCCAGTAAATAATTGCAAGAATCGGGCCATTTGTGAAAAACTGACTACAATAGGAGGGGTTATGAAGGTGCAAACCGATTCAAGGATTTATATACTCTAGGAACTGTCTCGGAGTGAATCATTTTTTATTGTTAACCACCCTAGTGGCGAAGATACTTTATCGAAGGAACTACTGTAACACACGAGCTGCACTATTTTGTAGCTTTTCAGTTTCTTAGGAGGTTGAACAAAAGCTACTGAATGTTTCAGAAAAACTTGGGATTCTTGAAAAAAATCTATTATAGAGTTCACTCTGCAAATTCTGTTCATCTGTTCTTTAAACTTTGTCGGAGAAAGGCAAACTCGAATTGAAAAGATGTCTAATTGCAATCTGTCGTTCCATTGTCTGATTATGTGCAATTTTACCAAACTAAGGAGTCATTAGAATCGTAAAATAAGCCCCCAATCACAAGCAAGTAAAGTACTCTCTTTGCTCGCACCAAAATATTCTCAACTCCTTTCTACGAACGTTCAGAAGTACCATGAGTGATAGGGCACCCAGTGTGTAGCAGTTTGGAACTTATGTCAAAAAGGAGCCACCTCAACTTAGTGTTTTTTGTGTTTTTAATTTATTTCTACTTGTTATACAACCACCTTTCACTGTTTTGTAATTTTGAAATTTTCGATCGTGAGCCACCTTAAGTGCAGATCCACCTTAATCGTAAAGGTCCAGCGGGAAAGCAAGGAACGCTAAAGCTTGTATTACAAAATCTGCCTTTGTCCTATCGTGATACTTTTAGTTTCCCACGACTTTTACAAGTGCAAAGTTGTTTTTCTCAATTCAGTTCATTTCGATGTTTGGGTGTAACTTTACTGTAATGTGATGTTTTGTTATCTTTAGAATAACATGATGACTTTTTATTTTCAATATTACTTTCAACATTAATAATCACTCATCGTTCGTTTCACTAACTGTTATTACTTTCTAGGCCGTGAAAAAATTTACTTTGCAACAAAAGAATTTCGAATGCAACAACATACGTCAAAAACTCCCTGTCCTTCACCATAAAGCAAAATGTTTAAAGTTATCATCGCAATCCAGTTAAAAGTAATTACTTTTCGAAAAATACTGTTACAAAAGCTTTAAAACTACAGATTAAATCATATAGAGAATTAGAGAATAAGAGGACGTAAGCGGTGAATCTTAAACTAGCCTCTTTTGTTCCATTAGAATAAAAACAACCCAACCTCTTTGGCTGACAGACAGAAAATTAGTTTGCAACCTTGTCTGTAATAGAGTATCTGCTGTATGGGGCTGGATGATTTTCCAAAATTCTAGCAGAAAATGTAATGGCCTAGATTCCTAAATATTTCTTAGCCCAATAGAAATAACCAGGATATTTGTCATGACCCCATGGAAGCTGATTTTTAGTTTTTAGAACACATTGTGAGACTGCACCACAAATCGATATTAGTCTGTTGGTATGTAATACAGCTTACCTGCTTGTAACATACATTTGGTTAAAATGATCCTGCAAAACTGCATACCTTGCAAATGTATTACTGTATTTACTGTAATTGAGTACAACTACTACGCGTAATACTGTAGCAGATGCTGGAGTTATTCGTGCGAATAATTGTTAAAATATGAATTCATAATTTTTTTGAGACTTTTCTTGCGACTTTTTTGTCTTGTTTCTGTATCTACAAATCGAATTTTTGCTTCTACAAGTCGAACAGCACCTCAACCTCGTTCTCAAGCCCCAAACAGTCTTCTTGCAATGTCGACCGTCGACCGATCGACGCAGTATCGACCCAGGCCGTTGTATCATCGTTGACAACACCTGAGCTTATCTAGGCCAATCGTAATGAAACTTTGGTGGCTTACAACAACAACAGCTTACAATTCACCACCGCAGTGAACGACGGGGGAAGCCAACGAGGTCATGCAGCTTTTCATTTAGATTCCGAATATTGACGTTGTTTTGCGAAATTATGCGCCATTTACGCGTAAAGTCAAGCTTTTGTGACGACGGTGAAACGTATTGACAATCAGCAGCTACGTCAGCTGGTGTAATCTGCATAGCGCAGGTAGGTTGTTAAGGCCAAGGACTATATCTCTGTGCCAAGGGGCTGTCACCCACAAAACGCCAAAATTCCTGTGTCAGGGGAATTGCAAAATGAAGTTACCTAAAACCAATATGAAAAGGACATGCCACATGATTAGTATAGTGTATTAGACAAGCCATTATATATTAGCCTCGTAATGATGACTTCGATTTACGCCGTTTTGTGCAGTGATGAAAAATCCTTAGATCAATGCCTGGCGTAGACACAACAATTAGCAAATCAATGTCATGAATGAAAACACTTTGTTGCAAATGATTAACTGTCTCTGACTGAGACATTGATAACTACATGAATCAATGGGGAATCAATAGACTTGCTCCAAGTCTATTCCGAGATATATCAACACTAAGGAACATAGTTACTTCTGCGGGGGCGTAAACCACGAAGAAGACGCTGCGAAGACGTCGCTTTTCCTTCGCAGCGTCCTCTTCGTGGTTTACGCCCCCGCAGAAGTAACTATGTTCCTTAGTGCTGATATATCTCGGAATAGACTTGGAGCAAGTCTAGGGAATCAATGAAGTAACGTTATTCTATCTATGTTCAATACCAGCAACTTAGAAATATGACACAACAGCATTAAAAAAATAAGAAACCAATTAAGAAATTTTTAGTGCTAAAATGGACAAAAATTCATGTTAAATTAAGAAACTTTTAGTACTATGGCATTATCCTATATAAGGAAAATCTGTATGTTGCAGAGAAATCATCCTTGATCAAATTGTGTAAATGAGAGTTAGGTAACATTTCCATTCAGGTAGACATTACTGCTTACTCGGCAACTGATATTTAGACCAGAGTCTACTGAATCTGTTTAGACTGACTGCATTTTTGTAGCTATCGCCATTGATAGACTAATGGACAATAGACCATTTCGAAAATTAAAATTGGAGACTGGGGAGAGCGGTTTGTTCTGGTAAATGGCGGATACAGTTCTGGTAAATGGCTGCCGCGGAGTGTGCCCGTTGAAGTGAATAAAGTAAACATGGCAATGGCTACTGCATAAAAAAGCAGCAACGGAGGTGTCTTAGGATTTAGCCAAATATATAGCTGTCGATGCAAAATACAAGCAAGCGTGTAATTTTTACCTCTATTCGCAACTGATTTCCTTTTCAGCCTTTATTTCGATGCTGCAAAGAGCAATGCTTGCTTCAAGTTTAGGCTCTTTCCGCATAACTTGACGAAATACATAATGCATTTGAAGTATTTAGAATAAGACAGCTTACTTTGACTTCGATTTTCAAGTGAATGGAATTTAACTGAAGTTTCTAATTTCGAATATCCTTGTTGAATTCGATTAAAATTGACGTGAGGAAAAAGCTCGAAAATAATTCGAATTTTCTTAATCTGACGGTTGAACGTACTTCAAAACTGAGATTTCAAAACTGAAATCCTAAAACAGCGCCGATGCTGTAGCTATCGTCTCCACAGCTGGCAAAACTCAATGTTTACTTCAACGGCCCAACTAAGTGGCAGCCATTTAGCAGAACTGCACCCGCCATTTACCAGAACAAACTGCTCTCCTCAGTCTCCGATTTTAATAGATGATTCCGCAAAAGATGGCGGACCTCATTTCACGCAATGCATGATAGGAATATGCCCCCTAGTAACGCATAGCTACCAAAACTTACAACTGCAGCATAAAATCTTGACCGCAGCTACGATAGATTTAGGCCGTCGCGACTTCATCGTGAGATCTATACTCTCATAAGCCTTCGCTAGCAATAATTTACAGTTTGTCTTCCAACAATATCAAGATGTAGATGGCCACCTGTTTTCGTTATTTCGTCATGATCTTCAAGAAGATTTTGACCTTGCTTACATAACTGATTGAAATGGAGAATTGTTGAAGAGACCCTGGATAAAAAAGTTCGAATAACATTCGAAAAAAGAATGAAATGATGCAAATTCTTTTCTCTTGAGATTTGCATAACATAAGTATTGCAATGGCTTCAGTTCACTCGACCGAACACAACGTTCGAACTCTTTAAAGAGTTCTCATTCTTTTGAGATTTTTCTCTGCCAAGTCTGCCGACTTTTAACTCTACTGTTTTCAGAATTTGCATCCTTTGGTACGCTTTGGTAGCAGAGGTTTTTATCTGCGAAGTCTACCGTTTTCAGAAGACTTCGCAGACTTCAGGTGTCCAAAGAATATGCGTGGATTTTACGATAAAGTTGAGATGCGGCGGCCTAAGTTTATCGTAGTTGTGGTCAAGATTTTATGCAGCAGTCGTAAATTTTGGTAGCTATGCGTTGCTAGGGGGCATATTCCTACCATGCATTGCGTGAAATGAGGTCCGCCATCTTTTGCGGAATCGTCTATTGTCGAAATGGTCTATTGAGCACTCAGTAGTTTTCTAACGTGCATACCAGTAGCTTTTTGACACTTGGTAAACTTATAGAATTAATAACCAGCATACTACCTGATTCACAAACAGCAACTATGAGAAGGAAAGCAGTAAGAAATATCAAAATCTTCATCTTGCAATGTTGAAAAGCCTGTCGAGTATAGAAGACAAAGAAAATCACAAAATTGCCATGTGAAAAAGAAAGCCAGAAATAGCCATGGGTCATAGAAAACATGGATGAATGAGAGGAAACATTTCATTCTTTATCATGATGTAGAACCAAAGCATACATGTGTCTTGATCGTTATTTCTGTCTGCCCTTCCTTCTTGCAGTTTCAGTTTGATTCATGTCACAGCAAAATATAGCCTAATTTGTATTTTCGGTAAAAACGAGACGGTCTTCGTTTGTAGTTTTGGCCGTTATTTCACAAAAAGGAAAAAAGGACAGCCTGGCATTTACAGAGAACAAAAAACAGGCCATGTTTTCCCATGTTTTGTATCAAAGTGAGACTGCAAGAAAGAAAGCAGACCGAAACAACGATAGAGACGCATGCATGATGCTCATATGAAGTATCGCTTTCGCTTCATCAGAAATAAACTTTACCTTTGAAAGCCTCGGTAGCCCGGATGGAGTGTCCATATGGGAAAGTTTTCATCCCACCTACCGAGACCTCGCCAGTATACCAGTGAGATCTCGCTTAGCAGGCCAGCCCGCCTGTAAATATGAACAGAAATCAAACTTTGTATTGGAATTAGGGATGACGTGAGATCTCGGCAAAGAGCTTCAGCCCAGTGAGCGGGCTGGTTCGCCTCCCTATGAACAGGCCCTAATACAGCACTCATTCGCGTACATCACTGAACTCCCATGCTGTGCTGGTTCCAACTCTGCCTCTATAGACGCCTATGTGCCACCCAAATTTCTACATGTTTACCGCTACCTCGTTCTACTCATGTTTGCGCTATGCTGAATAAATCTCAACCTTAACTAAACCAGAAAGAGTCTTGGAACAGGCAGCGAATTGGCATATTTTGAATTCTCATGACACACAAAATAGCATCTAGCAAATTAGGCTGTTTTAGCATGAAGACGTGAGTCAAGAAGACACCAACATAATTCTTTTGTTCGAGGACGTAAATTACAAAGCGAAATCAACTTAAAACTTTTGCAAGTCTCGAGAGACTTATTTTACGTTCTATTCTGAAACTGAAAACCTGAAAAGTATACTTTTGAAGGCCGCACTGCAAAAATAGGACGTCGAGAAGGGATACAAAATGAGAACTTTCACAAATGATGGGAATGCGAGAATGCAAAGTATTCTTAGGGAATTTGTCTGTCTGTGAGCAGCTTTCTGGGAGGGAAAAGGCAGGAAAATTAGAATGCGCTAAAAGCATTGAAAAGTAGCTGCGTTTTCAAAGACGTCCGTGTCTTGCTGCTAAAAGAGCCTATTAACCAAGTCCAAACAACCACTCAGGGACATAGGAAGCATCTCAAATTTGGAGGGGCACGACACCTTGAGGGCACTATTTTCTTACGAAAAAGGGGTATTTTCTAAGAATAAAAAGGGCACTTCTTTGTTCATTGCAAATTCTTGGGGGCACGTGCCCCTAGTGCCGCCCAGTTCCTACGTCTATGCAACTACTACATACGATTAAGTTAGATTACATGAGGGAGAAACCACACATAAGCTTTTCCCTCCAAATTCTCAAAAAAGAATCCGGATTCTCTATGCATTTCAACTCGATGGCAGCAATCTCGGGGAGGGGGTATCTTAGTACTTTTTGTGGTAAGGGGACGTGCCATTTTTAGGGGTACCTTTTTCAAACCGTCTCGGAATTATGGGTATCATTTTCACAGCTTTGAGACATTTTATGGAATTATGGGTATCCTTTTCAGGAAATTTTTCATAATTTCTAGAATTGCACTCCGGAGATTTATTCGATTTGCGGAATTATGGCCCTAAAAATCCTTCAGAGTTTACGGAATTATGGGTACCAATCTTTAGGGTAAAATGGCACGTCCCTGTCAGATAATAGGTTGAGATACCCCTCCCCCCGAGGCAGCAATACCCTGTACATTTGCATAGATGATAAACTGGACACAATAGTGGGTACAACATGAACCAAATTGGGGACAAAGATAAACAGCTTGCCGATGATTTTGACAGCACATGATTTTGAGGTCTCAATTATTTTCGTCCAACAGGGAAAAACTTATCCTTTCGATAACCTTTTTTATCAGTTCTGGTACATGTATGTCATCAAAGTAAATTTTGTGTTTGCCGAGTGTTTGCTACCAAACGAAGAGTTGCAAGTAAAAATGTTCTTGGCCTGAAATGCCTTCCCGAAGATTTTTCTTTTGACTTTCGACAATAAAAGATGTCTTTATTCTGCTCTTACATGGACTTGTCCAAGTCTCACTTTCTTTTTATCAGTCGAATGAGATAATAAGTGCTGCAGGGGAATGGAGGAGGAAACGGAGAAGGAGAGAGGAAAGTTTCCTCTCTCCTTCTCCTCCGCAAGTGCTTATCCATTCCCCCGCAGCGCTGTTTACTCTGCGCGTTCTTATCTCAGTCGACTGATAAAGAAAGTGAGACTTGGACAAGTCCAGCCCTTACAGCATGCTGTATTTGAAGTTGACCATGCCTGCCAAAATAACAATTAAAAATGACGAAAGATTCCATCAATGTCTCAAAACTGCGTATCATTGGAAAGACAGTAGATATCATATTTTTAAAATCATACATTTTTTGGTAATTTTGGATATGGTTCGCCTGCGATTTGCTGAAAAGTCCTGTATATAAGCAGCACATTCTTGTACACTTCAGAAACTTTACAGCCATGCTAGTAAGCCTGCGGGGTTTTGCCTTGTGGGTTTTTCTTCAGGCAATCTCCCGCTTTTCAACTGTATATTCTTAGAATTTTGTTTAAGAGATTAGTGGTTTATCGGTAAAGGGGGTGAGGCTGGACCAGATAGGAGTCTGGAACGAGACATTATTTGCAGTGCATGGTTAGTGAAGCGATCTCATAGAGCGAGGAAAACTCCACAAGAACAGTAGCAAAAGGCGAATTCAGTAGAGGGGTGGCACGAGATCACGAGATATGCCTCTCAAGCAGTAAAGCCTGGCTCACCCTGGGTCCTTTGGGAGACTGATGATTTTCCGCTAAGTTTTGCTCCATTGAATTTAATTGTTATTTACTGGAGTGGGTTTAGTGGGGATATCGTTGGGGTAAATGGAGCGAAAACAAGGACGAATGTAATAAGTCTAGGTCCTTGAGTCGTTATGGTCGTGCAGAAAGACTCAAAAGTCAAAGACTCAGTGTTTGAGTCCTTGGTCTTGTGGGTCCTTCAACATGGCCCATGAAAATGGCGACAAATAAAGGCCAATAAAGAAACGACACATGCAAGGAATGCTGGATGAAAGAGACCCTTTAAATCTAAAATGAAAACCCTTCGTAATTTTGGCATAAGAAATTACTTCGCCTTACCTTATATTGTATCATTGGTGCTGTAAAGTCTCAAAGCTCGAAATGCAAAAATCATGTTGCAAGAAAATCTAGAATAAAAAGTACATCTTACCTGATGTTTTCTCTCAGTTGAGCCAGGAAGAGAATATTTTTTCATGGTCGAACAACCCATTTTATAGTGATGTAGCTCAAATCTAAATGGTTCATTGGCTCCATAGGGGGGGGGGAATCCCCAATCAGCCATGATCAACCATGAAGACTTTTAACCTGTATGCATTTATGCGTGTATGTGTGTATGGACGTATGTATTTATTTGCCACTAGATAAAAACAATTTACAAAGTAATGCTTGAATAGAAATATAAAAACTTCGAAGTGTGTTTGATGAAGTATGATTTAGTAGGGCCGAAATATGAGCATAAGAAAGAATATGAGGTGTCAGTAGTGCACATATACGCCATCTTCCTCTTTTCAAACCACTTTCTTTGATCTTGTATTTAAACGCGCTGATCTTATTGGTGGATTTTAAATCAGATGCTAGACTGTTCCGTATTTTTGTCCCTTGGTAAGAAAGACATTTTAGGCTTGTGTTACTTTTATGAAAAGGGACGTTTAGTCTAAACTTCGACCTTCTTGGAATTCCACTTTGCCTTTGCCCTTTGCCAATGTCCAGTGATTTGTCACCAAGGTAGTGACATTTCAAATGTTATCAAAATCGAAAGCCTCCGGACGGGAAAGTTGCGGCAAAAGAAAAAGCTTTTGGACACCTTGTCGAGGATTTCGGGCCGAAGAACTGTCGTACAAGCAATTCTTGCATGATACTAAAGTTATACTAGCTGTCGTCAATTAATCATCTGACTTAAACTAACTACATGCGGTAGATGCATCAAAAGGTATTGAGCAAAACTATTCAACCAAAGAAATAGTTCTGAAAGCAGTTTTCAAAATTACAGACAAAACAAGAGGTACTTTCTTCGACTAAAGAACATTGTGAAAACTTATTTTGGAAGCAGGATAAGCGGATCAGCCATGACAGTACATCATTGTTTAACAGGACCATGGGATCGACGGTGTTTCTTCGTCTATTTTTAAAGAACTAGAAACTTTCACGCAAGAATTTATCCAAAAGTCTGGGATTTTCATGTACCTTTATGGACTGGAATATTTTCGATGTACCAGATACTACATAAGAAAATTGCTTCTAACTATGGAAGTTCATCAGTTTTAAAGAGGTTGCCATAGCGTTTCACTGGAAACATAAGAGATTGCATAAGTTTTGTCAAAAATTGCAACTCTAAAATCTTCGACCCGTTACTTACCTTAACAAACCTAAGGGCATATGTCATGAACGTGACTGGCTCATGCAATACAGTTCTCGATCTATTGTGCATCACAATGCACAGGATCGAGGCTGAATTTTATTACAATGAAAGTTCATGAAACAGAAATCAAGAAACAATGGAATTCCATTCCAAACTCGTTTTTTGTAGTAACCAATTGCTAAAATCGATGTTACCTCTCAGAAATGCCAGGGCTTTTTCTCCGGGTTTCTTAACAGCAATGTTGGTAAAGTGATGAATTAGTTCAACAAAGTTTGTAATGAGAACACCGAATTTCGTGGCAACAAATGTTTGCATTTGCTCGTTTTTCGCCAAAATTCGCCAAAGGTGATTCGGTGAATGTCAAATTGGCATGAGGTTTTCATTGGCATGAATTTCCTAAATGTAGAAAGAGTTGAATATTTTACGATAAGATAATGACATACGATAACCTTTTCGTACTGTACTACAAAACAAGCAAAGGTATTGAAGCTTTGGAAGAGTCACTGAAGGGTTAAGGAGCTTTTGAGACATCACATGAATTAAATAAAAGCCCTGATTCAAGAAAGTTTATTATTCCTGCAAACTATCCCACTTCGAATGATATGCGTAAGTTAATTAAAAAGGTTCTGGTTAATTTTTTCCCTTAAATTTCAGGACAGGAAGAAGTTTCTTCGTGTTTTTTCGTAAAGCATGTTTATCCGTTTATCTACGGTACAATTGCCATGTTAAGAACGATACAAAAACGGTCAAACCGCACCTTGTTACATAAGACTGTCAAAATATCTGTTCCTATCAAATTTGATCCTGCGGTAAAAATTATGTAACGTTGTTGTTTTGCCTGACTAACTAGGATTATATTGTTCGCCCGCAAATCTGCTAAGATCTTTCAACCTTAGACAATCACTACACTTTTTGTCTACGTCTTTTAGAAAGTAACAAAATATGACTCGAGGAGTCAAATTATCACAAAATTGACAATAAAAGCTACGAATCATTATCCAGTATGATATGATTTTGTGTCAATTCCACTAATTTTCACCTTTACCGGCGAATTTCAGGCATTGGAAGTCATAAAAATGATAACGAGGCAGTCGTCTGTAGCAGAGAACCGAAGAGGTACGTGCAGAGCTTTCTCAGGAATAGCTTTCAGAGTCTGATAATCGTTTACCTGCCTTAAATATGAAGATTTCATTTTTTTTCAACAATTTCGATCAATCTTTACACGCCATTTTGTGGGGATCGTAGGGGCTCAACAAAAACCGTAAAACCGCCAAAATATTTCAGAAAAACCGGAAAGCCGTCTCAAAATTCAGCTAAAACCGTTTTCACATTTTTCCGTGCTCTGCACGTACCTCTTCGGTTCTCTGCTACAGACGACTGCCTCGTTATCATTTTTATGACTTCCAATGCCTGAAATTCGCCGGTAAAGGTGAAAATTAGTGGAATTGACACAAAATCATATCGTACTGGATAATGATTCGTAGCTTTTATTGTCAATTTTGTGATAATTTGACTCCTCGAGTCATATTTTGTAAAGAAATCTGGAAACTGTTGAGAAAGAGAGGAACCGTAAAACAATCATTTTTACAGCCAAAAACCGTTAAACCGTTCCAAAAATAGCTAGAAACCGCAAACCCTCAGCCCCTACGACCTCCACCATTTTCAAAGCAACCAAAATATCAAATTAAAGGCTCCCATTAGCTATGTTTGAAGAATGAGATAATGCACGTAGCTTTGCTTCATAAAGTAATAAATATTTATCTGCAATTGCAACTGTTTAAGGTAGGATTTAGTATATATCGGGATGGCAATAACCTAACCAGCCAACTTGAAGGAGACCAGATTTCTTGATAAGGAACAAAATTATTACATCGGACGACTTTGCAACTTTGTTGATGATCTCATCAACAGCGAGAGTTTGTTAGGAACACCTAGTAATTAGCCTTAATCAGGAGAAATCGATTGGCAACTCATCGAAATTTGATACTCAAAATCCGATAACTTTAAGAAACTTTCAGTGCTTCCCCAAATCCTCAGTTTCTTATCCAAATATGTGTAGATGTTTCGGTGCTACTCCAAATCCCTAGGTTCTTACCAAAATTGCGTGTAAGTGTAGAGAACAAGGGACGTTGGGCAGTACCGACAAATTTTTACTTTAGCCAGAAACCAGCTGCTACCTGAACAGTGTGGCACTTGTTCCTGGATAACCTGATTGAGTTGCTTGCCCCTTGACAACACTCGTCCATGTTGAAGATATCAAACAGAAAGGAAAGCTTCAATTGCTATGATTATGTGAATGTTTACATCCAGTGGTATTTTCTGGACTATTGAATTCGCCGCAATATCTTAGCGAACTGCAAATATTATTTGAATCAAGATTAACATTTTAAATAAGTTTTAACTTCCAACAACGTCCTTGGCCTGCTTTAATATCTTTTTGATACTCTTTGAACAAAAGATTTAGCTCCCAAAAGGGAATGAAGATAGATTAAAGAATTGATTCGAAACAGGCTTTAAAGCATGCAACATGGCAGAATTGATTAACAATGTGAGCATAGGTTTCAAATCTTTAAAAAGCTGGGTGTAAAATTCTATGACCTATTTCTTTGAACTGAACGGCTTCGAAGAAACTTGCACTATTTTACAGTAAATCTGCCGTTGGAGTTTTCTGAAATCTTCAATATTTTTAAGAATTACACTGGTTTTCTTCTTTTTTCAGAATTCAAGAAAATTTTCGAAAAAAACTTAAAACTATTGTAATTTCTAAACCTCGTGACGAAAGATCAAATAATTTTAAGAAAACCATAGTTTATGGATGCCTAAAATATGGCATCAAGCAAAACTCTTTCACTGTTCTGCTTTGTGATTTAGAAATTTGATAACGACACATCATAAGATGAACTGAAATATGAAATAGGCTGTAATTTCGACAAATATGCAAGATTTGTGAGAAGTCCAACGGTAGAATCCTAGAAAAATGGCTAAGGTTTCTTTGTAGTCATTCAGTTTAAAGAAATAAGTAACTGAATTTTACACCCGCCTTTTTTCGTAGATTTAAATATCTGGAACCCATGCTAACAGTGTGTAAGCATAGTCTTTCAAAAGACTATGGTGTAAGTATCTTGCTCTGAAATTATTACCAAAGGGCAAATGTGGAATAGCATTGGTCTTTAGATACGATATGTCATATAAAGATATTCTCCTCCAATAAAACAATTGGAGTCTTGTGCATTGGAAGTTATGCGTTATCGTAAATCTCCTTGCCATTTGATTTGAGACTAAGAAAGCATATATAGGGTAAGGGGGGATAATTCGGGTCTTTTTGCTAGAAATTGAATTAAAGTACCAGGCACTACCCAATAATTCCTCGAAACCAATAATTTCATTCTGCCAATCCTAATGCATAAGACGAGTAAGGTCACCACCCAGAAGAGACTACATATTAGTAAGTTATGATTCAAACACGTTCTGGGTTTGGGAAACGTCGTCTAGTCCTGTGGGTACGCTATTTTGAGTACAGTTCATATTTCTAGGGTTGTTTTTGACAAAATTTGATACAATTATCGCCAAACAGGCAATTTCTTCAAAATATCGCAACACAGTAAATCAGAGAGAAGAGAGAGGCAGCTAGTATCAAGAGCTTCTAATATCAATCGCTTCGATTCGTCTGTGGCAATACTATCAATAAAGTCATCCGGATTTTCTCCGGAAGAGCCGACGCCTAGACTCAAAATAAAGTCCCATTTACAACAACAACAGCATTTTCATAATTGAATTGCTATTTTTGTTATAGTTGTTGTTATTGAACAAACCGACAGTTTCTATGCTCCTGCGCAACAACGTATCTCCGCTGCAGTGATCGTAAAAATAGAATTTTGCATGTGTCATTTTTATTTTACCATATTTATTCGCGGAAAATTCATTCAGTTAACAAAAATATAACAAATGTAATAGGCCTACATACAGGAATTGGTTAATGGCAATATGAATCTAATTTACCTACAAGACTTAAATACTGCTCTTCCAAGAATCCGTGTGTTCGATTTTTTTTTCTTTTTCAGCTCTAAGAATGAGCTTTCAGTCTAATTTGAATGCGACTACAGACTTAGCATCTTTGATGGATTGTGTAAGCGTACGAGGCGGGGAGGCCGGAGACGGTAACCCCCAACTTTCGAAAAAGCATCGAAAATGAGCCCCACTCGGGCAAAAGTTTGGCCTTCTTAGTCGGGCAAAAATGTTGGTAAACAATGGGCTTTGTGTCGGATAGCCACCCTAGATTTTTTCTTCCCGTACGCTTATGAAGTTGAGCCTTAGAAAATGCACGTCTCTTTTGTTTTTGTATCATATTTTGAAATGGAAGACCTTTCTTCATATTTGTTCTGCAGGATTTCGGGACAGAGGTTGTTCACTACTTTGTATGTCCTAAGTGAACGATAAAAATTCATTACCTGATTTACATTTAGTGGCATTCTTTCCCATGAACCCTTAAATCTTTATGAGTCAATCAATAAAAAATGCTCCGTTTTGTAGCCGCTGAAATGCTTCCATTTATGTATCGGATAAACTTCCCCAGACTACATTTGCATATCTCAAATGACTTTCTACTAGTGCGTAATAAACTTCCATAAGTTGTAACTGGGATATTCTGTTCCTTAACTTTTTCAAAGATGGTAGGCCGGTGGCAATTTTTTCCTTGACTGCAGGGCCGAAGCCAATGGGGGAGCCGGGGGGAGCGGAGCGCCCCCAGGAGACCGTTTGTCGGAAAATTTTGCTCTCTTGTTGGAATTTTTGTGATTTAAATGGCTAGTTTTGGAGGATTTTGAGGAAGAATAATGCATAAAAACATGAATTTATTAGTGTCGAAATACATAAATTCCAACAGAAATTATTGAACTTATGTCATATTATTGATCGATATTCACTAATTGTGTTGATTTCAAGGTTGGATTGCGAAATGTGGCCAAATTTCAGTACTAAGGAGCTAGATCGGTCATAGAATGCACGAATTTAACTTTTGTTCCTACAACTGTCGTTGTTGTTGTTGTCGTTGATGGTTTTATAGTCGGAAAATTTTTGTTCTTCGCCCCCCTACGCTAGACTTGATTACATGTCGTTGTTTCGCTTTTGGCTGAACTGATATCGCTACAACTACGGCTTATTCCCCCGGCGGGTGCACTTCAATATAAAAAGTGATACACAAGCTTGTCTGAAGCTTTCCAAAACATACCCTTTTCACTGAGAAATGACTCCGCAGTTGGACCCTATTCACTAACATTTCATCACAATGTTTCATACATGTATACCCCTATTCTTGAGAATCACTGATATGCTCTGCAGACTATTTCCTTTAGACGTCACTAAAGTAAGCAGTGAATTACCAACTACTGAAAATGGAACAGAACATTTGTATATTTTTCTCAGTTCAACAGAACATAGACACTAATACTGCATACAGTATATCCTTTCCACTACACATCAATTCACTGAACAAAAATATGGTTGAAACCATATTGTATGGTTTGGTCTCAGTCATATACCCTACAAACTCAGGTTTCTAAATTCTTTTAACACTGGTTTTGTGCAGTCTAGGTTTCTGGCTGTATATGCATGAGATTTGGTCAATGTTGACCAAAGCACAACAGTCTCGAAGAAACATAAATTGCATCTCCTTTACAGCACTAAAATTCATTTTAATTTCAAGGAAATGTTGCCCTTATTATTGTTTGATCATACCATTTCCGAGAAAATATCTGGCAAACAAAATATTTAAGTTTTAGGCCTGGTGGTCCTAACCCTCTTTGAGCCTGAAGAAAATAGTAATTGAAATGAAAAACAACTGGGGCCAAATGACTGTCTTACCACAACCAAATTACATGTAAACAGCATCAGTAAAATGATTCTTTTCAACTTCTTCATCACTCACGATGCAATTTGAGGTTTGTTCGGCTCATCGCTTCTAAACTTTTCCCGCGTTTTTAGAATGCCTCGGATTGCAAAAGAGGCCCACATTCTTCCGCATTGTTTCAATGGAAAGATGGCTGTATGTTTGTTAGAGACTCTAGTCAAAATGTAATAATCTTTGAGTGAATGCTCCACTACCATGAAGTTACAGTGCCTGTGGTAAGATGTTTTGCTATGGAGATGCTTTTGCTTTTATTTCTCAAGACAGAAAAATGTAAATCTATTGTTGAACTGAATAGCCTGAGATCAGGCTCTGGTAAAGAAGCTATGCAGCATGAAGGAAAAGCTGATCATCCTGCCAAAAAGCAAACGGTGTCAGGCTTCCAATCAGAGAAAATGGAGTTACTGATGTAAAATGGCTTTTCCAATTGCAATGTATCACCAGTTACCTTGGAAAAGGAAACATGACCCCTTCAAGAAGAATTCACAAGTCTTGCTGTTCTTGCCTTTGGATGTGTCTCAAGGGTGCTGGGTTCTGCCCTCCCTTCTGTCTGCACCTGCTTTTAGATTTAGCCAGTGGCTTCCTTAGTGTTTGCTATAAGCAAAAGAGTTATGACTGAATTTTATACACATCAAATGAGGCATTGACTTTGTCCAAAGAAAGATTTTTACACCACAGACATTTTTAAACATAGACTGTTTTGTTCTCAAGAAGCAGAGAAAGGAAGTGTATATATGATAATGACATTATGAATTTGATAATAATTCAGAATCAAGTTTATTGCACCCCATGACTAGTCTTATATACATCATATGAGAAAACAGTAAACAGCAGTCTTATTACTTGAAAATGTTTGGTTTTGATTGAAGGGCCTTTTCTCAAAATTCGCTGACTATATTTTAAAATAACCCCCCTTTTTATAAATCCTAGGTCCTAGGATTTGAAATTTTTTTTACCCCTTTCTCAGTGAATATACAGACAAGCTTGCGTATCACTTTTTATATACAAGTGCACCCGCCGGGCTTATTCCCAAACGCTTGCGGAAACGGTAGAGTTTCGTACTGATTCTATTTGAAACCTTTCCGCTGCTCCACGAAAGAGTTCGATTGAGCAGTGTTGGAGTCTCTATCACTATTGTGTACATTCGAACATTCTACAAAATGTATCAATCTGTCGTTCGATTCGCATTCTTTTTTAGAATGTAGCTGTGGGCCTAAATCATCTCCTTCACAACCACTGGGTCTAAAATGCCTTAGAAATCAGTTTTTAGAGCTGCTGTACCATCAAATTAGGTATCAGTACTTCCGTAAAGGATCATTCTTGCGACAAAAGCAAAAACCGCCTTGCTCTAAGCCAAATGCTGATCGGTAGACGACGGGGAGACAGAATCCTGTCGCCGATTGGAATTTTTTGCCGTTTTTACAGCTCTATGTCCATAAGGCCCTCAGTGGAGCGATAACAACAACAATAATTCAACTCAATGAGATGAGCGTAACTTGAGGGTCCTTACGGTAGTGAGGCTACCCCTACGCAGTCATGGCTGGTGGTAGGCTGGTATCGGCCCTGCTTGACTGATCCATTCGCCGATTGAAATTTTTTGCCGTTTTTACAGCTCTGTGTCCATAAGGCCCTCAGTGGAGCAATAACAACAACAACAATTCAACTCAATGAGATGAGCGTAACTTGAGGGTCCTTACGGTAGTGAGGCTACCCCTACGCAGTCATGGCTGGTAGGCTGGTATCGGCCCTGCTTGACTGATCCATGGTCTTATGACTGATCTGAAGTAGTCTCTCCAGTTTAGTTCGTCATCGACCGTCACTCCAAAGTATTTTGTTTAGTTAACCCTACTTATTTCATTTCGTCCAAGAACGAATGGAGGTAATTTGTCTGAAACGGCGAATGAGATCTCCGATATCGAAGGATGGATAGTTGTTTCTGTGTGGTCTGCATATAAGTTTCGCTTTCTAGAATTGTAAACACGCCTCAAAATCATTAAGGTAGATAATGAATGAAAGGGAACCGAGACATTTTTTTACATTCACTAAAAAATTACAATATAAGTTTACAAACTATACTGCGTTAAAAAATTACGATACAACTATACAAGATTACTAGAACGATACCTAGGGGAGCAAAAAGGCTATGACTACCTCGAGGCTAATTTAACATAGAGATAAAAACTATGGACCGAGACATGAACCCATTGGTACGAATAGATAGAGATGAATGAAGTCTGTTCAGTATCTCAGGGTCATCGCCCTTCACCCGTCCTTTGCAAAACTGCGTATGCCCCAAAAGGTTTCTTTCGTCCCATTGATCAGCAAGCCAACAGAGTTACTCCCTTTTCTTTGTGATTTACAAAAGGGGGAATTCGCAGCATCCCGAAAGGTACAATTTAATCACTTAATCTTCCAATCAATGAGCACAGGGAAATAAGAGACTCGGACAAGCAGTCTCACAGTCACGTATGTGGACCTAAAATCGAAAAAGGATAAGACGATTGAAATTGATCTTCAAATTCATGTGACGCAACCAAGCCCCCTATTTCTTCGATAATATTTGAGCCAGCTTTATTAATTTCTCAGGAAGCTTTAGAGCAAGATAATCCTTTGTGATTTGATGTTACTGCTTAAAACTGCTTTTCGCATTTTTTGATTAAAAGTATAATTGTAATAAGAACTTCTTTGTTTTGTTTCTTGAAGCTCTTCCTGGAAGAAATCTGCAATTCAATGATGTATACAAGCCAGATCATTGAATTGCTTAAAGTTAAAAAATACCCAAGAGTTTCCAATGTTTCCAATGTAAGACGATTTCAGCTGTGCAGAAAATGCTATTGTTTATAGTGCATAAATATGGGTGTTGGCACTTTGGTAAATCATCTTATGCTTGTCCAGTTGAGGAGGAAGTAAGTGTTAAGATCGACGTTTTCAAAATGAAGACTTCTGTATTCCTCGCAGCTTTGGTGCTTCTACTTGCTGTCGCTGAACTAGGTATCTTATAGACCTTTACACAAAATCGCAACAATCTATTGAAATACTGACTTGCCGGTTTGGCCTCACTTTGGAGTCGCCTAACGGCGTACGTCTCAAACGGCAGCTCATCCAACTTGTTAGCAATGCTTGATTTAGAAACAGAGTGCCTTGTATGCAGCGATGAAATTTTATGTCTTTTTTAAAAATTATTTTATTCGTCTTGGTATTGCAGTAAAGTAGTTTGCAAGAAGCGTTAGATAAGCACCTTGTGTTGTAAAATTTGATTAGATATATAAAAAAGTGCTGAGAACGTACCAAGATTTCAAAGCCTGGAAAAAGTCATAAAAGCCTGGAATGGAGACATGCATTGCTGTATGATATATGTAAATAAGTAGGTCAACATTTTTCTTTCGTTGTTTGTAACTAGTTGGCATTAATTAGTTTGTACGTAACTATTTTTGCCAATTTTCTCACACATTCTGTTCATATACTTCGTGATTTTCAGCTATATCATCGAAGACACTTGATACAGTGAACGATGCCAGAAAGCACCGACACGAGAAGGAAGAAATGATAAGGTACCAGGAAGATGTCAATAAGATAGAACAAGAAGCATTTTTAGAGGATGCTGCTGAAAGAGAAGAAGATGATGAAGATTTTGTTGCTGAGGCAAGTTATGAAATGAGTAAGGAAGAAGAAAGAGATTATTTCAAAGATGCTAAAGATTTCCACGGTGATAAACCTACTGATCCTTGTATATTGAGTAGAGCTGTCTATACCCAGACTACCTTTATTCTAGGTGGTGTTGTTGGCAGAATGCCTTTCACTGTAATTCCGAACCAAGGCCGTACGCAGGAAATTTTCAGCATGGGGGCAGTGGATGCAGCAACACTCATGATAAAGTGAGTCAAAGAGAGAGGAAATGGGGTTCGGAAAAATGGAGATTGTACTCTGTTGTGGGTATAGCACTTAAAAATACCGTTCAAAGCCTTTCTTGTGCAAAGAGCCTAGTCTTCTCTCGCATTTACTTGAAAAATTCATAGATTTACATCATTTACATTATTTTTGAATTTAGATGTTGTGACCTACACAGCTGTTCTGCTACTGTGCTCGAGAAAAGTATTGCAATAGGGACCTACCAGCGTTGTTATTCACTTTACCAATTTTTTAAACTGCTGTTACACACGCACTAGGTTGCAATGTCAGATGGTAGAGTTACATGGCTTCAGGAGCATTTATTCACTGAAAGGATACCACTAACCTCCGGTAAACCACTGAAAGTGATCTTTAGTTAATTTATTATTTAGAATTATGAAATGACGAAGGTAGGTAAAAATTTAACTGAACTGCTTTATACCAGTCATCGATGTAACAACTGTCAAAATTCGTCAACATGAAAGCTGCATTTTACAAAGTAAAACTTCCGAAACAGTCAAGGACAACAGTCTATTTATCAATGCAATTCAGCTGATTAAGCGATATTATTCGGCGTGCAATATACAAGTTTTTGTAACTTTGAATATCTCCATGACTTCAGAGGTCGAATGTGATGTACACTGTTCAATAAAAATTTAGCTTTGAAAATTTCTGGGGGGCAACTGCCCCCTTGCCCCCCCGCTATATATGGCTTTGTTCCGGACACCCCTATTTTTGGGATTACTAAAGCACCTTTCAATTTTTTGTGAGCTTAAGGTCTTCTGCGATTTCTATCATGTTTAGATCCCGAGATTCTTTCCTGTTGTGTATGAGATTTTTTGCAGTGTTTGTCCATTTGAACTGTTATAATTCCTACTTTAAAATATCAATAACGTGCTCTACTAAGACCTCGTGTCCTCATTCACATTCATGATAAGGCCTTGTTAAATTATGCTTCGCCAAAAGCACACTAAAATCTATACCTTATTGTTCATTGCAACAACCTCTATTATATTACGCATTATGAAAAAAAGGCCAACTCGAATTTTAATGCTATCCCTTTCACTATAACTATGGGTGTTTTCATCCTGTAGTTATAAACAATGTAGTATAAAAATTGTACTGTGTTTATTTCATTATGTCTAAATCACTGTAAATTTTTACTTTTATGACAAATTGATACATGCATACAAACATATATACATACATACGTTCAATCAGGGTGTATCATTAAAATTTTTTCCGCGTTTGATTGAATATGAAAATGATGAAACCATGAATGAGTACTTTGCTCTGCAACCGTTTTTCTGAGATTTCGAATTAATTTTCGAAACAAGGATCTTGTAAATGCGCCAAACGTAGTGGAGTTACAAGCCTTTGAATTTCAAGATTTTGCAAAAGCTGGAACCAGAGGCCTCGAAATGGCATCTTATTGTAAAAGTCGCATGGGCTATCGTTTGTATGGTATGTGTTATTTATCATTTGTTTCAGGGTAAACCAAATGGTATTTGAAAAGGTTTTCGGTGGATACTTCGACGAAAAAAAACAAGTATCTCGTCGATCAAGTTCGAAACTATTGTTTTTGCATACATACAATCTTAACCCTTTGACGCCCGGCTAAAATTAAGCTTAGCAGGAGGAAAATCAAATGTAGTCGTTTTCCAGGGGGTATCATAATCAGTGATTCAGTAAGCAATAGATAAACGCAATGTGCATAACCTTTCGAATCAATCAAAATTACAAATGCTTTACCCCCTGAAAAATTTGCAGTTCTCAATGAATACTTTTGGGCCATATGGCCCTTCCGAGGGTGAAAGGGTTAAGCAACTTTTGACAATTATTATCAGAATTAGATTACTTTCGAAATCCTATTGGTTTTGCACTGATATCATGGTATGACATTGAATGAGCTTCCTTTACACCGATCTTTGAGCTTTCTTTGCATTACAAATACAGTAAAACCCCGCAAACAAGAACATAGCAAAATAAGAACCGGCAGACTGATTTTGTGGCAAAAGACACCCACAGATAATAACCAAAAACAGACTGATTTACTTCAATTTTCTTATGAGATGGCACACGTAATTAAGAAATTGCATCATATCAGTGTAAACAAACCCCTAACTATTGATAACTGAACACCTTTATCCGATTTCAGGGATATGCAAATTGTTTTATCAAGCCATATGATATAAACTGCTTTGTCAACAACAAAAATGCCATACTCTCTAATATTCAAATGCAGTCTTTATACCCTCAAGTTTACTTAAAACATACTTTATACTGTAGCTATATATTCATCATAGTCACAAGTGTCCTTGCCATAAGAAACACACCCTGAAAATTTCATAAGTACCTCATTTATAAGAACCTAGCCAGTCTGTTTCTTAGAAAAGTATGTTCTTGTTTGCGGAGTTTTAAAGTAACATATGAACCAATGGGGGCCTTTGTCTTCAGCTGCCGCACATGTTTGATCTTTAAAAGCCCAAACAACTCAGTGAATTTTCAACTGATTTGCTACATTCTAAAGGGGGGGGGGCTCATCAAATTATTCGACTTTTGAATAGATATTAAAAGTAACGATAACATAATTTTTGCAAATCGGTTGAAAATTCGCTGATTTGTGAACTTTTAAAGATAAAAAATATGCGACGGCTGAAACCAGAGACCTCCGGATTATATGAAATGGAAAATACTCGAAGACCGAGGTAAAAGAAGCTTATCCAATGTCATACCTTTCGTCGATATCAGATCAAACCAAATTGGACTTCCAAGTACTCTAATCCTTGCGATCATTGTCAAAATTTGCTTAACATAGCATATGCTAGAAAACAGTGGTTCAAAACATAATCGACGAGAGACTGAATCTGTTCCTCAAAGCATCCATATGCTTGACAGTGACGTTATCAAAACCTGATAGTCCAATTTGGTTCGCCTTGAAACAATTGAGAAATAACAGAAACAATGGCCCATGGGATTTTTACCAAAATGTCATTTCGAGGCCTCTGGCTTCAGCTTTCGCACT
Organism: Aurelia sp. 4 Dawson et al 2005; assembly: GCA_964019985.1. Taxonomy (NCBI): domain Eukaryota; kingdom Metazoa; phylum Cnidaria; class Scyphozoa; order Semaeostomeae; family Ulmaridae; genus Aurelia; species Aurelia sp. 4 Dawson et al 2005. The sequence continues at coordinate 5,710,514 of OZ026494.1, read as the reverse complement.
TGCAAAGGCTTGTAACTACATGCATTTTTAGCGGATATGCAAGATTCTTGTGTCAAAAATCAACTTAAAATCTCATAAAAAGGGTTACGTCACCAAATGTTCATTCAGCATGTCGTTATTTTTTAGTACTTAATCAAACATCGAACAATATTTTTGAGACAGCCTGTAGTCTCTAAAATCACTTTCAAAGTCTTATGGGCAGGGCCATAATCCCATGAGCCTGTTGAGTTTATCGTTATTTTTCAATATTCAGTCAAACTTCGAATAATTTTTTTGAGACACCCTCTACATATATACATATCTTATACAACAACAAACCAAATTCCTCTTTCAGTTCAATGCAAGTATAATCAGTTGGGCAAAAAATACAGAGGAACAGTTAGCAAGACAAGAGAGGGTGTAGCTTGTCAAAGATGGGATTCACAGAAACCGCACAGGCATTTGATAACTCCAGAGAATAATCCAGGGGAAGGCCTAACCAACAATCACTGCAGGAATCCTGATAACGAGGCTGCCGGACCATGGTGCTACACAATGGGAAGAAAGAGATATGATTTCTGTGCCATTCCACTTTGTTCTTCAAGTGAGTAACTCTGTTTAGGTTGCGGCAAAAGCTATAGGACAACATTTATGTGGCAAATCTATGGATTGTAGAAAATCAGCTGGAGCAGACCAAATCGCTCCTAGGCATTTGGTTTTAGCGAGGAGTGACTTGTATTACCCTTAGCTAATGCAATGAGCAAATCAATTTGAGGAAGTAGGCTCCCGGATAATGGAACGCGTGCAGTAGTTTGGTTACTTGATAAGGAAGAGTTAGATCATGGGTTGTGGGAAAATTAGAAGTTCCTGTAAAGAATAAGAACCGTCAGGCCTACCTTGTGTGTTCTCTGTTTTTCCATCCTCTCCGTTGTACCGTCGATTTAGCATCATCCTCATCTTGGCTGTTCCAACAAGTAAAATGGCCTAAATAGTCTTCTGTCTTGTTTTCAAGAGCACGAGAGCACAGCCTCAGATCTCACAGGCCAAACTGAAGCTGTGCTCTCGTGCTCTTGAAAACAAGACAGAAGACTATTTAGGCCATTTTACTTGTTGGGCCAGCCAAGATGAGGATGATGCTAAATCGACGGGACAACGGAGAGGATGGAAAAACAGAGAACACACAAGGTAGGCCTGACGGTTCTTATTCTTTACAGGAACTTCTAATTTTCCCACAACCCATGCTTTATTGCTTAGAAGAGTGTTCCTTCTTCAAAAGCTATTTTGTATCCTTGCATTGAATCTAACTAATACCAACGAGAATTACGAATCCTTAGCTACCAACGCGTCACATTCTTTAAATTTCTTCTTCCTTTGAAAATATACGCTTTCAGACATTTCCATATCATTTCTCTTCCCTTCTAAAGTTGCATGATTATAGAAATTATATGATTATAGAAAGACCGATCAGAGGACATTTCAAGAATCTTCTGCGACACACTTTGCTTGCCTGGAGACTGCAATTCCAGTGCGCAAAATGTACAGCCATTTGATTGGTTAGTTGTTCAGCCAATAGCTTTTCGTTACTTTACCCAATGGATTTTTCTAATATCTGTATGTTTAGAGCCTTTGGGTTAACATTTCACTTTTGCTGATGCTTGAGGAGGTATATTTCTGCAATGATGACTGAAAAGAAGCAATACGGAAAGGTGAAAAATTAGTCAATATCTACAGTGCTCAAGGAGGCTGAGGAGCTCCTAACTTTTCATTTTTTCAAACCTTATTTGATAGCAGATCTACAGCAGATTACTATAAATATTTGAACTTATTTTTAGTTGAACATAAGAAAACTGTGTGTGAAGGCAAAATGATGGAGATTGCCTGCCCAGAAAAGACTCATATAAACATTGAATACGCCATGTATGGACGACTCAACCATAAAACATGCCCTTACTTTTTGGTTGGCTTGTCAAACAGGAACTGCCGAGCTTCAAACACCTTGTGGAAAGTTAAAAATGTGTGTGATCGTAGAAAGATTTGCAAAATCAGCGCAAGCAATGCAGTGTTCGGTGACCCATGTTTTGGTACCATAAAGTATTTGGATGTAAAATACACGTGCCAGTGACATCATGAAAGACAGAAGACTTATGACTAACTGTTGAACTGTTATTTAGATTGTTCTGGCCTTTTTACTGCTTTTTAAATGTAGAGAACACTGGTAAAAGTCCTGTGATGGTTTCATATTGCAGCTCTGTTCTCTCTCCTTTCAGAGTTTCTCTTTTCTCGAAGCTTTAACACAGGCATGGATCCAATAAAATTTGTTTTGCAACAAAATAGATCAATCATTTCTCTAATCCTCAAAAATTTTTTTTGGGTCACCTTCCAGTAAATTTTCAATTGTCTGCTTTGTGTAAATATCTTTATATTTGTACAATAGTGTTCAATATAACCCCAGCGTGTTCAATGCTTTCTTCTGAGCTCTGCACTGTCAGCATAAAGCGTTTTCGTATTTTCTTTTATGGTTCGCTTTCAAGTCAGTCATATTTAACTTCAAAAGAAATATAGCTGGTCCTTTTTCATGACTAATATACTTGTTTTCGCCACAGTAGTTATGTATTAGCCTCAATTTGGATTTCCACATATTCAAATGGCTGACTTATTTACCTATTACTTGGGTAGACTGATGACGATGAGTCCCTTGTATCCCTGAGGTAAACCTTGCTCAAGAGGGACTCATAATGAAACAGTGAAAAATTTGACCCTATTTTCTTCAATCATCAATAGAATTGTTATAGAATCACGGCTTCGAATCTCAATCCCGTGGGAGTGTTTTCAATTCTTCAATCGAATCGAAATTCTATCACGTTTACACCTTAGTAATAGTAGTTCACAAATCTTGCAATCTGATTTGTACTGGAGGAATTTCGAAGTTTGGGCCTAAATAGAGCCAAGTTTTTCAGAGTAATACTATGAGTCTCTATTGCCAGAAGTGCCATCATCAAGTCAAAGAGCACAGGGCAACGAGAGACTCATCGTCATCAGTCTATTACTTGGGCAAGTCCAACATCCAAGCAACTTTGAAACTGTTATTGTACTTTCAAGGCTACCTGAAAAGGCAGGAATGTTGAAGCGGGAGCGAAGCGAGCGCTTAACTTCCTGGTTAAAAATATTCTCGGTTAGCATGTTCTGAACTCCTTAGATTGGTGCACCTCATGCGTACCTCCCATATATCGTTTTGCAATAAGTCCATGTTTCATTCCGAATTGGGACCCATAAATCCTCTCCGTGGCTCCACTTTTTCAATGACTGCCTTTCAGTTTCACTTTCCTATCCATTGTAATTCGCTCAGTTTTTATTATCTGTTTTACTGGAGGCCATGCTAAAATCTAATTTGATAGTAACTGAATATCTCATATAATCCTATTTTCAATAATCTTTGACAATAAAAGAAGTCAAAACGAGACGAGTCATAGTTTGGCTGTATGTTAATGTTTTTGTCGAAAGCGAAGAGGGCTGAGTGAGGACGCTCTGACACCACTATCTAGGTCACTCCAGCCATCAGGCTTGTTTCCAGTCAGCGTAATTTTCTGAGCGAGTGGAATTTTAGACAAGAAAAGCATGAGCGATAGGACATTCAATGTGTAGCAGTTTATATCAGTAGCGAGCCACCTTAACGTATTGTTTTTTTGTGTCTTGGACTTGTTTTTACTTCGTACACAGCCAGCTTTCAATGTTTCGTAATTTTGAAATTTTCAGTAGTGAGCCACCTTAAGTGAAGATCCACCTTAGCTCGTAAAACTCTCACCAGTTTTTTTCAGGTTAGAGCTTTACGAATTAAGGTGGCTCACTACTGAAAATTTCAAAATTACGAAAAAACATTGAAAGGTGGTTGTGTACGAAGTAAAAACAAGTTCAAGACGCAAAAAAAAGCAATAAGTTAAGGTGGCTCGCAACTGATATGAATTTAAACTGCTACACACTGGGTGTCACACGTGTCCTATCGCTCATGGAAAAAGTTGCTCAGCCGTATTTCAGTGTGACATCTTCTCCCGCAAACAATAGATTTTCCGCCCGCTCGGAAAATTCCACTGACTGGAAATCAGCCCTTTGCCTACCCTGGGTACCAGAGCCTCAAAATTTAAATGAAAGGAAATTGGTAAGAGAAAAAGAGAGAAGGACGAAAGGAGGAAGAAAGACTTGTCCTACTTTCTTTCCTTCTTTATTTTTTTCTTTTTATTATATTTTTCGGCTCTGGTACCCAGGGTACCTTTTGCCCTTCTGTGAGCAAAAATTTCTGATTTGTTGATGTTCTCAGTAAAGGTAATCTAGGGCTTGTTTTCGAGTTCCTCAGCTGACGGTTAGTAGCTTCAGATACACTTTGAAAGATGTTTCGTAAGTAATATTGGCAAGGGCGTTCAGAGATTTATAAATCAACTTGCTTGTCTCCAAAATCGATCAGTTCTCTGACAGTGAGCCGACGGAGATTCTTTATCAAAGGCAAAGCAGACATGCCATAGGGGCTGGTTTCAAGCATGACTTGATAGATTTCTGTAGGAGGAATCGAAACTTTAACTATACAATGAATTCTAAAACGCTTGAACGGAAAATCGTTGATCCGTGGCTGTTTTTGTTACAATGTATGATAACAGCATGCCCAACAAACCAGTCGGTGGCAGTTCAAGGAGAGCGCAAAGAGGTACGATTCAATTTTTCTCTTCCTTTTCTGTTATATAATCTGCTGTGCTGTTTTGCCTTTAGCTTTAGAGTTTATGATGTATGATTACATAGCTAGAACGTTGAGGAAAGTCAGGAGAAATGAGATGAATAGTTGAAAATAATGTATTTGTATCTAGTAGGCTACGTATTATTTAGAATTATTTAGTAAGTATTTAGAACTTAGGCAGAGAAAAGTATTCCACGCCATAACGGGATAGAAAAGGGTTTTTTTGGAGACCGTTTCAAAGAAAACTGAATTAAGGCTCAATTTAAAGGTATACTTTGTTCAAGCGTTTTCAATCAGAAAATGGTATTTCTAAGTAAGCCAAGGATCGAGAAGGCTTTACACAGACATTTTGTGGTGTGCCTGTAAAATATATGACAGCATCGTACAAATTACCTTAGATGTAGATTAATCTCGACCTCGTTCTCAGGGTTTTCTTACGTTATACGCTGAAAGAACAGGAACACCCTGGTACACTTCGATCAAATGCACCCAGAAAATGAGTGCATTGGCAGCCATTATGGATTTCACAGTTTGCTAGGCAACGCTAATCGCCAGGAAATGGCTGTTGCTCTAGCACTAATTCTGCAGAAGATAAATTGAGAAACTAAAAACAAAAACTTTGAGGACCTTATTTCAACTTTTTTGAAGGTATCTGAACAATAGTCTGAGGTTGACAAGTGCGTTTAATGTGAAAATAAGCTCAGTTTGTTTGGAGCGAAAATGGGCCTGAGTTGCAAATTCAAGAACTATCACCGCAACTTCCAAGATGAAATGGCTCGTGATTCTCCCATTTTCAGAAACAAGCAGCAACTTATGGTTGAAACGGGTAAAGAATGTTGTTTCCCGTCGAATTTTGACATGCCGTGGCCGTTTACCCAGCGCAAAACGGAGTTGCCGCGCAAAATGGAGTAACAGTCAATCAAATCGCCGAACGACCTATTGTATCCTAGACGTTGGCTTCACAAGCTCGGTATGCTCTTTAGAACTGATTTGTTGCAAATACATTGAGCCGGCCTTCAGCAACAACAGCAACAGCGAAATTGCGGTGCTAGTGGAGCTAGTCTACTTGTATCCCAGAGTAGAGGTAGAGCAACGAATTCAATCTGGGAACGAGACTGGATGGATCTGAAATAGAGGATTGCGCTAAAGATGGCGGCGAGGAATTTTTTACCGAGATGCTTTGCGCTCGAATTGCAAATCTTAAACGATTCTATAGGAATTAGATTAAATAGCGCAGTACATCTCAGTAAAACAGTCCTCGCAGCCATCTTTAGCGCAATCGTCTAATGCAAGAATAGGGGGGACAAGTCTATCTGGCCATACAATTCTATCTTTTGGTCATAAGAATAAAAGAAGGACAAAAGAAGAGAGAGGAAGAAGGAAAGATTTTTTCCTTCTCTCCTTTATTTTTCGTTTCTTCTTTCTTTCTTCCTTCTCTCGTAAGGCGGCTACACTATACCAGTACAGTTTAGACTCGTTGCAAAATTGTTATGGTTCAAGAGCTTTCACTGTTCCAGTGCAGGAGAATTCTTTGCAGGGTGTCTCAAAACAATTGTTCCCCGTTTGTGTCGCTTCTGTGGAGGAGCCGTAGGCTCAGTCATCCCGGTTTTTACACAGTTGCATAGGCCAGGCTTCAGCTTAGAGTTTGATGACTCATCGATTCACGAAAGTGTTGTAGCTTAGTGGTGTAATCCTCTGACTTTGCAGCCTGAACTGTCGGGGAGAGTAGGTTTCGATACCCGGTAAAGCCTCATCACTTGAATGTCATTGCAAAGGGTCACGGACTCGATTAGCGTTGAAAGAAATGGGAAAAGGCTAGATTTCAAGAAGTCATGGCAGTTCTATAGACTTTGATCCTCTTTGCAGCTGAAATGGGGCTTCCTACCTTTTGGATAGAAATTTTCCGGAAAATGCTAGGGTAGGCTCCATACAGATTTTTCTTTCCACTGCCAGGGAAAGTAGAGTCTGCACGCGGGCTATCAACTGTTAGTTCGAGCTTGATTAGCTGATAGCCACTTTCAATTGGGTATCACAACCTTTACACCCCTCTATCGTGAAGGCCCTGGATGCATCGTTCTTACAAGCAATGGACAAGGACATTTTGCATCATTTTGCATACACCTTCAAAGCATTTCTGATCTTGCATGATCTACAATTGATTCCTCAAAACGAATAAATTTATATTTCAAACTTCATTTTGAGCTTGTAAAACGGTGAGTACTTTATATTTGGTTTGTAAAAAGTGCTGACCCAGATCTGTATGAACTATAACAACTAATTGCCCCGCGCGTTTTGCACTGGCTATATTACCAGGTAGATAAACATTGCGTTGTCCCTTATTTTGAGATTTTTCATCGTCTTTCTTGTCTCATTTCATTTCATTTCATTTCATTTTATTCAATTAAGGAGGGTTGCCCTTCAACCGGAGTTGTTTTACAAGGGGCCCTCCACTTAAAAACATTAATTACAGTATACAATTACCAAATAAAAAAGAGAAATTACTATAAAAAACCATAACATAAAATCCTATAATACAAAATTTACAAAGTCTAATGTAAAAGAAAAGAGAAATCCTAAATAGATTTTTTAAAACTATTCAGGGAAGATGCCTGTTTGGTATCGGGAGGAAGGTCATTCCACGCTTTTGCTCCTCGATAAGAAAAACATTTTTGCCCATTACTTGACTTTTTCTTGGGCAGTCTTAAATCTGTCTCTGAATTGCGCAGGACATACGAAGAGCTCTTTGAGTTTCGGGTGAAGAGGTCACACAAGCATTGCGGAGCCAGTTCATGCAAGGACTTGAAGACCATTGTTTTAGTTTCGCTAGCTACGAGTTCGTCAATGGTCTTCCAGCCCAGTTGGTCAATTAATGGTCTGCTTGGGGTGTCAAAGTTGCTGCTGGTTATAATTCTAGCAGCTCAGTTCTGAAGTTTTTGCAACTGATTAAGCTCTGTCAAACCGGCACAACCCCAAACCGAGCAACAATAGCGAAGGTGTGGCTCAACAATGCCTGTGTAAAGAGTCTTCAATGTTTATTGTGGTAGGAAAGTCTTGGCATGTTTTAGAAAGCCAATAGCTCTAGAAACTTTGGTAGAAACGGTCTTGATGTGTTCCTTCCAGTTAAGAGAGTTGTCTATCTGCACACCAAGATATTTTGTTTTTTGGATGATGTCGAGCTTATTGTCTCGAATTTTCAAATGCAAATCCTCATTTCGACTTTTGAGGATGTTATGCTTTTGTTTGGTGGAAACAAGCATGGAATTTGTTTTCGCAACATTTAAGGAGAGTTTGTTGCCTTGAAGCCAACTATCAAGTTGTTTGAGATCGTAGTTAATGGCCTCATTCAGCTGATTTATATCCGAAGACTGGTAGCATAGACTTGTGTCATCAGCATACATGGAAACGGTTGAATTTTGGACAGCTTGCGGTAGATCATTGATATAAATAAGGAAAAGAAGGGGACCCAGACATGAGCCTTGGGGAACACCAATATCTATACCTTCAGTTTTAGAGTTAACACCGTTTACCCGACAGAATTGTTTTCGATTGTTCAGGTATGATTTAAACCATGCGAGTTCCCGCTGTTGGACACCGTAATGCACCAATTTTTGGCAAAGAATCTCATGGTCAACAGTGTCAAAGGCTTTTTTTAAATCAATGAAAACTAAGCCTACAAGCTTACCAAGATCCAGCCCATTGTACCAGTCATCTGTATTTTTAAGTAAATGGGTTACTGTAGAATGAAGGCGTAAGTAGGCTGATTGGCCTGATGAAAACAAACCATTGTCTTCCATATGCTGGTACACCTGATTGGTTGCAAGTTTTTCAAAGAGCCTTGAAATGACAGGCAAGACTGATATGGGGCGATAGTTCGACTTATCAGCCTTGTCACCATTTATGTAAATTGGAGTAACCCTCGCAATTTTCCACGAGTCCGGAAACATATTTGTTTCAATCGATGTATTAAACAAGAACGCAAGGGAATTTTCGATGAAGGGTAAAGGTTCTCCAATTATGGTTCTCGTTTTTTTTGCAGTACCTGCAGTGCAGCGCTTTTAATGTTGACATCATGTATTAGCTAGCTACGTAGAACCAGAGAACAACTCCAGAAGTTCTTCCCATAGGGTGCCACATCAATTACAACGTTGATAAAAACTCTCTGTACAAACTGCTATAGGCAAAGCTTATGCACTCTCCTGAGTTTTTTGGACATCCGGCACTAATTTCAACGGGAAATCTATCAGTGCTCCTTGTAGTTTTGCAATTGTTTATTTCATTTTCATTTCATGTAAGGAAGGCTGCAATTCGGCAGAAGCCGTTTATCAAGGGGCTTTCCAATGAAACTTAATTAAGATATACAGATGAAATGATTAAGTTAGAGTATAAAAAACCATAATTTATAACTATTTAGATTATATATTAAACATACTAGGAAAAAGTCAACCCTTCATTGATTTCTCAAAATCATTCAGGGAGAGGAGGCTTATTTGGGCTTATTTGGAACAGGACAATTTAGATAACAACATTGTTCACATAAATCAATCACAAATTTCAACTGTTTTGTTTGGAAGCTGCTTCAGAAGTACCGTAGCTTAAAAAAGAATCATGGGAAAATTTTGATATCAGTATGCGGCCACTTTGCTGCGGAAAGCAATCGAATGCAACCAAATCCAACTGTTAAACAATAAAATGCTTAGAATAGGAGAATGACTCATATGATACGACTCTAAAACATATCTCAAATCAATGATATTTTGAACCAAGGACTTTGGTTTTCTTTCTTACAAAGGTTGGAAAATTAGACCTCTCAAAGAGCCGCCGTTTAGTAGGTTTTGTTTTACAAGTGTTTGTGGGAATTTTGGGAAAGTTTGTACCGCCAGCGGACAAGACCTATCATCATGAGCGCATTTATGCAATTCATCTTAGTCGTAGTTTGCTCCTTGACTTAAAGGGGCATTCCACGGGAAAAAAACTGGATATCGGCGAACTGCATCGTTTGCATATAAAACGAACATTCATATAATTATCAACATTTCCCGATATTTCTCAACCTTAAATAAAGCTCAAACCGGCCACAAACGACAGACCGAGAACTCAGCCATAACCTCGCATTTGATTCCGAGACAGATACCGAGAATTGTCGTTAAAGCCGATCATTTCTCTTGGTCGTAGTCGATCGTGAACACATGAATGAACCAATACAACAGGATTTTCAAACTCAATTCTAAGAGCGACACACAACAAACCCATCAATGCTCGCCGACGACTAACCGGCGGACAATAACGAAAATTTGCAACCTTTGTTCGCAAACAACGAAGCACGAAAATACTAGGGTATTAAAATTGAAATCGGTCCAAATGTTTTTCTCCATATCTTGCCTTTGATAAGTGCGATCGAGGAAAGGAAAACGATTTCTGAGGGCTGAAAAACCTGCTTTTCGATCGGGATAACGATATAAACCTTTGCATGCATTTGATTTTCGCGGAATGCCCCTTTAACCTTATTCACATGTTTCTCTTTATAGAATTAGCAATGAACCTTTCTTAGAATTATCAGAATTTGAGTACTCATAATTTCTTACGAGTTTCTTTAGAGTTTACATGACAATTTTCCAAAGCCTTTCCCATGTTAAGACATGGTGAAGTACGCTAAATGTAGAAAAAATGTATTAGTAAAGTATCTTTCGAGTATTATGATGCAGCAGACAATTGAAAATGAAATTTAAACATGCTGAGGATTTCCTTGACTGAAATCGATGGTTTCTTAACCAATATTGTTCCAGAACTGAAGTTTCTTAAAGTTTTAGCATTCTGAGAATCGAGTTTCTAATAACCAGTTTCCTACATAACGAGCTGCCTAGGGTAAGGATTTGGATATTGCCAGTGTTGGTGCCAGGAGAGGGCTAGAGAGGGCTACAGCCCCCTGTCGGAAGCATCTAGCCCCCTTTCCGAGGAAATTTTGGGTTCCTGTAGGAGGAAATTAGGCAAAATAATGTACGAAAACTGCATTTTTGAGCCATTTCAGCCCCCTTGTCAGGAGCTCTAGCCCCTCTGTTGGAAGATTTCTGTTTGGTACCATCCCTCAAGGGCGGATCCAGCCCCAGGTTGAAGGGGGGCAATTTGGAGAGGGGGCGCCAAAATGAAAATGAAAAGTGAGCGCGCCGAAGGTGCGCGAAAATTTTTGGGTTTCGTTCAATAAAGTTCTCTGAGTTTTCTTCTGAATAGCGCCTTAGTTTACGTGTTTCCCCGCATTCAAAACGAAACACTGAAAAAAGAGTGCATTTGGGTCAGGATAAGGGGCGCCTTTCTTGCCAAAAAGGGGGTGCCAAAGCTTAGTTTTCGTCGTGAAGGGGGGCAGTTGCCCCCATTTGCCCCCTAAATCCGCCACTGCCATCCCTTGATATTGCCATTGCCATTCATGAAGAGAGACAGAGGAATTTTGTTCTTTGATACAGTGAAGAGAACAATTTACGGTCCAGAGGGTTCATGAATGTTGCGACTGTTGCTTGGCAGATGTGCAAAATTTCTAACAGATGAGCAAAGTTTATTACCATTTGTTTTAGCATTAAATAAGTTAAAGCACTTCTTTAGACTTTACAATTTGTCCCACTTTTTGCTTGCAATTACAATGTTTCGTCAGTTCATCAACTAAATTGGATCGCTCACTCAGATCGGTAAATTTAGTGAAACGGTTCAGGTCAAATGTAAAAGACTGGCAATATTCCCAGCGGTTTGTAATTGATCGATCCCTTGAATGAGTTTCTGAGACATTTTGTAACAGGAAGACTCACACCTTCTCCAGCGATAGACTATATTCCAATTTTCGTCTGACAAAAGGGCTTGAGATAATTTCTTCAGAAACAGACATGGGTGACTGTAATACCATTAGGGTTTGGCTGTAACATGAAATTCCCAGCCAAGATATTTGTTACTATCAACGGGTGACTGGACAGTTCCTGCCCTTCAACCAATGGTTGCATGAAAAATGATTAACTTTTTATCTTGGTAAGAAATGTTTCAATGCTTTGGTAAATTCTAGACACTAAACTCGTTTTATCTAGCCCCAAGTCAAAAATTATTCTATGGGCTATGGGACAAGAAAGATTGATGAACTAACTTTGGTCAACTGGTAAGATGTGTTTGATAATGTGATGACCTTGTTTTGTAAGATTTTGGTGAGGCATGTTTTGACAATTCATAGATACGGTACAGTCTGTTAAATTAAACATGCACCATGAATTCAATGTCTTGGCCAAAAATGTGGACTTTGGCTTTGATCTTTAACCAAGGTGAATTGCTGGAAAAACAACATCACTGGCACGATGTACATATCTTCTGGCGTTCCAATTAAAAGATAGAGCTAACTGAATTTATTTAGATTAGCACATTTTTTGGGAGATTGTCGGATAAAGTCTGAACAATAGATCTTACAAACACATGAAACCTAAACTTAACAGCCACGGGTGTCGGAGTCAAGGGGGCATAGGAGGCAACGTACCACTCCAAGTTTTTCAAACTACTTCTATTTTGACATCAAAGCTTTTAAATGCTTTCCAGTTTTAGAGATGTTCCCTTCTCTATCTTCTTTCATGTTGTCCAAATGATTTGCAGCATCATAGGCCCACCAAACAACAACATTCGGTTGAAATAGCTTCAGGTCTGTTGGACTGCAGATGACATAGAATTAGCAGAAATTTGTTCCAATCCCAAAGATCAATCAAGGGCTGAGATTGGGACACTTATAAATGCAATGTAAACGTTTGAAACTGATCCTGTTGTTAACATACTTGAAACTTTCTTCAAACATTCATTAGTACATCTTACGCAAATAATCGAATTAGACTAAAAATTTTGCAGCAAAAATTTTCGATTTAAAAGAAATGATGCACACTTACAAGAGTTGTCTCCCTTCAAGAGAAAACTTCTTGCTACTTCTCTGATGAGAGTAGAATACTTTATAGCTGGTCTGATTCTCTTGATCGGCAAATGCAGGAGACGTGACAGTTATTAGATAATATAACTGCAACAACAATCATATACCACCTCTCAACGAGAACTCCTGGACAAGCTGTTTTTATTGAGAATAGTTCTGAAAGTCAAACATATAGAAATTGAGATTTTTAAGCAATGAAGAAGCAAGGAAGTTATCGAATTATCAAGCATTCAAACTAGATACCAATTCATTTTCAAGATGACTGATGTCCAATTTGCAAATTTTCTGTTGCTTCTATTGTTTCTATGAATAACAAATTCTTCACAACAGATGCATTTTCAAGCTCCAACTATCTTTTTTCCAACAGAGGCATTTTCCAGCTATTGAATTTGAAACCAATAGGCTTTTAGTGTTCAGTTTATTGTTCGTGAAAGCTGTGCGGCAGCCATTTATCAGAATTATGTCCGCCATTTACCAGAAAAATTTTGTTCTCACCAGCCCCTTCTCCTATATGTCCAAATATTTCCCTGGGGCAAATCCATACATTCCCTCTCTGGCTTGCTCTGCTCGCATCTGCTTTCAGCCCCCCCCCCCAGAATATAGCTTGTTCCGACAGAACTGATAATGCCCCATTCCTCCTATTTGTTTGAAAATTAATCAGAACATGCACGCAAATGTAATCATGTTTTTTCAAGACGGCTCTTGAACTGTTCCCATAATACTGACCTCAAGCTTGTCCACTGCTGTGTTAGTCCTATTCTCGAGAAATATCACCGCCACTCGTGATCTTAACCAATAGAGGGTTTGAAAGATTCAAATACCTCCTGTTTTCCGTCCTTTCGTAAACTTGAAAACGCAGTTATTCTGAAATTGATCATGAAATCAAAACTGCTTTCTCTAGAGTTATGGCGGACGAGCTAAAATTCCCTGTGATCAAACTAGCAGACAGAATAGGACAATAGCATTTTACATATTTCATTTCAAGTTTGTGCAAAGATCCAAGGCTCCATTCTATCTCAGAATCTTTCAAACAAGGCTTAAGCTTTTGGATCAAATTATCCCATATTAACTCTAGGTACTATTTTAGATAGTTTGGTATCCAAGGTAACATTTAGGCTACACATAGATAAAAGTTAAAACTAAAAGCATTTGCAAAAGATGTACGAGCACCCATGATTTCTGTACTTAATTTGCAAATCTTTCTGCTGAGCCACTGTGATAAGAAAATTAATTAACTTTGGTTTCTTAGTAAGATTTCCTTTGATAGTATGAGACTGGTATGATGTATGATGAATTAGTAGATACATGACTTTGTGAATCGAGTTTTTAAAAAGTGGTACAGTTGAAACTAATTAACTTAGGTTTCTTAGTACGATTTGTTTTGATAGTGTGAGACTGGTAAGATAAATTAGTAGATACGTGACCTTGTTAATCGAGTTTTTAAAAAGTGGTACATTTGATTTGAAATTTTCTGGTCTTCTCGGTGGAGCTTTGTGGTAGCAAAAATAATTCACTTTGGTTTCCTAGTAAGATTTGTTTTGATAGTATGAGACTGGTATGATAAATTTGTAGATGCATGACTCTGTTAATCTAGTTATTACAAAGCTGGTACAATTAATTTGAGACTTATGGACGTCTCGGTGGACCATTGTGTTATCAAAAATATTGAACTTTGGTTTCTTTGGTAAGATATGTTTTGGCAAGGGTAAATTTGTAGATAAGTGACTCTGTAAATTGTGTGGTCCAAATATGGTACCGTCGATTTTGTTACTCTTTTGGGTCTTCGCAGTGGGCCGTTGTGAGCAAACTGGTCCAAAATCCTTGTTTTGATAGAAGGATTCTTTGCTCCTACAGTACCCTTGTATTTATTGAATGAGATCCTAAAGATTCTCTCAATCGAAGATAGTCCTAACAATGAATCATCGTTAGGTTGAGATTGAGCCAGGAAGAGGTCTGATAATTTTACATTTCCAGGACTGTTGTGTTCATTTGCTGTACAAAGCAATAGCACCAACAATATAGTCTTCGATCAACCTGAATTGTCTCTCAGAAAACATACCAAGTTGAAATATATTTACTGCTCAAAGACTTTTTAATTCATTCGATCCAAGGATTCAATGGCTCACCAACTGCCCCTAACTTAGACCGTAAAGCGTCATAGAATCATGGAGAAAAGGACCTAGAAATTGAATCTTTTTTCTCTTGACCGGTAACCCCACTGACACTTGAAAAAGGAACTCCGATTTCACATATCATATTTAGTTTAAGTATTCAAGAATGGCAATTCTCTGCAACTCGAAGAAAACCATGTCCTTAATATTTAGGACTAATTTGCTTGATCTTTTTTTTCTATCAATATCAAAAAGATTAAAACACAAAAATTTGTTACATTCTACTGTGCCATTCAAAGCAGGGATAGACACAAGGTCATCTGGTCCCCACTTTGGATGGCACTTACAATTCTAATACTTTAGCAAAGAAAAGAAAGGTATACTCCAGGGTAGCTTTGTACCAAATAATGCTTGATCTTACCGCCCAGGAGAGTTGCTTGGAGAAGTAACTGAATGTGGCTTATTGGTTGGTTAGATATATTTTGACACATTGGTGAATTAGAATTAAAGGCACTTTCTATTCATTTATTTATGGAGCTATGTATTAAATTCCTGGTTCAAAAGAAATTGTCTCGGCTCTTAAATTTAATTCCATCACAACAGTGTGCAAAAAAACATGGTGACCACCAGTAACATATTTTTAACGCTTTGCTTTAATCTACAGGGTGTCCCAAAAATTGTTCAACGCTTGAATGATAAAAAACGACGATATAATTAAGAAATTCCTGGGCCGCATTTAAGTATGTTGAGGCCCTGGGCCCAAAACTGACCGAGGCTCCTTAAGACTTACCTTAGAATATTATGTGTCACGTGCACAATACTCAGCATCCTGTAAGCATGAATTTTTATGGACAAGGCCGAACATTCAGTCACCAAACAAGTTGATATCAACGAAAAAGTTTGATACGGAAAAGCTCGAAAAATCGAATAAGCTTATACAAGAATGAATGAATTTCTGTACAAATCCCAATAAAACTACCCTTACCTCTTGGTTCATGATGCTAATGTCTTTAGTCTTTACTTTCTTCATTGCTGCAAAATTTTTGATGATTTCTTGTCGTGGGTCGTTGGACATAAAGATTTGCTGCCATTAAGCATAAGGCAATAACATGGTCTTGTGACACTGTGGACTCTTTTCAGCGTGGACCAGGTTCTTTCAACGGAGGCAACTCCGCATGAAAAAATTATTAGGTTTTCCAAAACTTTGCTCGGGGCCCCCTAAATTTAAGATTTTTTGGGGCCCCTGGGACCCGGGCTCAGCTGGCCCATGGGTAAATGCGTCACTGAGGGATTCCATGATAAAATAACCCAATTCCTGAGATCTTTAATTAACTTTTGATGCGAGAGTCTTGCCAATTCGCTCAATATTTACAGAGCTACTAGCTTTTGAAACTTGTGGGAAAGCTAAAACCAGAGGCCTCTAATCCCGGGGGGGGGGTAACTACCATATATGAAGGTACGGGATGTGCCATTCTTTGGGGTGCCTTTTTTCCAGCAGAAAACAAATCTCGGGGTACAATTTTTGGTAAAATCACAAGTAGTCGTAAATTTTGGGGTGTTATTTTAGAAAATAACTCGTTAGGGTATTGATTTTGATCGAATTTCACTTTTTTTTGGATGACTTTCACAATTTTAGGGTATACATTTTCAATGGCCAGTAAATTTTGGGGTATCGTTTTCGCGAAATTTTATAAATTTTAGGGTGCGATTTCAGACGCCAAATGGCACACCCCCGTCACCCGCCTATTGAAGTTACCCCACGGACCTCTAATAAAAAGAATTTGTGACAAACGTAGCATGGGTTTCTTTTTCTGTTGTTCTTCCATGAGCGATAGGGCACCCCCAGTGTGTAGTAGTTTGAAATTTATATCAGAAGCGAGCCACCTTAACTTGTTGTTTTTTGTGTCTTGAACTTATTTGTACGTGGTATGCAACGATCTTTCGCTGTTTCGTGATTTTGAAAATTTTCGGTAGTGAACCACCTTAAGTGCAGACCCACCTTAATTGTAAAGCTCTAAGTGGGAAATAAGTGTCAGGTGGAAAGAGCAACGTTGTTATGAATTGAAAGACCAGAGAAAGACGATAAACATTTTTCATATGTAAGACTCGAATAATGTTTTTGCAAAAATAGTGACATTCTACTGTAGTTAGTACTAGCTTTAAAGATTTTTGCATGTACTGTAGTAATATGTATGCTCCTGTAAACTTTGTAGTAGATCATGACTTAATCCCAATTATTGCAGCAACAACAACGACAGCAACAACAACAACAACAATACTTTTTACACACCTTTTCAGTATTTTGAATAGAGTTTTGAATTGAATAGTGATAACTACGAATATGTAATCAGTCCCACTTTCAGTGGAATATATCAGAACAGGTTACAATATGATATTGTGACCAGAAAACAACTGCTCTTTGTCTTTTGCAGGTTCTCCAACATGAAGGCTATCATTGCACTGCTGGTCGTTGCCAGCTTTGCAGCAGTAGGTAAGAACTGTGTTACGTCTTTTGCGAGAAGAAACTTTCGCGTTTTTTTCGCGTTTCTGCCGAATTTGCAAAAATTTCTTTGTGCAAAATTTTTTAAAATCTGCAATCACTAATTCTATTCCCACGGATTTCTCTAAGATACTGAATTTGGGAATTCTCATTCCAACAAATAATGCTATTTTCGCTATACTTGAACGTTTTTCACACCAAAGTTTATTGCAGTGCAGTCTTAAAAACCTTTCTTGTGCGAAGGCGCACTAGAACTGAAAGCAAGACAACAAAACAAGACACAGGGATCAAAACAAGGTAAATGGATTATCAGTCAAAACATCCATGTCCTAACACCCTTGATCTGAAGAGCAGCACGTTAGAAATATAGGATTTCCAAGGTGCGCATTTGAAAAGGACAACTTCTTATGCTCTGAAGGGAAGCAGATCCGCTTGGAAAACAAGATGTCTTTTCAAGGCGAAGTTCGGAAACAATGGGCACCATTGCATTGCTGTTGCAGTTGCCGTTAGTTGTTAAAGGTCCCTAATATGAAATAAGGTTATGGGTCGGTGAATCAAAAACACCACGTTCCTCTAACCTGCGTGCAAATGTTGGTCATCGGGGAGGAGAAGAAAGCTCTCAATTTTAGTGACTAACGTCTGCGCGCAAGCAAAGTTTTTCTAATAGTAGTACTTCTCAAAAGCTCAAAACTAATCTGGTATCCCCATGGCTTGCTATTTTAGTGCAATCTGAACAATATGACAAAGATTACAAGGACATCGTGGATAGCAAATATGAAGATATACCCATTGATGATAAGCCAGAGCGAGGTAAAATCACTCTGCAGTTTATTTTTCTTTTCACATCAAAACCATTAGTTTCCGCTTTGTTCTCTTAAAAAAGTAGTCCGTAGTTTAGTTGACCATGTATCATTAGATATTGTGTCTAATATAAGAAAAAAAGATTAACATTTAAAATGAGCGAATTTCTCTTCGAAGATTCAGATCTGAAGAGCAGCACGTTAGAAATAAGGATTTCCATGGTGCGCAGTTGAAAAGGACAACTTCATATACTCTCGAGGGAAGCAAATCCGCTTGGAAAGCAAGAAGTCTTTTCAAGGCGAAGTTCGGAAACAACGGGCACATCTGCACTGCTGTCACAGTCGCCGTCCTAGTTGCTAAAGGTGCCTAATATGAAAGAAAGCTCAGTTAACGAGGTTATGGGTCAGTGGATCAAAACACCACGTTCCTGTAACCTGCGTGCAGATGTTGGTCATTGGGGAGGAGGAGAAGAAAGCTCTCAATTCTAGTGACTAACGTCTGCGCGCAAGCAAAATTTTTCTAATAGTACTACTTCTCAAAAGCTCAAAACTAATCTGGTATCCCCATGGCTTGCTATTTTAGTGCAATCTGAACAATATGACAAAGATTACAAGGACATCGTGGATAGCAAATATGAAGATATACCCATTGATGATAAGCCAGAGCGAGGTAAAATCACTCTCCAGTTTATTTTTCTTTTCACATCCCAACCATTAGCTTATGGGACAATTACTCCAAAAAATCTAACGCACTTTCGTGAAAAATCCTTAAAAAACTTCGAAATCACACAAATCTCGAAGTCTTGCAAACCTAAAAAATCTTCCTTAAAAATCCTCCTCAGGTTCTTGAAATCTTTGAAGCTCTAATACAATCCAAAACTCCTGCTAGCGAATGATACCACTTCTCAATTTAGTCTTTTAAAAATCCTTTGAAGTTCTCAAAAGTCGTTTAAAGACGGGCGGGGGGGGGCTGACAGGGGGTCTCTTCCATGCCGGTACCAACTCATAAGGTATCAGGCTCCACCCAAATGGAAGTTTGGTACCATCAATTATTTTTGGTACCAGGTTCCACCAACCTCGTCCCCAGGGGCTTTTGTCATGTTGGGACGGAGACGAAAAGACAAAAGGCCCTGGGGACGAGGTTGAGGTTCCACCACCTTTGCAAAATGTTGTACTGGGTGCCACCCATTTGGTATCATGATACCACTACCCTGTCACCCCTCCTTAAGTCCATAAATCATCCTAAATCGCGAGGACCCGACTCAGTCAGTTCAAAGAACTGGTCTAAACCAGATTTATCGACTCAAGCAACCAAAAACAACCAAATTGAAACCGGGCTCTACAAATTTTGCAAATAGTTATATGTGCAGCTTTACTTCGATGACTTTTAATATTCATACAAGGTGGTTTGAAATTTTTCTATAAATCACTGGAACGTTAGAAACCAAGCTAAAATTTACCTATGGCAGCTCTCAGAAATTTGTGAAAAACTTGTCTCAGGTTTCCGTGTGGCGGGTGTTGTGGAGGAGCGTGTTTGATTTGGCGCGAAAGCTCAACCGGACCCAGGCTCCGTTTACAAATCTGACGACAGCGAGCGAGACGACAGCATGACAATCTGGTTCAATGACATGTCTGGTTGCACCAATCTTTTGCCTGTGAGGGTGGATTGTTAATGATATCTTCTTGACAAACATTGAACATTTTACCGCGATAGCCCAACATTTTCAACAAAGAATTGAAGGCGAATCCTTGAATGATATTTTGCTATACCTATGAACGCCGATTAGGCCTTATGTGAAGTGCAGTAGAGAAGAAGAGAAGGTGAAGTTTTTCAGATTGGAATTGGGCCTAAAAAGGAGAAGAACATGTACGCTCTGGCAACTACAAATATGTAGTTTCATCGTCACTGGCATCAGAAACCGAAACCGAAATTTTCAATATAAAAGCAGAAATGATTGAATAGCAAGTTATTCTGCCAAACCCCAACAAGAGTGCATATTTTAAGACTTTCTTTTTCATTCTTCATTCATTCATAATCATATCATGTCATTAAAATTAGATGGTGAATTGTTTGAAAATGATGTCGAAGATAAATTCGAAAAGATAGACTCCGAGGAAGAGCAAGATCACATTGAAGACAGTGCTGATGATGATGATGATTATGATATGGAGAATTCATTTGAAAATGATGCCAAAGGTAGGCCATGCGTCTTTTATTCTATTTGGATGACTCTATTCTATTTCATTCTATTTTATTTTTGTCATTTTAATTAGGGTGGATGATTTATGAGGAAAAGTTTTTGGATGATGCTGCTCAATGTTTAGACCAACAAAACTCTTTCTGCAGCCTTCACAGCCCTGCAAGATTACAATACAATCAATAGCCTTTAATTCATAGTTTGATTCAGTGACAACCCATTTACTTTCACTTACACATGTTCATTTTTACAAAACTGCTCATAAGAAACTCACTTTACTCTCAGATTGCCAAAAATTAAAAAAATTCCCAGTACTTGGAAAATATGTTAACTTAAGAAACTTTTTTATTTTGATAACGGATATCCTTGCCAAAATTTCACACCATGATCACTTCATAATTAACTCTGAGTACTGAAAATCTGATAATTTTAAAAAACTTTCAGGACTGGCCAAAATCCTTGATTTCATAGAAGAAATACCTGTATGTATGCTTTCAAGTCACCCAATATGTTCCAGCTTGTAATCAGTGGGTTCTTATGTCAGGCAGCATAATACATCCTTGACTTTAGACAAAAATAGTGCAAAATATAGTTGCCAGCCTAAAAAAGGTCTGTTATTTAGGGTGATTATGGAGTGCGCATTAAAGGGGCTGGGTCCTGTAAAGTAAACAAACTTCTTTCAAAATGACAGTTTTGCAGCATTTTTGATAGGCCATATCACAGAGATTTTCTACTTCTTTCTCAAAATGAAGGTATTATTTTGAAGACGGACTCTTGAATTTTGTAGAGAAAGAAGCAAAACACTCATATGTTTTACAGTTACAGAGATACTGGTAGCTCTTTTGGAGTAAATTTATTGTGGAATCACCCCATCCACCAAATTCTGTCCAGAATACAATGGCCACGTTTGGGCAACAATATAGATTATAAAGATATATAACAGGTTTGTTTATGGTTACATGGTCCATTCCCTTTAGCAAAGTGAAGAGAAGTAAACAATGCATGCGATTACTATCTTAGTCCCATCTGTGGGACATTTCATTATTTGTTTTTTTTTCTTCACTTTATTTTAAGTTGTACAAATGATATGTGATAGCTATGTCAACCGCTAATTAAAACCAACTATCTAAGAAACCAAGTGAAATAACATCAACTAATAATAAACAAATGTATAAATACATCAATCCACAGTAGTTTCCCTGCTATTCTTTATAGCCTATCTGTCCTATAAACAATTTGCATATTTGGCATCAGAAAGAAATTGCAGATAGATGTTGTGACACTTGCTTTAAAAAGGTATATGTTTGGACTTGAGCCAATTTCTGTGGGAATTGAGTTCCATGCTTCCTGACATCAATAGGATTATGGTGTCTAGTCCATATGCTACCTGTGTTTGGCTTATTTCTAGTGAAAGCAACCCCCCTAAGATTATAAGGTGATTCTTTTATGATAAAAGTTTCTTCCAGCAAAGACCCTATTTAGCCCTCTCTCTAACAAGCCTCTTGCCCCTAAGCAAATAGTTTACATATTCTCACTTGATTAAGCCCCTCCCCCCCAATCACATCAAATTCCAGAGGCTACTAGAGATTTTCCTTTTATTTACCTAAAATTTTGCTTCTTTATTTGATACTTCTTGAGGTTAAAACTGTGTCAAATCTGTTTTCCACAACATATAGGAGTAAAAGAGCTACAAAGCTATGGCTTTGCAGATATGCCCCCCCCCCTTTGTAACCATTTGTTTCTGCTTTTGGCCCTGTTTTCGAAGACTTCAAAGTTGAATAAGCCCCAAGTGGTTCACTAGAGCTTTTATGGTACACATATTCTAAATTCTGTTTCAGATGCTTCAATTTAGAATTCCCCTACATACAATATTGAGAATAATAGATAAATTAAGACAAAAGAAAAATCACCATTAAATCTGATTAACTTAAAAATGACAGCACATATTAATTAATTGAGGACAGATTCTGCAAGACAACAGCACCAGCTGTTGTCAGTTGACACCAGAGCCCAAAGCAATCAACCACCACCAATCACCTCAAATTCCAGTGCCAACCAAAGACAACCGATGCCACTGCCCCACAGAACCTGACCCTGTGTATATGGTAAGCTTAACAATACAATTTAAGGGAATTGCATTGCAAGGGAATTTTTAAGGAGGAGCTCTTTCAGTAGTTATACTTATTGAGGAGAGAGCATCCACTATTGATTATTGATCATTGATTATAAATTCCTACATTTTTTATCAGTTGAGTGCAAGAGAACATCTCAAGGTGCTGAGTATAGAGGAACCATTCACAAAACAAAGTCAGGATTGACTTGCCAAAGATGGGACTCTCAATCACCACACAAGCACGCCACCAATACCCCACAAAGAAATCCAAGTGCTGGGTTAGATCAGAATTTCTGTAGGAATCCAGATGGTGAGGCTGCACCATGGTGTTACACAACGTCGTCCGGAAAGAGATGGGAAGTCTGTAATATCCCTACATGTGTTTCAGGTAAGAGTACTATACTGTTTGAAATTGTAGAGATTCTCATTTCAAAGGAGTTTGAATCCCTTCTGGCTGGTGCGTTTTCATAGCTGCAAGTAAATAGCACTGTGAAATGATAAGAACTACATTTTACATTTTTTGATATTTTAGTTTAAATTTTCAAGTTATCCTCTGATATAAGGTGCGAGTGGCAATGCAGCAAGAAATGTTCCATGTCATCAACACCGTCGTCTATAGGACAGACACATCAGGTTTTATGTGCCATTGAAATTGTGCCTAAGCTTGGGAAAATTAAGTGCACTTAAGCCAACTCGAAGTTGTGTGAGAGTGGCTAGTCCTTTACGATCATGAATACCAAATACTTGTTTTAAAGCGGGAAGAATAATCTTATTTAATTTTGTCTTGAAGATGCCTAATGAGGGTGCGTTTCGTGTTTCTGGATCAATAATCTCCCATTCTGTAAGACCGTTAGGATAGAACGTTGATAAATATTTGTCAGTTCTCACGTAGATTTGCCCTATCGCTACTGCAAGAAACATTGCTGTAAAGCAAGCAACATATGTGGAATATACTGTAGCATGTCTTGAAAATTAACATTATCTTTAGAAAAGCATATCAGTTAAGAAACTTTTTTGAATAGATTCAGCCTTTGAACTAACCTTGTGTACTTTCTTGAAACTTTCCCAAACACAATGATGTCATCAGCCAATCTCACGAAATGGGGGATAACTTGAAAATCAAATGCAAAATTATGAAGGTATCAACAATTTTCTGAACATTGCTTTTCATCACTGAACAGTTCCATTAATTTGCATCATAAAAATGTTGGCTCAGATCAACCCGTAATTAAGGAAAGATGTCTCTTGTAAGAAAGATATCTCTTGAAAACTGTAAGAATTCAACTTCCAGCAGGAAAATATAACTCAAATTTATCATGGAATTTGAAAATATTATCATTCGTTGCAAGCCATTATTTCCTTGGCATTGATGTTGTCTTTGGCCTTAGAGGGTCTGTTTCATCCAGCAACCCTCGTACATGTGGCCTCCGCGTTGGCCTTTGTTGTTGCTGTTTGCATGGCTCATGAAAATGCCGACAACAAAGGCCAGTCAAGCGACGACACATTCAAGGCATGCTGGATGAGACAGACCCTTTAATGACCACTGAATCAAGTAATTACTTTCAAGTCTAAGACAACCTTTGACTAATAGATAATGTTACTATTTGTATGTTCAAAGAGGTAAGTAAATTTATTATTGCCAGAATGTCCGTTATTATCGCCAGGTTTACATTGCACCTTTACGGACAGACTGGAAATCATTGT
This sequence comes from Aurelia sp. 4 Dawson et al 2005, assembly GCA_964019985.1. NCBI lineage: Eukaryota > Metazoa > Cnidaria > Scyphozoa > Semaeostomeae > Ulmaridae > Aurelia > Aurelia sp. 4 Dawson et al 2005. The sequence goes on along the minus strand of OZ026494.1, from coordinate 5,686,456 downwards.
ATATGTCTGTATGATAAGCTCAAAGACAGGGTACTTTGCCTCATTTACTATCACCACCTCCCTTTATTTTCATGGATACCTCTCCCAGGGCCGTTCTAACTAAATGATGCTTACAATTAAAATTTTGCTTCAGGAACACCACAAAACAATACGGAAAAAAAAGATGTCTATTTCTTAGACTAGTTATTGATAATTTTCAAGAGCTTATTTTTCTCCTTGGAATGTGAGGCTTCTTGAGAGCTAAGCCAAGCTTCAGTGCTCAACTCTGAAGAAGCCTCGTATGCCGAGGTGAAGCATATGAGACTCAATATCTAGCCTCAAAATAGTCGTCTTTCCTTTCGCGTTGTTTTGTTGTGCTCCTGACTTCCAATTTTATACGCTATTCTGCACTGCAAGCATTTCCATCCAAGCAATATGGAAATCTCCAAGTCCTCAATGGCTAAACCGGGTTAAAGAATTTTGGACTTTATGTCCCCTCCTCACTTTTTTCTGGCATTCATACTGCAAAAACGGCCCACTGTTTGTTCAAAATGTTTATTAGATTACACGACCAAGTTACATTTGTTTTCTTTTTGCAGAGAAACCTAAAGGCAGAGGTAAACACGAAGTTTGATTTTATTTCTCTCAATGTTATCTTCAGTTCTCTTTTTGGATCTTGTCAAGTTTTTTTTAACATAAATTCACCCAAATTTACAATTTACAAACAGACAATAAGTTACAAGACGATAGGCGAGGAGCATATGAAAATACATCGAAATCCTGTGGCTATTACACTTAACAGATACTATAAAGAATAGGAAAATAGAACTAGCAGTGAGCTACAAGGAAGGAGAATCAATCTACAGTGGTCACTCCATACAATAAACCCTCAAGCAAGCCATAGGTACGTCCAGATCTCGTTAACCCTATCTCACCTGGGCGATTTGAAACGGTCAGTGCCTGGGGGCGTGGAATCCACCCCCCCTGTTTATCTCTGTTGTTGCTTGAGATATGGCAGCCAAATTTGGCACAAAGGTTGTCGATTATGTAAACAATGAATTTGTGAAACAATGGTTTAATTAGCGTCGTTGTTGTTGTTGCTAGAGCATAATTAACATTATGACGTCATATAACGTCATAAAAATGAAAGTGTGTTAAAAAGTCGTAAAACTTTATTTTTCGTAAAGAAATGAAATATATAGATCAAAATAGATGTACATTCATACTTTAGACTTAATCGGACCTATTGAATAGGATTAGATGAGATACAAATTATATTTTTCACAGAGTGTGGCACGACAGCTTGGTTACCATGGAGACAAGGCTAAAAATAGAACACCAAAATTGTTACAGCTTCATTGCTGTACGATAGAAAGTTAAATTTGCTAAATTTCAGAGGCATTCAACAAACGCGGAAAAACTTATAAATGAAAATGTACGAGGGGGGTGGAATCCACCCCCCCCAGGTGAGATAGGGTTAAACGGCTTACCAGTTCATCTTGCTTGCACCCCTTCTAACACCCCTTCTGACTTACTAACAACGTCATTTTTACTCTTAAATAACAAATTTGATAGACACAGGGCCATGTGATGTGAATACAGGGTGAATTTAGCCTTAGAATACACATACTTCTCTGGGAAAAAAATATTGGAAAGGCATATTATCGGACCTGAGATGTGGTGCATTAAGATTCGCTAATGTCGTTGATCTTATCAGCTTCTCTATAAAGGTTCAACCTGCCCTAGAAAAGTTAGCTGTTATGATTGTTACATTTTGAAATCAGCCTATTGCCAAATCTCTTGTTTTCACAAATATGTGACCTGGCTAACATCTCTTTGTTAGGAACTCCATAGGGATTCATGCCTTCTTCTTGAATTGACTGCAGAGAGGGCCCATCTAATCGTTGATTTCTTACTTCTGTCTTTAGTTGAGTGTTTGAAGAGTTCGCGAGGTGCCGAATATAGGGGAACTGCTAGCAAAACGAAGTCCGGATTTACTTGCCAAAGATGGGACTTTCAATCACCACACAGACACTCCACCAATACCCCACAAAAAAATCCAACTGCAGGATTAGAGCAAAATTTCTGTAGGAATCCAGATGGGGAAGCTGCACCATGGTGTTATACAACGTCATACGGAAAGAGATGGGAAGTATGTGATATAAAGTTATGTCCCGAGGGTAAGTGTTAAATCTGAGCAATTTTCAATCTTTATGCATTTTCGTGATAACTGCGGCAAAGCCGCATCATGTTTCGAACTGCATTGATAAGTTGCGATGTCCTGATGGATGTGGAGATTCAAAATCATCCACGAATATGACTAGTCCCGAGTCTTTTTGCTGGAAGGCTACTGCGGAGGTGCAGCAAAATTGTTTGCAAAAGCAAGGGCAGATTTTGTAATGCAATGGCATCAGCTGCTTTGGTTCACACCTCAATTCAAAGCAGTTTGCAAATGCAGACGAAGAAATTCTCACAACTTGTAATTCAAAACAAACAAAGCAGCAAAGTTGCCTGAAACCATAAAGACAAACTTGCGCTTCGTGGGGGAGAAGGGTGGTCTTTAAGGGAATTTATGTGCTTAAGAGGAAAGAATATGGGTAAATTTAAAGTTCTGTGTGACCGATCTTGTAAACTTGATTCAAAAGTCAAGCAGAGAGCATTGCTATTCTTGCATATTTTTAGTCCAGATGTAAGCTGCTTTTCTCAGCTCCTGAATCAATGAAACAAAATCCGCGATACAGAACCATAGATTCACCCTTCATCTTTCGTTGTAAGCACATAACTTCTCTTAAAAACTTCCTTCACCCTCATCAAGCGAGAATTTGCCGTGCTGGTTTCACAGCAACCTTTCGGCTATGTTTGTTTTGAATTGCTGGTTGAGCGAATTAATTTCTCTTGTCTGTATCCCTAATGACTTTCAATTCAGTCGTGAACCAAAGCAACTGATGCTGTTGTATTACAAAATTTGCACTTGATTTTGCAAACAACTTATTGTGATTAAGTTAAGTAAAAAAACTTATTTCAATACCTCAAGTATTCGCTGTATAACGAAGTTTCAAAAATGTGAACTTCTTTTTTTGCTGACGCGGTATATTCATAAGTCTAGAGTTGATGCCATGATTTACTTAACTCGATCATACACTCTTCAAACCTTAAGCGATTTGAATATAACTTTACGTGTCAGTTAAACTAAAATGCCACGAATTAAATACACTAAACGTATCGGGCGTAACCCTTCATCAGTAGTGAAGCGATTTAAGTTGTTAATTGTTCCCATGATCGCTCGATGCAGGAATAGAAATACAGTAAAACCAGCATACAAGAAATTTCCCTGCGTAGGAATCTCAGCCTGATATCTTTATCATCTGCTCCTCTGTTCGAGAACCTTTCCACACTGATTTTATATAGGTTCTTATTTTGGAGAACAAATTTATTCATTGGGCCTGTTTATGTGAGGAAAAGCACCTTTCCTGCAAGACCCGGATTTGACAGTTGAGATAAAATTCGATTATTGTTCATGTGGAATTTTCACCATATTTGTCAGCCATATGGCTGAGAGACGAGAAAGTAGATAGTTTCGCTTCCATGACATACGAATACATCAACGAATAAACCAGTTCACCTGTCCAAACTAGTGGCGTTTCACTTTATGAAAAGATTTTAATCTTACTTATTAGGCCTTCTGATTGGTCAATCAGAAGAATCTATTCATTTGATTGGTTGAAATTTAAACTGGTTTAGATAACGCTGGCTTAACTGTGTCAGTGTGAATGCAGTATTAGACGAGACTCCACCTCCGGTACAGCGATACGGTCACAACACTGCTTATGTTGTATTCGTCACATAAACACAAATTGAAAAGTGCAAAGGACTTTATGGGGAAGGTGGATCCCTGGGTGTCAACTCCGGGCCTTGTAATTGAGATGATTTTTCCTCATATGTGCAGTCCCTTAGAAGGAGGAGTCTTTCAAAAATCTTTACTATGCTCTTCCTCTCAGTTGTTATTTTCTTCTTTCAAGAAGTTAATCAAACTGTCTTGATTTCTTTCTGTAAACGATACATAATTGCTAAATCTAATTTTTATTTTTCTAGAGAAACCATCAGGTCGAGGTAAGTTCAGCTCTGCTCCTGAATTTGTGTCGTTTTTTCATATGGCCTCTCTTCTTTGCCACAGGAGATATTGCTCAGAGTCAAATACTTCCCTACAAATTGTTTAGATTTAACCACGTTCCCTTCATTTAAGAAAGAGTGCAACACAGGTTGAATCTCCAGTCGGTTGGCTGACAGTGTTGGCCTTCATCGTGTTTACGTAGAAAAGTCAAGTTAAAACTTAGCGCGGGCTCAATTTTCAGTTATTTTTTCAGTTATTTGTTTTTGATATCATTAGTTGAAATTTTCGTAAGGATTTTGCGTAAATTCAATTTTGATCATGTCTTAGTTCTCATAAATTCATGAGAAAAATTTAAAAAATCATTTGCTTTCCCACCATCCAGCAGAGTCTGATGCATAAAAATCAATCGACTTCTCTATGTAGTACTAATTCTCAAAACCTCAGTTTTTTGACACGCTTGGTTGGATTTCAGATTTTTGGTGTAAGTAAGTTTCCCATTTAACGGGGCATTCCGCGGGAAAAAACTGGATATCGGCAAACTGCGTCGTTTGCATATAAAACGAACATTCATATCATTATCAACATTTCCCGATATTTCTCCACCTTAAATAAAGCTCAAACCGGCCACAAACGACAGACCGAGAACTCAGCAATAACTTCGTATTTGAATCCAAGACAGATACCGAGAATTGTCGTTAAAGCCGATCATTTCTCTTGGTCGTAGTCGATCGTGGACACATGAATGAACCAATACAACATGATTTTCAAACTCATTCTAAGAGCGACACGCAACAAACCCATCAATGCTCGCCGACGACTGACCGGCGGACAATAACGAAAATTTGCAACCTTTATTCGCCAACAACGAAGCACAAAAATAGTAGGGCATTAAATTTGAATCCGGTCCAATGTTTTTTCCATATCTTGCCTTTGAGATTCAGTTTCAGTTTCATATTTTAGATTCTCTCTACATACAATTTATGAAATAACTTAACAGACAAATAACTAAACTACATGAATACACGATACAAAAAATTAATACACATCAGTAAGCAAAAGTAATACAATATACATTGAACAAAACAAAGACAAAAGATAACTTGTACGGAGGGAATTACTTTAAGGAGGAGCTCTCTCAGTATTCAGACTAATCGAGGAGAGAGCACCCCCTGTTTTAGTAGTATTTCAGATGTATTGATGACTTTCATGGAAATTAAATGACAAGGCGGATGGAGACCTATTTGTGCCTACTATTCTAAGATCAACTGTGATAATTATTTTCAAAGAGGAAAGATTTGAGTTTGCGACGAAAACTGATTGAAAAGGACGATTTTCTTATATCCGTGGGAATGTCATTCCAGCACTTAGCTCCAAAGTAACGAACTGATCGAAGACCATATTGAGAAGTATTTTTCTGAGTTAGAAAAATATCATTTTTGAGGCTTGCCGTGTACCATGTTGATGAACAGATTGAGTTAAATAAAAAAAGCATGAAAACAAGAAGGAGAGATCCTATTTACACAATCGTATACAAAAGAAAGCAGTTCCAGTTGAAATAGATCATGCAGCTTTAGTATCTTTAAATCGGAAAAAAGAGGAGTAGTGGGAGAGGTAAAGTGTTCAAAAGCAATAGCCCTTATGACCCTTTTCTGTAACAAAATTACTGGATTGATATGAGTCTCATAGGTAAGGCCCCAAATTAAAATTCCATATTGTAGAAATGGTGAGAATAAAGAGTTGTAAAGACAGACTAAAATATTGATGGGCAAGAAGTGTCCAATTTTGAGAAACAGACCACAAGTTCTAGCCAGTTTTTTAGATAGTTCTGTTAAGTGATCCCGTCCAGAAGAACACCAAGAAATTTTACATAATGAGTTTGCTGCATAGGAAACTTTCCAATTTTGATGCAGATAGTTTCAGGTGAAGAATGTTTAGGTGACTTCAAAAAATTATGAAGTTAGTTTTATCAATATTGAGTGACAATTTGTTAACATCAAGCCACATTTTCACTTTTTTTAATTCCCTGTTAACCACACTTTGAAGCTGATCAAGACTTTCAGATTCACAATAGATATTAGTATCATCTGCAAATAAGTAAAAGGCTAGTTTTGAGGATGAGAGAGGTAAATCATTAATGTAAATTAAGAATAGAAGAGGACCAAGAACAGAACCCTGTGGAACCCCACAGGTAACATTCAGATAACAAGAGTGGGATCCATTCACTGAGACACATTGTTTCCTACCTGAGAGATAGGATTCAAACCAACCTAATGAAGTACCCCTGATTCCATACTGTTCAAGCTTCATCAAGAGAATATGATGATTTACTGTGTCAAATGCAAGTCGATGGATATTCCACAACCAAATTTACAGAGAAGTGCGATCGAGGAAAGGAAAACGATTTCTGAGGGCTGACAAAATCTGCTTTTCGATCGGGATAACAATATAAACCTTTGCATGAATTTGATTTTCGCGGAATGCCCCTTTAAAGCGTATCAGCAAAGATAAACCATTACCAAAGTACAGCGAAGGAAACGATGGCGTTCCCTGCTGCATAAAGATGGAAGACGATGTTGTATATAGAAGTTATGTTTGTCCTTGTTTGTACCATATTCCAGTTAACCAACCATATCTTTTCTCTTTAATGTTTCAGTACTTTTTCTTATATATTCATAGAAAAATTTCACAATATATCTTACATTGTACTTTACTTTCCTGATTATTTTATAACACTACAGGGACGATACCATGGGGGGGGGGCGAAGACTATGATTACCCCCATTGCCAATATAGAAAGACAAGCAATGTTAATCTACACACAGCTGCAACACCAACGATTACAGGCTGATTGATCCTGTAGAGGATTCTGTCTAACATTAGATGTCAGGCGAGGGCTGCGAAGCATAGAGCTCAAATCTTTAAAAAGGTGGGTGTAAAATTCTGTTAAATTTCTCATTGAATTGAAGTGCTTGAAAGGAGCCTGGGGCAATTTGCTGTAAACCTGTCGTGACATTTTTTTATATCTTGATTAGTTTCAAAATGGCGGCATTTAATAATTTTGAGGCTGTGACGTCATCAAATGTCCAAATTCTTAACCAGAAGAGCTACAACTTTCTGCTTGAAACCATATTGTAGACCTTCACAAACTATGATTTTCTTGAATATTGTATCAATTATTCTCAAGTAGTTTAAGATTTACAATGATTTTAACTTCTTCAGAATTTTTGATGAATATTTGCAAAATAATCAAAATGCAGCCATTTTGAAAATAATAAAGATATCAAAAAATGCCACTGCAGATTTACAGCAAATTGCCCAAAGTTCCTTGGAAGTCATTCAATGGATGGAAAAATTTGATACAAGTTTACACCCACCTTTTTGAAGATTCGAAAGATTTAAGCCCTATGCTGGGCTGCAATGAATTTAAAATGTCACCACCAGCGCAACTCTTTTTGTCGTTTATGGCATCTCATTGCAAGAGATTTTTTTCGTCAGTTGAATGCAAGAAAACCACGAAAGGTGTCGAGTACAGAGGAACCATTAGCAAAACAAAGTCTGGATTAACTTGTCAGAGATGGGACTCTCAATCACCACATCGTCACTCTAACACACCTGAACGTCGACCAAGTATGGGTTTAGAGCAGAATTTTTGTAGGAATCCGGATAATGAAGCAACACCATGGTGTTATACGACATCACCTAGTAAGAGATGGGAAGCCTGTAATATTCCAGTATGTGTTCCAGGTAAGGATGTTACTTCGTTCATATTTTCTCTTCTGAGGAGTTTAAATCTCAATTCATCGAGTCTATATAAATGCATGAGCGATAGAAAACCCAGTGTGTAGCAGTTTGAAATTTTTGTCAGAAGCGAGCCACCTTAATTTGGTGTTTTTTGTGTTTTGACCTTATTTTTTACTTGGTATACAACCACCTCTCACTGTTTCGTAATTTTGATATTTTCAGTAGTGAGCCACATAATTGTAGGGTTTTCCCCGTTTGTAGCTCAACAATTAAGGTGGATCTGCACTTAAGGTGGGTCACTACCGAAAATTTCAGAATCACGAAAGAGTTGAGAGGTGGTTGCATACCAAGTAAAAGAAGTTCAAGACGCGAAAGAACACTAAATTAAGGGGACTCGCTTCTGATATGAATTTCAAATTGCTACACACTGGGCGTCCTATCGCTCATTTATACTGCATTCACACTGGCACAGTTAAACCAGCTTTATCTAAACCAGTTTAAATTTCAACCAATCAAATGACTGGATTTGTTGGATTAACCAATCAGAAGACCGTATTCAGAAACCTGGTTCAGTTTAAGCTGGTTTAGTTTGAAGTGTGAATGGGACATTAAGTCCATGAGCGTTAAAGGAGCTGGATAAAAAGTTTCCGGAGAAATTTTTAACGTGGCAGTTTTCTCATTAGCTGTCCTATTGTCACCAACGAAGGTTGAAAATGCGTATCTCATCATGGGTCGCAGGAAACAATTGTTAAAAATGTAAACGCAAACATACCTGTGTCTTTATCGTGGTTTCTTCTGCCTTTCTTCGCTTTCCTTTGCTTCCCTGGCTCAGCTCAATTCATTTCTTCAAGTTCGTAGTGGCCTAATTCAGTTTCTCTGCAAAAGCGATTTGATGATTGGCAGAAACGATATTGATCACGAAAGGGCTATTTTGTGGACTCTGTGCCTTTCAGCAGAGTGTCTCTTTGAAGTAGAATTTCATAATAACGTTTGTATAAAAGGGAACTTCAAAGAGAATGGCCAATAAACTGGGCTTGTCTATAAAAAGAGCTAAATTGACATTCAGACCTAGCATTATATCTTTTGTTATCCATTGCTCACAGCGCTTGTGCAACTTCCATTTGAATGGGCAATTTTTGTGGTATCAGAAAGCAAGGATTGAAAGAGGAAAAATATTGAAAATTGTCAGCTTGTTTTAGTAAGCTTTCACATTGGTGAGGTGAGCAATGTTTTGCTATATCCAATAGATGAAAGAAGCTTATTATCATATGTGACGTTTCAATATTATGCGCATACTAACCGGTTTTGTGTTGTACACGAAAATATAAAGCCCGAGGTCTTACAAGTACAGACCGAGCTTGCGAGGTCTGTGCATTAAGACCGAGGGCTTTATATTTTCCTGTACAACAACAAAACAGGTTAGTATGAGTTTTATTACCTGACATCTTCTAATCTTGACTCGCATTTAATCAAACACTTTTTGTTTGCTTTGAGTTTACTGTACATCTCAAAGGCCTAGGCCTAAAGCAGTTGTTGTGGCGACAAAAACGCGTCCTTGTATCGTATTATACAAGGCTACGGGAAACCCGCGGGAAAGGTGCGATTAGCCAATAGGAATGGCGGGATTCTGTATTGCCTCGTCTTTGAAACTTCCGTCAGGTAATAAGATTTTGTAGTATAGTAATGCAGCTGTATTGAAGCTCAAAACTTTTTTAAAATAATGTTGATAATTTCCTTGATAGATATCAACGGTGGATACACCGCTTGGAGCCAGTGGAGTGCTTGTGATAAGAAATGTGGTTCTGGATTTAAGCATAGGAAGAGAAGTTGTACCAACCCTATACCCTCTGGCAAAGGAAAAGACTGTTCTAGTCTTGGTTCAGCAGCTCAGAAGATGGCATGCAAAATCAAAGATTGCAACAGTGAGTACAAAGCTGTTCTCTCTGTTTCAATTAAATCCACAATGATCATCTTTACATCTTCCGTGCCCAGTTGCAGTACGATTAGCACTCGAGGAATTGGTTTTCGTTTTATTGATATGAAAGTCTTCTTTTGATAAAGAATGGGTACCTGTTAGAACAGGGCCGACAAATTTTGCAACTCAATAATTGCTCGGGATACTATCAGTAAAAGGTTTTCATATTTGCTCCACAAGAGTTAGACCCCGTCTAAGATTCTTGGATTTTGCGCTGTAGTGATTTGAGGGTCATCTTTCTTTGTGTTTCCTTTGTGATTCGCAGATACCGCAAAACGCTTCGCTCGTCTCATTGATCAGCGAGTCAATCAGAGTTAACTCCTCTTTCTTTGTGATTTACAAATGGTGGAGTTCGCAGTATCCTTAACTAATAGTATTAGTTAATTTGATTTTCGCTGCATTTCAAAGCGATTAGTGACTGAAGACAGTGTAAATTGTGTTGACCAGAAATGCAAAACAAACAAAGCCGCAAAGGATGCTCTGAGGCCAGCAGTGCAAAGTGTCGCCTTGTGCGTGCGAAAGTGGTTTTTAAGACAAGTTATGAGTTTGTGGTAAAAGAAGAAGGATAAAATCTTAAGATCTGCCTGACGGGTTTATTTTATTAGATTCAGAAGCTGAGTAATCATAGCTTCATTAAAACTCGAAAGCCTGGTATATTCTGTATCTGGTATCTTCTGTACCTGGTATCTGTCAAGTATCTTCTGTGCCATTGAGATAACTCCCTTGATTGTGTAAGGATGTTGATTCATTAGTGGAATATGATTCTATGTCATACTGCGTTGATCAATAAACCTTCTTCCATCGCCAGATCTCAAATGTCCTTTCTGGCTAAGAACAGTGGTATCAATCATTTTGACATCTGAATGGTATTTCAATATTGTATTGTTACCCCCAACGAGAAGTTACGTTGTCGTCTCTTCATTAGCTTCTAATTTTATAGCATGTTTCTATGCAATTCTGGTTTTCGATGCTATTCTGGTTTTATCGATCAACCTAGTTTCTTTATCCATTGCTAGAGTAAAAGTTTCCAGTTTGGATAAGAATACTAGTAGAGGTCATTTTAACATTTGAATGGCGTTTCGATACAGCGTTGTAACTCAATCCGACCCAATCTAATAGGGAACTTGTATTACCAAAATCTGACTTAATGAATATATTGTCTAGCGGTTTGTGTTTGCTTTTACGGCAATGAGCTTGCCAAGGTAATTTATCTAATGTACTCCATCGAAAAACAGTAGACAGAAATGTTTGTTCTAACGAAGATCAACTTCATTGGCCTTAGCTATACTCATAGTGAATGCTTTCTTGCAGATCATGGAGCGGTTATTTCATCAGGAAAGAGTGCATCTCAGTCATCGACAGCGTGGGGAGGTGTGCCTTCAAGAGCAGTTGATGGAAACAAGAACAGCCAGTGGGGTGGAAAATCATGTACACACACAAATAAGCAACATAATGCATGGTGGAGAGTTGATTTAGGTGGCAACTACCTGGTTACGAAAGTACAAGTCACGAATAGAGGTGACTGTTGCTGGAACAGATTGAGCAATTTTGATATACGTGTTGGAAACACTGATGGAAACCCAAAAGCAAACCAAGTGTAAGTTCTTATGAATATCTACGTAGTTCTAAGTTGCTTGAATTGCTAACAAATGCTATGTGAAATACCAACTTATCATTTTCGAAATGAAGTGCCTAAAGGGGGAATGGTGTGACTTGAAAACGATCGCTATCAACTACCTACCCTCTTTGTTTTGAGTTTTGAATCAGCCATTACTTATCTGATTTATTCAGAAGAAGATGTGAGAAGCTAAGCTGACACTTCCCTACAATGCAGTGTCAAAAGGAAATATTTGAAACCACAAGTAGAATTCTTATGGTGAGAATCCGATATAACATTATTTGCAATGCTCACTTATTTCTAAATTGGAATACCACTGCATGAATCAAATATGTTAAGTTGCATTACTTGTTTGAGTCAATGTGACTCTTGGTTGCTGATTTATACAATTGAAAAGGCGAAATTTGTGGTCGCTTCAAAAACAGCACTTCAGTTGTTTTCTAGCAATGTCAAAATACAGTAAATATTAAAAGAAAGGTTTCCGGCATCGTATTATGTTTCACTTCCCTGTTTCAAAGCTGGAAAGTGCTTTCTGATGAAAAGACAGCTCTCCTAACCATTTAAATGGTTTAGCAAAGATTTTAATACGATGCTGGTACTCTTTCTTTGAAAACTTGCTTTATTTTGACATTGCTGGAGAACAACAGAATTGCTGTTTTTAAAGCAAGCACATATTTCACCTTTTCCCAACCATAAATCAGCATCCACTGTCAAATTGAATCAAACAAGGTCTCAAATTCTAAGTTGAAGCCTGACCTATCCAACCTTGATTATTGAACCCACAACTCCTCCACAGCAGCGATACAAACGGGGCACAATTTGGTATGGAAACCTGCTAGATACTCGTCTTCTTTCGTCTACTGTTTACTTCTCACTTCAACTAGAATTTCTGTAATGACCCTTTATGAACCATGATAAATTACTATTTCTACACTTCGTCAAAAGATGATGACGGAGAAGGGCTGTTCCTGTATTGCACCATCTTTTTCTCATTCAAGCTCTCATAGCCAGAACTCGGCGACCTTGTGTCTTTTTTTGGCTATGGATGGTACATTAGTTGTATTAAAGAATTGTTAGGTTTTTATAATGGATAAAAAAAAGCTTTCATTGTTCCATAATTTCTGTGAAATGCTAATAAAATACTTTCCAGTTATCCGTTATTTAACGAAATGGAAGAATTTAACTTGAATGGAAGTCGTTGATAAAGAAACTGAAATTGTCCTTGGTAATTTGTTATCTTGCATTTCCTTATTACTTTTTGAATACTAGTTACATAAAACAAAAATGAAGATAATTCACAGAACTTAATCCTTTTTTTCATATTCTGTGATACGGTAAATATTCCAATACTCGTGTTCTGTGCAATGAAATCTGTACTGGCTTTAAAACATTGTAGTATGGAACATGTCTAACGATTTAAGTGTTGTATGTTGCAGTCTGTTCCCTCCTAGGTTTTTTTTAACAAAGTAACCTAGTCATATTTGTTCTTTTTTAATTTTTGGTAATAGTTTTGACAAATTTGGTAATAATTTCGACTCGCTCTCGTCATACTTTTCCATATCTCCATTTGTCGAAATTATTACCAAAGATTGGTGTTATAAATCCTACCAAATATATGTTCTTTTTTAGATGTAAGCACTTCAATGGAGCAGTAGGGAGAGGTGCTACACGAAATATCGTGTGTGCTAGACGTGTAACGGGACGCTACGTTTATGTTATGTTAAGGGGTACCAACAAGTTAACTCTCTGTGAAGTCGTGGTGTTTGGAAAAAGGCTAGGTCAGTAAAGTTACCTTCATAGGGGTTGATAAAGATCATGTTTTTGTTCTGGTCAGATGAGCAGCTAAAGCAACCTTCATAGTTTAAAGGCAATCTGTCTCACTCATATTAGCTGAGATTGTAAAAGGGAGTTGAATATTTGTATGGCAGCAATATCAGAAAAGAATTGGTTGGAATCGTTTTGCAAACTAAACTGAATTTTTATCATGTAATAAATTTGGAGAGTCTTAGTTCTAGCCCTTTCTTTTTATCTAGGCTTTGTTCTCTAAACCAATCACCTGCGTGACAGAGCTCCTTTAATACGTGTGAATAATAGCTCGTCGCAATCTTATGGAATACTTTTCCTCTACTTCTCTCCATCGTCTTTTCTGTGATCGTTTAAAGGGGCAATCCGCGGGAAAAGACTGGATATCGGCGAACTGCGTCGTTTGCACATAAAACGAACTTTCATATCATTATCAACATTTCCCGATATTTCTCCACCTTAAATAAAGCCCAAACTGGCCACAAACGATAGACCGAGAACTCAGACATAACCTCGCATTTGATTCCGAGACAGATACCGAGAATTGTCGTTAAAGCCGATCATTTCTCTTGGTCGTAGTCGATCGTGGACACGTGAATGAACCAATTCAACAGGATTTTCAAACTCAAATCTAAGAGCGACACGTAACAAACCCATCAATGCTCGCCGACGACTTACCGGCGGGCAATGACGAAAATTTCCAACCTTTGTTCGCCAACAACGAAGCACAAAAATAGTAGGGTATTAAAATTGAAATCGGTCCAATGTTTTCTCCATATCTTGCCTTTGAGAAATGCGATCGAGGAAAGGAAAACGATTTCTGAGGGCTGAAAAAATTTGCTTTTTGATCGGGATAACGATATAAACCTTTGCATGCACTTGATTTTCGCGGAATGCCCCTTTAAAGGGATATTATGTACTGATCTTTTTGTCCTGACCGCAAGAATTTGATGAGGAAGTAAGCAAAGAAGAATAATGTGAATGACCCGGCATCTCTTCAACATCACATTTTACATTTTCTCTTCAAGTTTATGGTTATGCTAAACTCTCCCTCACTTTATATTTACATATCTATCACAGGAAACATAAGCCCTATCAAAACTGGGAAAGGTAATATTGCCAGAGGCAAAAATACAAGACAGTCATCGACAGGTTGGGGAGGTTCATCGTCACGAGCTGTTGATGGAAACAGGAACAGCCGATATGGTGGGAATTCATGTACTCACACACACAGCCAACACAATGCATGGTGGAGAGTTGATCTAGGTGCTGATTATAAAGTTGGAATGGTCAAAGTTACAAACAGAGGCGACTGTTGTGGAAACAGGCTTAGCAACTTCGATATAAGAGTTGGAAATACTGATGGAAACCCAAAAGCCAACGCACTGTAAGTAGACTGCGAAGCAGCTATTTTCTTATGGTTGCATATAATGGATTGTGGACCAGTTTAGTGCCTATTGTTCTCTTTGTACTCGTTAGAAATATGTTGGATGTATTACAGCTTTCTTTACATGTTTATGGAAGTGAAGATAGAAATGTTAGAGCCTGAAGTGACGTAATAGCTGTCATTGGATGTCATTTATTAGTCTGGATAATCACCGACAAAGTTCTTTGTAATTGTAATAGGAAAGAAGGTCAAAAATCTGGATTTAGATATAATCTAGATGTGTTATAATTAACTTATCGGATTTCATCAGTTTGATCTATTGTCCATCATTCTCTTTTGAAAATAGTCTGATTTGGAAATAATTTGAAAATTCAATTTCTAGCGTCTCTTCTATTATTGTTTTCAACGTAAATAGATATGTTTCACTGTTTCTTTTAGGTGTAATCATCATGGAGGTGCTGTAAGACAAGGTGCAACTGTTAGTTTAAGCTGCAGAGGAAATAATCATGGCCGTTACGTATACGTAATGCTGCGTGGAACAAACTATTTGACCTTATGTGAGGTTGAAGTATTTTCAAAGAAACCAGTGTTTGGTAATTATCATTTCAATCTTTACTTAGGAAGCATTAAATGCATGTGAAAGTTGTTAAGTAATATTGCTTACCTGTTTTGTCTGAAGGGGAATTTTGTACTGCAAAAGATACCATTCTGTTTATAACAAAGCAGTTCGACCGCAACAAACAAAGATTTCACAGCTTCAACGCTGCCAACCACAATATTTTGTGCCTTCAATTCATATTGATTTGATTGAGCAATCTATTTCTCAGACAGGCAGATCAATTTGCCCTGGGGGAGACCTAAGACTATTATCTTACAAGATTGACCTTGTCCTCCCTTCTGAGTTCAGAATTTTCAAAATGTTAGACTATAACATAATGTGGCTATGAATTATCTTTTTTTATTCTAATTTATATATTTATCGATAGCTCCATACTTTGATACTGCAGTTCTCAAGATATTTTATGGATTTTCATTCTTCAGTTAAATGTGATTCTCTACCGTACTAGTGCGATTGATAAACCTCCTTCTCCTGGCCATTCATTCCTAGATGTAAAATTACCAGTTGTGCTGTGAATACTTTGTTCTGTCATTTTGACACTGAATGGTATTTCAACATTCGTTATAACCCCAAAAGAAATAACATTTCCTAAGGGATGACTACATCAGTCATTCTTCATATCGCTTCTTCGTTAGCCTTAATTGGACTTTCGCCAGTGATTTTATGTTCATGCTTTATAAATGCTTCTTTGCCGTACAAGTTTTATTGATTAATTCTTCTTCATTCATCAATTGCTAAAGGAAAAATTTCCAGTAAGACTAAGGGTTCAGGTGGAAGTCATTTATACTTTTGTATGGTATTTCGATCTTGCTTTATGAGAAGTTGTATTACCAAAGATTTGACTAAATATATCACATTGCCTAGTCTTTTTGTTTTGCTTTAATGGACTTCCAAAGTATGTTTTCTTCTGTTCCTTCAAGAGAAAGCCGTGGAAAGAAATGTTTGCACTTACGAGAATATATTCATTAGCAGTTCTTATCACCTGCGAATTCTTAATTGCAGATTATGGATCTATTGTTTCACAAGGAAAGAGTGCATTTCAGTCATCGACAGGGTGGGGAGGTGTGCCTTCAAGAGCAGTTGATGGAAACAAGAACAGCCAGTGGGGTGGAAAATCATGTACACACACAAATAAGCAACATAATGCATGGTGGAGAGTTGATTTAGGTGGCAACTACCTGGTTACGAAAGTACAAGTCACGAATAGAGGTGACTGTTGCTGGAACAGATTGAGCAATTTTGATATACGTGTTGGAAACACTGATAGAAACCCTAAAGCAAACCAAGTGTAAGTTTTTCTCAGTATTTATGTAGTTCTAATTTGCTTGAATTGTTAACAAATACCAACTTATCATTTCCAAAATGAAGTGCCTAAAGGGGAATGGTGTGACTTGAAAACGATCGCTATCAACTACCTACCCTCTTTGTTTTGAGTTATGAATCAGCCATTACTTATCTGATTTATTCAGAAGAAGATGTGAGAAGCTAAGCTGACACTTTCCTACAATGCAGTGTCAAAAGGAAATATTTGAAACCACAAGTAGAACTTTTATGGTGAGAATTCGATATAACATTATTTGCAATGCTCACTTATTTCTAAACTGGAATACCACTGCATGAATCAAATATGTTAAGTTGCATTACTTGTTTGAGTCAATGTGACTCTTGGTTGCTGATTTATACAATTGAAAAGGCGAAATTTGTGGTCGCTTCAAAAACAGCACTTCAGTTGTTTTCTAGCAATGTCAAAGTACAGTAAATATTAAAAGAAAGGTTTCCGGCATCGTATTATGTTTCACTTCCCTGTTTCAAAGCTGGAAAGTGCTTTCTGGTGAATAGACAGCTCTCCTAGCCATTTAAATGGTTTAGCAAAGATTTTAATACGACGTTGATATTCTTTCTTTGAAAACTTACTTTATTTTGACATTTCTTGAGAACAACAGAATTGCTGTTTTTGAAGCAACCACATATTTCGCCCTTTCCCAACCATAAATCAGCAACCACTTGTCAGATTGACTCAACAGGGTCTCAAATTCTAAGTTGCAGCCTGACATTTGCAACTTAGACTATTGCATGTACAGCCCCTCCACAGCATCCACGCATATGGGACACAATTTATCTTAGGACACCTGGTAGATCCTCTACTTGTCTCGTCGACCGTTTACTTCTTTTGCTAACTTTTTTCACTTCAAGTAGAATTTCTGTAATGACCTTTATGAAGCATGATAAATTACTATTTCTAGCTTAACGCTCAAAAGTCATCAATACCCCTCGTTCTGTTCTGATCCCTGGGGTATTTGGCTTGTTTACTACTTAGTTGTTTTTTTTCCAAGTTGTCTGGACTGACCAGTTAAACCGGTTTTATAATCAGTGCTATATAAACAGCACGTGTATTTCGATTTATTAGCTGAGGATGGCACGAGTTTGAGTGCCGAAACGTACTAACTTGATCATGTCTTAATTTAATTTATTTAATATTTCTTAACTACTGGATTGTCTACTAGATATGTCATAATTACTGGATTGTCGATTTTGTTTTCTACTGGATTTGTCGTCTTTTCCGTCATGTCATCCCGAGTATCCTGAGAATTAATTAAATGAAACCATGAAACTGTTCGTCGTGACACTTGCAATAAAATTTATATTCTGGCTGCGATTCCCTAAACATATTCCTATTTCTAGCTTTGGTAAGAAAAAAGATGACGGAGAAGGGCTGCTCCTTTATTGCACCATCTTTTTCAGCTTTCATTGTCTCATAATTTCTGTGAAATGCTAATGAATACTTTACAGTTTACTGTGATTCACGAAATGGGAGAATTTGAAATCGAGTGATAGTCGGTGATAGAGAAACTGAAAATGTCTTTTCTAATTTGTAGTTATCTTTCATTTCCTTATTACTTTTTGAATGTTAGTTACAGAAAGCAAAAATGCATATGATTCACACAACTTAATCCCTGTTTGTCATATTCTGTGATACGGCAAATATTCCAATACGCGTGCTCTATGCAATGAAATATGTACTTGCTTTAAAACACTTTAGTATGGAACATGTCTAACGATGTTAGTATTGCATCTTGCAGTCTGTTCTCTCCTAGGTCTTTTCTGTTGATGTGACCTGGTCATATTTGTTCCTTTTTAGATGTAAGCACTTCAATGGAGCAGTAGGGAGAGGTGCTACAAGTAATGTCGTGTGTGCCAGACGTGTAACAGGACGCTACGTTTATGTTATGTTGAGGGGTACCAACTGGTTAACTCTCTGTGAAGTCGTAGTGTTTGGAAAAAGGCTAGGTCAGTATAGTTACCTTTGTAAGTTTACTTTTCTCACCCTGAAGTATTTTCATTGCACACAGCGTGTTTTCATGAACCGTCACGGCTAGTCTCTACGAAATTCATTTCTGAATATAGCAGCTGAGGTTTTGATTTAAGTTTACATTTGAAGTGGTCACTGTCAACACATTTGAAGGTTGTGCATAGTTGAAATACAGGGTGTCTCAAAAAAATTGTTCGACGTTTGATAAAATATTGAAAAATAAGGACAACGTGAACAAGCTCATGGAAAGACAACCATGTTTCTAAGATTATGAAATAATTTTAGAGACTAAAATCGTGCAAATCGGTGGAAAATTCACTGAGTTACGAGCTGTCGATGATCAAAAATATGCGATAGCTGAAACCAGAGACCCCCCAGAAAACTGGTATTGCAAAAAGCTCGAAGACGGAGGTTAGAGAGGCTTATCCAATGTCATACCTCTCGTTGATATCAGAGCAAACCAAATAGGACTTCTAAAGTAAATTATTTCTTGCGATCATTCTCAAAATTTCCTTACATTGCATAAGTCCAAAAACAGTGGTTCGAAACATAATCGGCGAGAGACTGAATCTGTTTCCTCAAAACATCTATATACTTGACAGCTAGGTTATCGAAAACCTATTTGAATCCCACTTGGTTCGCCCTGAAACAATTGAGAAATAACAGAAACGACGGCCTATGGATCTTTTACCAAAAATGCCATTTCGAGGCCTCTGGTTTCAGCATTCCCACAAATTTGAACTTCAAATACTTGTAACTCCATAAATTTTTAGCGGATTTGCAAGATTCTTGAGTCAAAAATTAATCTAAAATCTCAGGAAAAGGGTGACCTAACCAAGGGTGCATTCGGCGTATCGTTATTTTTTAGTATTTGATCAAACGTCGAACAATTTTTTTGAGACACCCTGTAGTTTTGAAAAACAATGTTGAGATTTCCTTACTCTTAAAATACTTCAGAGTTTGTTAATGGAACCTTTGTTTTGTATATGGGAGAAGGTCGTTAAAGACGGGTCTCTCCTGGCCTCTTGAAGTTGGGGAATCAAGTCTGTTTTTGTAAAACCTTAATAGGTGTTGACAAAGATCATGGTTTTGTTCTGGTCAGATGAACAGCTAAAGCAATCCTCATACTTTTAAGGCAACCTGTCTCACTCATATTGGCTGAGATTCTAAAAGGAAATTGAATATTTGTACGGCAGCAATATCAGAAAAGAATTGGTTGGAAATCGTTTTGCGAACTGAACTGAATCTTTTGTTGTGTAATGAATTTGGAGAGTCTTATTTCTAGCCCTTTCTTTTTGCCTAAGCTTCGTTCTCTAAACCGATCACCAGCGTGACAGCGCTCCTTTAATACGTGTGAATGATAGCTCATCACAATCTTACGGAATACTTTTCCTCTACTTCTCTCCATCGTCTTTTCTGTGATCGTTAAAAGAGCTAGTTTGTGCTGATCTTTTTATCGTGACCGCAAGAATTTGATGAGGAAGTAAGCCAAGAAGAATAATGTGAATGACCCGGCATCTCTTCAACATTATATTTCAAATTTTCTTCTCAAGTATATGTTTATGCTTAGACTCGATTTCATGTCGTAGTTTCGCTTTTTGCCTGAATTGATATCGCTACAACTATGACTTATTCCCACACGCTTGTAGGAGTGGCAAAGTTCCGTACTGATTCTATTTGAAACCTTTCCGCTGCTCGACAAAAAGTTCGACTGAGCTGTCTTGGAGTTTCTACCACTATTGTGTACATTCGAACATTCTACAAAAAGTATCAATCTGTCGTTCGATTCGCATTTTTTTTAGAATTTAGCTGTGGGCCTAGATCATCTGCTACTTTTTCCTCACAACCACTCTATCTAAAATGCCTTAAAAATCAGATTTCTATAACTGCTGAGCCATCAAATTAGGTATCAGTACTTCGGTAAAGGATCATTCTTGCCACAAAAGCAAAAACCGCCTTCCTCTAAGGCACATGCTGATCGGTAGACGACGGGGCGACAGAATCCTGTCGCCGATTGAAATTTGTCACCGTTTTTACAGCTCAATGTCCATAAGGCCCTCACTGGAGCGATAACAACAACAACAATTCAACTCAATGAGATTAGCGTAACTTGAGGGCCCTTTTGGTAGTGAGGCTAGGTTATGCTAAACTCTCCCTCACTTTATATTTACATATCTATCACAGGAAACATAAGCCCTATAAAAACTGGGAAAGGTAATATTGCCAGAGGCAAAAATACCAGACAGTCATCGACAGGCTGGGGAGGTTCATCGTCACGAGCTGTTGATGGAAACAGGAACAGCCGATATGGTGGGCATTCATGTACTCACACACACAGCCAACACAATGCATGGTGGAGAGTTGATCTAGGTGCTGATTATAAAGTTGGAATGATCAAAGTTACAAACAGAGGCGACTGTTGTGGAAACAGACTTAGCAACTTCGATATCAGAGTTGGAAATAGAGATGGAAACCCAGAGGCCAACGCGTTGTAAGTATATAACTAAGAAGCTATATTTGATCGACAAATGCTGTTAATTGTTGACGAATTTTGATATACGAGATGGAAAAAGAGATCGAGATCCGAAAGCTAACGCACTGTATGTTTATTACAGAGAAACTTCCTTCCCTCATATTATCTTCGATCAATGATGGTATTTCTTAATTTCATATTTATTCAGAGGTTTTCTTACTGGTTCCCTCCAGATTTAGATATTCATGCAAGTTGGGTGGTTTTATTGGTTATTGAATTGTTATTTCTTTTTCGCCACTTGCTTAACATTTAACATTTGGTAGAAACTCTGGACAAATATACTTTAAACTCTACATTTTTTAAGAATGTTCAAGCTAGTTTTGCAGCATGATTACATTTATGTGGCTTTTTTTGTTCAGGTGTAATTACCACGGAGGTGCTGTAAGGCAGGGTGCAACTGTCAGTTTAAGCTGCAGAGGAAATAATCATGGCCGTTACGTATACGTAATGCTGCGTGGTAGAAACTATCTGACGCTGTGTGAGGTTCAAGTCTTCTCACAAGGAGGTAAAGTACTCAAGCCATCAGCTATTTCTTAATGTATGTTTACTAGTAGAATCAGCATTGAAGACTGTTGCATGGCTGGTAAACATCCAGCAGGAGAAACATCGCCATTTATTCTGCAGTTTATTGCAAGTTTCAAGGATTCCTTCTAGGAAGATTTATCTTCCAATCAATATAGTTTCAGAATCATGTCACAAATTTTGATTACCAATTGTTTATATGTCTGTAAAAATGGTTGTTAAGAAGTATTTATACATTTAAGTAGCTGATTCGTCTTTATTAGAATCTTTACTCACAAGCATTTCCATTTGCCATAATTGTTTAACCAGTAGATCATGCCGCCTATCATTTTTTCTCTTATCATTCCTGTTAGTTGGCTTAACTTTGATTATAGAGCTGTTTTTGAAACTTTGTTCCGTTTTTGACGCTACAACATAGACATCTATACTGAAAATGAATTTATCTGAACTTCACTCAAGAAGGCATTGCATACTAGAGAATAGTCCCTCATTGCCATATATTCCGGAATCTTGTACTTGCTTGATTCGTTGCTGATTGTTTACTTCTTCATGAAAGCAGTTTATCAGGCAATTAGAAAAGAAGAATGATCTGATAGACATCACATCTCTTTAACTCTATGATTAAAGATTTTACTTGAACTTGTTATACTCATCTCTCTTTTGTTTTTATATACCAATCTGAAATAGGAAACACAGGTCCTGTCAAAACTGGTAGAGGTAATATTGCCAGAGGCAAGAATACAAGACAGTCGTCGACAGGTTGGGGAGGTTCATCGTCACGAGCTGTTGATGGAAACAGGAACAGCCGATATGGTGGGCATTCATGTACTCACACACACAGCCAACACAATGCATGGTGGAGAGTTGATCTAGGTGCTGATTATAAAGTTGGAATGGTCAAAGTTACAAACAGAGGTGACTGTTGTGGAAACAGGCTTAGCAACTTCGATATACGCGTTGGAAATAGTGATGGAAACCCAAAAGCCAACGCATTGTAAGTAAATAACTAAGAAGCTATATTTGATTGACAAATGTTGTTAATTGTTGACGAATTTTGATATACGAGATGGAAATAGAGATAGAAATCCGAAAGCTAACGCACTGTATGTATGTTACTGAGAAACTTTCTTCCCTCTTATTGTCTTTGATCAGTGATTGTCTTTCTTAATTTCATATTTATTCAGAGGATTTCTTACTGGTTCCCTCCAAATTTAGATATTCATGCAAGCTGGGTGGTTTTATTGGTTATTGAATTGTTATTTCTTCCTCGCCACTTGCTTAACATTTAACATTTGGTAGAAACTCTGGACAAATATACTTTAAACTCTACATTTTTTAAGAATTTTCAAGCTAGTTTTGCAGCATGATTACATTTATGTGGCTGTTTATGTTCAGGTGTAATTACCATGGAGGTGCTGTAAGGCAGGGTGCAACTGTCAGTTTAAGCTGCAGAGGAAATAATCATGGCCGTTACGTATACGTAATGCTGCGTGGTAGAAACTATCTGACGCTGTGTGAGGTTCAAGTCTTCTCACAAGGAGGTAAAGTACTCAAGCCATCAGCTATTTCTTAATGTATGTTTACTAGTAGAATCAGCATTGAAGACTGTTGCATGGCTGGTAAACATCCAGCAGGACAAACATCGCCATTTATTCTGCAGTTTATTGCAAGTTTCAAGGATTCCTTCTAGGAAGATTTATCGTCCAATCAATATAGTTTCAGAATCATGTCACAAATTTTGATTACCAATTGTTTATATGTCTGTAAAAATGGTTGTTAAGAAGTATTTATACATTTAAGTAGCTGATTCGTCTTTATTAGAATCTTTACTCACAAGCATTTCCATTTGCCATAATTGTTTAACCAGTAGATCATGCCGCCTATCATTTTTTCTCTTATCATTCCTGTTAGTTGGCTTAACTTTGATTATAGAGCTGTTTTTGAAACTTTGTTCCGTTTTTGACGCTACAAAATAGACATCTATACTGAAAATGAATTTATCTGAACTTCACTCAAGAAGGCATTGCATACTAGAGAATAGTCCCTCATTGCCATATATTCCGGAATCTTGTACTTGCTTGATTCGTTGCTGATTGTTTACTTCTTCATGAAAGCAGTTTATCAGGCAATTAGAAAAGAAGAATGATCTGATAGACATCACATCTCTTTAACTCTATGATTAAAGATTTTACTTGAACTTGTTATACTCATCTCTCTTTTGTTTTTATATACCAATCTGAAATAGGAAACACAGGTCCTGTCAAAACTGGTAGAGGTAATATTGCCAGAGGCAAGAATACAAGACAGTCGTCGACAGGTTGGGGAGGTTCATCGTCACGAGCTGTTGATGGAAACAGGAACAGCCGATATGGTGGGCATTCATGTACTCACACACACAGCCAACACAATGCATGGTGGAGAGTTGATCTAGGTGCTGATTATAAAGTTGGAATGGTCAAAGTTACAAACAGAGGCGACTGTTGTGGAAACAGACTTAGCAACTTCGATATCAGAGTTGGAAATAGAGATGGAAACCCAGAGGCCAACGCGTTGTAAGTATATAACTAAGAAGCTATATTTGATCGACAAATGCTGTTAATTGTTGACGAATTTTGATATACGAGATGGAAAAAGAGATCGAGATCCGAAAGCTAACGCACTGTATGTTTATTACAGAGAAACTTCCTTCCCTCATATTATCTTCGATCAATGATGGTATTTCTTAATTTCATATTTATTCAGAGGTTTTCTTACTGGTTCCCTCCAGATTTAGATATTCATGCAAGTTGGGTGGTTTTATTGGTTATTGAATTGTTATTTCTTTTTCGCCACTTGCTTAACATTTAACATTTGGTAGAAACTCTGGACAAATATACTTTAAACTCTACATTTTTTAAGAATGTTCAAGCTAGTTTTGCAGCATGATTACATTTATGTGGCTTTTTTTGTTCAGGTGTAATTACCACGGAGGTGCTGTAAGGCAGGGTGCAACTGTCAGTTTAAGCTGCAGAGGAAATAATCATGGCCGTTACGTATACGTAATGCTGCGTGGTAGAAACTATCTGACGCTGTGTGAGGTTCAAGTCTTCTCACAAGGAGGTAAAGTACTCAAGCCATCAGCTATTTCTTAATGTATGTTTACTAGTAGAATCAGCATTGAAGACTGTTGCATGGCTGGTAAACATCCAGCAGGAGAAACATCGCCATTTATTCTGCAGTTTATTGCAAGTTTCAAGGATTCCTTCTAGGAAGATTTATCTTCCAATCAATATAGTTTCAGAATCATGTCACAAATTTTGATTACCAATTGTTTATATGTCTGTAAAAATGGTTGTTAAGAAGTATTTATACATTTAAGTAGCTGATTCGTCTTTATTAGAATCTTTACTCACAAGCATTTCCATTTGCCATAATTGTTTAACCAGTAGATCATGCCGCCTATCATTTTTTCTCTTATCATTCCTGTTAGTTGGCTTAACTTTGATTATAGAGCTGTTTTTGAAACTTTGTTCCGTTTTTGACGCTACAACATAGACATCTATACTGAAAATGAATTTATCTGAACTTCACTCAAGAAGGCATTGCATACTAGAGAATAGTCCCTCATTGCCATATATTCCGGAATCTTGTACTTGCTTGATTCGTTGCTGATTGTTTACTTCTTCATGAAAGCAGTTTATCAGGCAATTAGAAAAGAAGAATGATCTGATAGACATCACATCTCTTTAACTCTATGATTAAAGATTTTACTTGAACTTGTTATACTCATCTCTCTTTTGTTTTTATATACCAATCTGAAATAGGAAACACAGGTCCTGTCAAAACTGGTAGAGGTAATATTGCCAGAGGCAAGAATACAAGACAGTCGTCGACAGGTTGGGGAGGTTCATCGTCACGAGCTGTTGATGGAAACAGGAACAGCCGATATGGTGGGCATTCATGTACTCACACACACAGCCAACACAATGCATGGTGGAGAGTTGATCTAGGTGCTGATTATAAAGTTGGAATGGTCAAAGTTACAAACAGAGGTGACTGTTGTGGAAACAGGCTTAGCAACTTCGATATACGCGTTGGAAATAGTGATGGAAACCCAAAAGCCAACGCATTGTAAGTAAATAACTAAGAAGCTATATTTGATTGACAAATGTTGTTAATTGTTGACGAATTTTGATATACGAGATGGAAATAGAGATAGAAATCCGAAAGCTAACGCACTGTATGTATGTTACTGAGAAACTTTCTTCCCTCTTATTGTCTTTGATCAGTGATTGTCTTTCTTAATTTCATATTTATTCAGAGGATTTCTTACTGGTTCCCTCCAAATTTAGATATTCATGCAAGCTGGGTGGTTTTATTGGTTATTGAATTGTTATTTCTTCCTCGCCACTTGCTTAACATTTAACATTTGGTAGAAACTCTGGACAAATATACTTTAAACTCTACATTTTTTAAGAATTTTCAAGCTAGTTTTGCAGCATGATTACATTTATGTGGCTGTTTATGTTCAGGTGTAATTACCATGGAGGTGCTGTAAGGCAGGGTGCAACTGTCAGTTTAAGCTGCAGAGGAAATAATCATGGCCGTTACGTATACGTAATGCTGCGTGGTAGAAACTATCTGACGCTGTGTGAGGTTCAAGTCTTCTCACAAGGAGGTAAAGTACTCAAGCCATCAGCTATTTCTTAATGTATGTTTACTAGTAGAATCAGCATTGAAGACTGTTGCATGGCTGGTAAACATCCAGCAGGACAAACATCGCCATTTATTCTGCAGTTTATTGCAAGTTTCAAGGATTCCTTCTAGGAAGATTTATCGTCCAATCAATATAGTTTCAGAATCATGTCACAAATTTTGATTACCAATTGTTTATATGTCTGTAAAAATGGTTGTTAAGAAGTATTTATACATTTAAGTAGCTGATTCGTCTTTATTAGAATCTTTACTCACAAGCATTTCCATTTGCCATAATTGTTTAACCAGTAGATCATGCCGCCTATCATTTTTTCTCTTATCATTCCTGTTAGTTGGCTTAACTTTGATTATAGAGCTGTTTTTGAAACTTTGTTCCGTTTTTGACGCTACAAAATAGACATCTATACTGAAAATGAATTTATCTGAACTTCACTCAAGAAGGCATTGCATACTAGAGAATAGTCCCTCATTGCCATATATTCCGGAATCTTGTACTTGCTTGATTCGTTGCTGATTGTTTACTTCTTCATGAAAGCAGTTTATCAGGCAATTAGAAAAGAAGAATGATCTGATAGACATCACATCTCTTTAACTCTATGATTAAAGATTTTACTTGAACTTGTTATACTCATCTCTCTTTTGTTTTTATATACCAATCTGAAATAGGAAACACAGGTCCTGTCAAAACTGGTAGAGGTAATATTGCCAGAGGCAAGAATACAAGACAGTCGTCGACAGGTTGGGGAGGTTCATCGTCACGAGCTGTTGATGGAAACAGGAACAGCCGATATGGTGGGCATTCATGTACTCACACACACAGCCAACACAATGCATGGTGGAGAGTTGATCTAGGTGCTGATTATAAAGTTGGAATGGTCAAAGTTACAAACAGAGGTGACTGTTGTGGAAACAGGCTTAGCAACTTCGATATACGCGTTGGAAATAGTGATGGAAACCCAAAAGCCAACGCATTGTAAGTAAATAACTAAGAAGCTATATTTGATCGACAAATGTTGTTAATTGTTGACGAATTTTGATATACGAGATGAAAATAGAGATAGAAATCCGAAAGCTAACGCACTGTATATATGTTACTGAGAAACTTTCTTCCCTCTTATTGTCTTTGATCAGTGATTGTCTTTCTTAATTTCATATTTATTCAGAGGATTTCTTACTGGTTCCCTCCAAATTTAGATATTCATGCAAATTGGGTGGTTTTATTGGTTATTGAATTGTTATTTCTTCCTCGCCACTTGCTTAACATTTAACATTTGGTAGAAACTCTGGACAAATATACTTTAAACTCTACATTTTTTAAGAATGTTCAAGCTAGTTCTGCAGCATGATTACATTTATGTGGCTTTTTATGTTCAGGTGTAATTACCATGGAGGTGCTGTAAGGCAGGGTGCAACTGTCAGTTTAAGCTGCAGAGGAAATAATCATGGCCGTTACGTATACGTAATGCTGCGTGGTAGAAACTATCTGACGCTGTGTGAGGTTCAAGTCTTCTCACAAGGAGGTAAAGTACTCAAGCCATCAGCTATTTCTTAATGTATGTTTACTAGTAGAATCAGCATTGAAGACTGTTGCATGGCTGGTAAACATACAGCAGGACAAACATCGCCATTTATTCTGCAGTTTATTGCAAGTTTCAAGGATTCCTTCTAGGAAGATTTATCGTCCAATCAATATAGTTTCAGAATCATGTCACAAATTTTGATTACCAATTGTTTATATGTCTGTAAAAATGGTTGTTAAGAAGTATTTATACATTTAAGTAGCTGATTCGTCTTTATTAGAATCTTTACTCACAAGCATTTCCATTTGCCATAATTGTTTAACCAGTAGATCATGCCGCCTATCATTTTTTCTCTTATCATTCCTGTTAGTTGGCTTAACTTTGATTATAGAGCTGTTTTTGAAACTTTGTTCCGTTTTTGACGCTACAACATAGACATCTATACTGAAAATGAATTTATCTGAACTTCACTCAAGAAGGCATTGCATACTAGAGAATAGTCCCTCATTGCCATATATTCCGGAATCTTGTACTTGCTTGATTCGTTGCTGATTGTTTACTTCTTCATGAAAGCAGTTTATCAGGCAATTAGAAAAGAAGAATGATCTGATAGACATCACATCTCTTTAACTCTATGATTAAAGATTTTACTTGAACTTGTTATACTCATCTCTCTTTTGTTTTTATATACCAATCTGAAATAGGAAACACAGGTCCTGTCAAAACTGGTAGAGGTAATATTGCCAGAGGCAAGAATACAAGACAGTCGTCGACAGGTTGGGGAGGTTCATCGTCACGAGCTGTTGATGGAAACAGGAACAGCCGATATGGTGGGCATTCATGTACTCACACACACAGCCAACACAATGCATGGTGGAGAGTTGATCTAGGTGCTGATTATAAAGTTGGAATGGTCAAAGTTACAAACAGAGGTGACTGTTGTGGAAACAGGCTTAGCAACTTCGATATACGCGTTGGAAATAGTGATGGAAACCCAAAAGCCAACGCATTGTAAGTAAATAACTAAGAAGCTATATTTGATCGACAAATGTTGTTAATTGTTGACGAATTTTGATATACGAGATGGAAATAGAGATAGAAATCCGAAAGCTAACGCACTGTATGTATGTTACTGAGAAACTTTCTTCCCTCTTATTGTCTTTGATCAGTGATTGTCTTTCTTAATTTCATATTTATTCAGAGGATTTCTTACTGGTTCCCTCCAAATTTAGATTTTCATGCAAGCTGGGTGGTTTTATTGGTTATTGAATTGTTATTTCTTCCTCGCCACTTGCTTAACATTTAACATTTGGTAGAAACTCTGGACAAATATACTTTAAACTCTACATTTTTTAAGAATTTTCAAGCTAGTTTTGCAGCATGATTACATTTATGTGGCTGTTTATGTTCAGGTGTAATTACCATGGAGGTGCTGTAAGGCAGGGTGCAACTGTCAGTTTAAGCTGCAGAGGAAATAATCATGGCCGTTACGTATACGTAATGCTGCGTGGTAGAAACTATCTGACGCTGTGTGAGGTTCAAGTCTTCTCACAAGGAGGTAAAGTACTCAAGCCATCAGCTATTTCTTAATGTATGTTTACTAGTAGAATCAGCATTGAAGACTGTTGCATGGCTGGTAAACATCCAGCAGGACAAACATCGCCATTTATTCTGCAGTTTATTGCAAGTTTCAAGGATTCCTTCTAGGAAGATTTATCGTCCAATCAATATAGTTTCAGAATCATGTCACAAATTTTGATTACCAATTGTTTATATGTCTGTAAAAATGGTTGTTAAGAAGTATTTATACATTTAAGTAGCTGATTCGTCTTTATTAGAATCTTTACTCACAAGCATTTCCATTTGCCATAATTGTTTAACCAGTAGATCATGCCGCCTATCATTTTTTCTCTTATCATTCCTGTTAGTTGGCTTAACTTTGATTATAGAGCTGTTTTTGAAACTTTGTTCCGTTTTTGACGCTACAAAATAGACATCTATACTGAAAATGAATTTATCTGAACTTCACTCAAGAAGGCATTGCATACTAGAGAATAGTCCCTCATTGCCATATATTCCGGAATCTTGTACTTGCTTGATTCGTTGCTGATTGTTTACTTCTTCATGAAAGCAGTTTATCAGGCAATTAGAAAAGAAGAATGATCTGATAGACATCACATCTCTTTAACTCTATGATTAAAGATTTTACTTGAACTTGTTATACTCATCTCTCTTTTGTTTTTATATACCAATCTGAAATAGGAAACACAGGTCCTGTCAAAACTGGTAGAGGTAATATTGCCAGAGGCAAGAATACAAGACAGTCGTCGACAGGTTGGGGAGGTTCATCGTCACGAGCTGTTGATGGAAACAGGAACAGCCGATATGGTGGGCATTCATGTACTCACACACACAGCCAACACAATGCATGGTGGAGAGTTGATCTAGGTGCTGATTATAAAGTTGGAATGGTCAAAGTTACAAACAGAGGTGACTGTTGTGGAAACAGGCTTAGCAACTTCGATATACGCGTTGGAAATAGTGATGGAAACCCAAAAGCCAACGCATTGTAAGTAAATAACTAAGAAGCTATATTTGATCGACAAATGTTGTTAATTGTTGACGAATTTTGATATACGAGATGGAAATAGAGATAGAAATCCGAAAGCTAACGCACTGTATGTATGTTACTGAGAAACTTTCTTCCCTCTTATTGTCTTTGATCAGTGATTGTATTTCTTAATTTCATATTCATTCAGAGGATTTCTTACTGGTTCCATCCAAATTTAGATATTCATGCAAGCTGGGTGGTTTTATTGGTTATTGAATTGTTATTTCTTCCTCGCCACTTGCTTAACATTTAACATTTGGTAGAAACTCTGGACAAATATACTTTAAACTCTACATTTTTTAAGGATATTCAAGCTAGTTTTGCAGCATGATTACATTTATGTGGCTTTTTATGTTCAGGTGTAATTACCATGGAGGTGCTGTAAGGCAGGGTGCAACTGTCAGTTTAAGCTGCAGAGGAAATAATCATGGCCGTTACGTATACGTAATGCTGCGTGGTAGAAACTATCTGACGCTGTGTGAGGTTCAAGTCTTCTCACAAGGAGGTAAAGTACTCAAGCCATCAGCTATTTCTTAATGTATGTTTACTAGTAGAATCAGCATTGAAGACTGTTGCATGGCTGGTAAACATACAGCAGGACAAACATCGCCATTTATTCTGCAGTTTATTGCAAGTTTCAAGGATTCCTTCTAGGAAGATTTATCGTCCAATCAATATAGTTTCAGAATCATGTCACAAATTTTGATTACCAATTGTTTATATGTCTGTAAAAATGGTTGTTAAGAAGTATTTATACATTTAAGTAGCTGATTCGTCTTTATTAGAATCTTTACTCACAAGCATTTCCATTTGCCATAATTGTTTAACCAGTAGATCATGCCGCCTATCATTTTTTCTCTTATCATTCCTGTTAGTTGGCTTAACTTTGATTATAGAGCTGTTTTTGAAACTTTGTTCCGTTTTTGACGCTACAAAATAGACATCTATACTGAAAATGAATTTATCTGAACTTCACTCAAGAAGGCATTGCATACTAGAGAATAGTCCCTCATTGCCATATATTCCGGAATCTTGTACTTGCTTGATTCGTTGCTGATTGTTTACTTCTTCATGAAAGCAGTTTATCAGGCAATTAGAATAGAAGAATGATCTGATAGACATCACATCTCTTTAACTCTATGATTAAAGATTTTACTTGAACTTGTTATACTCATCTCTCTTTTGTTTTTATATACCAATCTGAAATAGGAAACACAGGTCCTGTCAAAACTGGTAGAGGTAATATTGCCAGAGGCAAGAATACAAGACAGTCGTCGACAGGTTGGGGAGGTTCATCGTCACGAGCTGTTGATGGAAACAGGAACAGCCGATATGGTGGGCATTCATGTACTCACACACACAGCCAACACAATGCATGGTGGAGAGTTGATCTAGGTGCTGATTATAAAGTTGGAATGGTCAAAGTTACAAACAGAGGTGACTGTTGTGGAAGCAGGCTTAGCAACTTCGATATACGCGTTGGAAATAGTGATGGAAACCCAAAAGCCAACGCATTGTAAGTAAATAACTAAGAAGCTATATTTGATCGACAAATGTTGTTAATTGTTGACGAATTTTGATATACGAGATGGAAATAGAGATAGAAATCCGAAAGCTAACGCACTGTATGTATGTTACTGAGAAACTTTCTTCCCTCTTATTGTCTTTGATCAGTGATTGTATTTCTTAATTTCATATTTATTCAGAGGATTTCTTACTGGTTCCCTCCAAATTTAGATATTCATGCAAGCTGGGTGGTTTTATTGGTTATTGAATTGTTATTTCTTCCTCGCCACTTGCTTAACATTTAACATTTGGTAGAAACTCTGGACAAATATACTTTAAACTCTACATTTTTTAAGGATATTCAAGCTAGTTTTGCAGCATGATTACATTTATGTGGCTTTTTATGTTCAGGTGTAATTACCATGGAGGTGCTGTAAGGCAGGGTGCAACTGTCAGTTTAAGCTGCAGAGGAAATAATCATGGCCGTTACGTATACGTAATGCTGCGTGGTAGAAACTATCTGACGCTGTGTGAGGTTCAAGTCTTCTCACAAGGAGGTAAAGTACTCAAGCCATCAGCTATTTCTTAATGTATGTTTACTAGTAGAATCAGCATAGAAGACTGTTGCATGGCTGGTAAACATCCAGCAGGAC
Source organism: Aurelia sp. 4 Dawson et al 2005 (assembly GCA_964019985.1). Taxonomy (NCBI): domain Eukaryota; kingdom Metazoa; phylum Cnidaria; class Scyphozoa; order Semaeostomeae; family Ulmaridae; genus Aurelia; species Aurelia sp. 4 Dawson et al 2005. The sequence continues at coordinate 5,653,873 of OZ026494.1, read as the reverse complement.
AAACATCGCCATTTATTCTGCAGTTTATTGCAAGTTTCAAGGATTCCTTCTAGGAAGATTTATCGTCCAATCAATATAGTTTCAGAATCATGTCACAAATTTTGATTACCAATTGTTTATATGTCTGTAAAAATGGTTGTTAAGAAGTATTTATACATTTAAGTAGCTGATTCGTCTTTATTAGAATCTTTACTCACAAGCATTTCCATTTGCCATAATTGTTTAACCAGTAGATCATGCCGCCTATCATTTTTTCTCTTATCATTCCTGTTAGTTGGCTTAACTTTGATTATAGAGCTGTTTTTGAAACTTTGTTCCGTTTTTGACGCTACAAAATAGACATCTATACTGAAAATGAATTTATCTGAACTTCACTCAAGAAGGCATTGCATACTAGAGAATAGTCCCTCATTGCCATATATTCCGGAATCTTGTACTTGCTTGATTCGTTGCTGATTGTTTACTTCTTCATGAAAGCAGTTTATCAGGCAATTAGAATAGAAGAATGATCTGATAGACATCACATCTCTTTAACTCTATGATTAAAGATTTTACTTGAACTTGTTATACTCATCTCTCTTTTGTTTTTATATACCAATCTGAAATAGGAAACACAGGTCCTGTCAAAACTGGTAGAGGTAATATTGCCAGAGGCAAGAATACAAGACAGTCGTCGACAGGTTGGGGAGGTTCATCGTCACGAGCTGTTGATGGAAACAGGAACAGCCGATATGGTGGGCATTCATGTACTCACACACACAGCCAACACAATGCATGGTGGAGAGTTGATCTAGGTGCTGATTATAAAGTTGGAATGGTCAAAGTTACAAACAGAGGTGACTGTTGTGGAAGCAGGCTTAGCAACTTCGATATACGCGTTGGAAATAGTGATGGAAACCCAAAAGCCAACGCATTGTAAGTAAATAACTAAGAAGCTATATTTGATCGACAAATGTTGTTAATTGTTGACGAATTTTGATATACGAGATGGAAATAGAGATAGAAATCCGAAAGCTAACGCACTGTATGTATGTTACTGAGAAACTTTCTTCCCTCTTATTGTCTTTGATCAGTGATTGTATTTCTTAATTTCATATTTATTCAGAGGATTTCTTACTGGTTCCCTCCAAATTTAGATATTCATGCAAGCTGGGTGGTTTTATTGGTTATTGAATTGTTATTTCTTCCTCGCCACTTGCTTAACATTTAACATTTGGTAGAAACTCTGGACAAATATACTTTAAACTCTACATTGTTAAAGAATGTTCAAGCTAGTTTTGCAGCATGATTACATTTATGTGGCATTTTATGTTCAGGTGTAATTACCATGGAGGTGCTGTAAGGCAGGGTGCAACTGTCAGTTTAAGCTGCAGAGGAAATAATCATGGCCGTTACGTATACGTAATGCTGCGTGGTAGAAACTATCTGACGCTGTGTGAGGTTCAAGTCTTCTCACAAGGAGGTAAAGTACTCAAGCCATCAGCTATTTCTTAATGTATGTTTACTAGTAGAATCAGCATTGAAGACTGTTGCATGGCTGGTAAACATCCAGCAGGACAAACATCGCCATTTATTCTGCAGTTTATTGCAAGTTTCAAGGATTCCTTCTAGGAAGATTTATCGTCCAATCAATATAGTTTCAGAATCATGTCAAAAATTTTGATTACCAATTGTTTATATGTCTGTAAAAATGGTTGTTAAGAAGTATTTATACATTTAAGTAGCTGATTCGTCTTTATTAGAATCTTTACTCACAAGCATTTCCATTTGCCATAATTGTTTAACCAGTAGATCATGCCGCCTATCATTTTTTCTCTTATCATTCCTGTTAGTTGGCTTAACTTTGATTATAGAGCTGTTTTTGAAACTTTGTTCCGTTTTTGACGCTACAAAATAGACATCTATACTGAAAATGAATTTATCTGAACTTCACTCAAGAAGGCATTGCATACTAGAGAATAGTCCCTCATTGCCATATATTCCGGAATCTTGTACTTGCTTGATTCGTTGCTGATTGTTTACTTCTTCATGAAAGCAGTTTATCAGGCAATTAGAAAAGAAGAATGATCTGATAGACATCACATCTCTTTAACTCTATGATTAAAGATTTTACTTGAACTTGTTATACTCATCTCTCTTTTGTTTTTATATACCAATCTGAAATAGGAAACACAGGTCCTGTCAAAACTGGTAGAGGTAATATTGCCAGAGGCAAGAATACAAGACAGTCGTCGACAGGTTGGGGAGGTTCATCGTCACGAGCTGTTGATGGAAACAGGAACAGCCGATATGGCGGGCATTCATGTACTCACACACACAGCCAACACAATGCATGGTGGAGAGTTGATCTAGGTGCTGATTATAAAGTTGGAATGGTCAAAGTTACAAACAGAGGTGACTGTTGTGGAAACAGGCTTAGCAACTTCGATATACGCGTTGGAAATAGTGATGGAAACCCAAAAGCCAACGCATTGTAAGTAAATAACTAAGAAGCTATATTTGATCGACAAATGTTGTTAATTGTTGACGAATTTTGATATACGAGATGGAAATAGAGATAGAAATCCGAAAGCTAACGCACTGTATGTATGTTACTGAGAAACTTTCTTCCCTCTTATTGTCTTTGATCAGTGATTGTATTTCTTAATTTCATATTTATTCAGAGGATTTCTTACTGGTTCCCTCCAAATTTAGATATTCATGCAAGCTGGGTGGTTTTATTGGTTATTGAATTGTTATTTCTTCCTCGCCACTTGCTTAACATTTAACATTTGGTAGAAACTCTGGACAAATATACTTTAAACTCTACATTTTTTAAGGATATTCAAGCTAGTTTTGCGGCATGATTACATTTATGTGGCTTTTTATGTTCAGGTGTAATTACCATGGAGGTGCTGTAAGGCAGGGTGCAACTGTCAGTTTAAGCTGCAGAGGAAATAATCATGGCCGTTACGTATACGTAATGCTGCGTGGTAGAAACTATCTGACGCTGTGTGAGGTTCAAGTCTTCTCACAAGGAGGTAAAGTACTCAAGCCATCAGCTATTTCTTAATGTATGTTTACTAGTAGAATCAGCATTGAAGACTGTTGCATGGCTGGTAAACATCCAGCAGGACAAACATCGCCATTTATTCTGCAGTTTATTGCAAGTTTCAAGGATTCCTTCTAGGAAGATTTATCGTCCAATCAATATAGTTTCAGAATCATGTCACAAATTTTGATTACCAATTGTTTATATGTCTGTAAAAATGGTTGTTAAGAAGTATTTATACATTTAAGTAGCTGATTCGTCTTTATTAGAATCTTTACTCACAAGCATTTCCATTTGCCATAATTGTTTAACCAGTAGATCATGCCGCCTATCATTTTTTCTCTTATCATTCCTGTTAGTTGGCTTAACTTTGATTATAGAGCTGTTTTTGAAACTTTGTTCCGTTTTTGACGCTACAAAATAGACATCTATACTGAAAATGAATTTATCTGAACTTCACTCAAGAAGGCATTGCATACTAGAGAATAGTCCCTCATTGCCATATATTCCGGAATCTTGTACTTGCTTGATTCGTTGCTGATTGTTTACTTCTTCATGAAAGCAGTTTATCAGGCAATTAGAAAAGAAGAATGATCTGATAGACATCACATCTCTTTAACTCTATGATTAAAGATTTTACTTGAACTTGTTATACTCATCTCTCTTTTGTTTTTATATACCAATCTGAAATAGGAAACACAGGTCCTGTCAAAACTGGTAGAGGTAATATTGCCAGAGGCAAGAATACAAGACAGTCGTCGACAGGTTGGGGAGGTTCATCGTCACGAGCTGTTGATGGAAACAGGAACAGCCGATATGGTGGGCATTCATGTACTCACACACACAGCCAACACAATGCATGGTGGAGAGTTGATCTAGGTGCTGATTATAAAGTTGGAATGGTCAAAGTTACAAACAGAGGTGACTGTTGTGGAAACAGGCTTAGCAACTTCGATATACGCGTTGGAAATAGTGATGGAAACCCAAAAGCCAACGCATTGTAAGTAAATAACTAAGAAGCTATATTTGATCGACAAATGTTGTTAATTGTTGACGAATTTTGATATACGAGATGGAAATAGAGATAGAAATCCGAAAGCTAACGCACTGTATGTATGTTACTGAGAAACTTTCTTCCCTCTTATTGTCTTTGATCAGTGATTGTATTTCTTAATTTCATATTTATTCAGAGGATTTCTTACTGGTTCCCTCCAAATTTAGATATTCATGCAAGCTGGGTTGTTTTATTGGTTATTGAATTGTTATTTCTTCCTCGCCACTTGCTTAACATTTAACATTTGGTAGAAACTCTGGACAAATATACTTTAAACTCTACATTTTTTAAGGATATTCAAGCTAGTTTTGCAGCATGATTACATTTATGTGGCTTTTTATGTTCAGGTGTAATTACCATGGAGGTGCTGTAAGGCAGGGTGCAACTGTCAGTTTAAGCTGCAGAGGAAATAATCATGGCCGTTACGTATACGTAATGCTGCGTGGTAGAAACTATCTGACGCTGTGTGAGGTTCAAGTCTTCTCACAAGGAGGTAAAGTACTCAAGCCATCAGCTATTTCTTAATGTATGTTTACTAGTAGAATCAGCATTGAAGACTGTTGCATGGCTGGTAAACATCCAGCAGGACAAACATCGCCATTTATTCTGCAGTTTATTGCAAGTTTCAAGGATTCCTTCTAGGAAGATTTATCGTCCAATCAATATAGTTTCAGAATCATGTCACAAATTTTGATTACCAATTGTTTATATGTCTGTAAAAATGGTTGTTAAGAAGTATTTATACATTTAAGTAGCTGATTCGTCTTTATTAGAATCTTTACTCACAAGCATTTCCATTTGCCATAATTGTTTAACCAGTAGATCATGCCGCCTATCATTTTTTCTCTTATCATTCCTGTTAGTTGGCTTAACTTTGATTATAGAGCTGTTTTTGAAACTTTGTTCCGTTTTTGACGCTACAAAATAGACATCTATACTGAAAATGAATTTATCTGAACTTCACTCAAGAAGGCATTGCATACTAGAGAATAGTCCCTCATTGCCATATATTCCGGAATCTTGTACTTGCTTGATTCGTTGCTGATTGTTTACTTCTTCATGAAAGCAGTTTATCAGGCAATTAGAAAAGAAGAATGATCTGATAGACATCACATCTCTTTAACTCTATGATTAAAGATTTTACTTGAACTTGTTATACTCATCTCTCTTTTGTTTTTATATACCAATCTGAAATAGGAAACACAGGTCCTGTCAAAACTGGTAGAGGTAATATTGCCAGAGGCAAGAATACAAGACAGTCGTCGACAGGTTGGGGAGGTTCATCGTCACGAGCTGTTGATGGAAACAGGAACAGCCGATATGGTGGGCATTCATGTACTCACACACACAGCCAACACAATGCATGGTGGAGAGTTGATCTAGGTGCTGATTATAAAGTTGGAATGGTCAAAGTTACAAACAGAGGTGACTGTTGTGGAAACAGGCTTAGCAACTTCGATATACGCGTTGGAAATAGTGATGGAAACCCAAAAGCCAACGCATTGTAAGTAAATAACTAAGAAGCTATATTTGATCGACAAATGTTGTTAATTGTTGACGAATTTTGATATACGAGATGGAAATAGAGATAGAAATCCGAAAGCTAACGCACTGTATGTATGTTACTGAGAAACTTTCTTCCCTCTTATTGTCTTTGATCAGTGATTGTATTTCTTAATTTCATATTCATTCAGAGGATTTCTTACTGGTTCCATCCAAATTTAGATATTCATGCAAGCTGGGTGGTTTTATTGGTTATTGAATTGTTATTTCTTCCTCGCCACTTGCTTAACATTTAACATTTGGTAGAAACTCTGGACAAATATACTTTAAACTCTACATTTTTTAAGGATATTCAAGCTAGTTTTGCAGCATGATTACATTTATGTGGCTTTTTATGTTCAGGTGTAATTACCATGGAGGTGCTGTAAGGCAGGGTGCAACTGTCAGTTTAAGCTGCAGAGGAAATAATCATGGCCGTTACGTATACGTAATGCTGCGTGGTAGAAACTATCTGACGCTGTGTGAGGTTCAAGTCTTCTCACAAGGAGGTAAAGTACTCAAGCCATCAGCTATTTCTTAATGTATGTTTACTAGTAGAATCAGCATAGAAGACTGTTGCATGGCTGGTAAACATCCAGCAGGACAAACATCGCCATTTATTCTGCAGTTTATTGCAAGTTTCAAGGATTCCTTCTAGGAAGATTTATCGTCCAATCAATATAGTTTCAGAATCATGTCACAAATTTTGATTACCAATTGTTTATATGTCTGTAAAAATGGTTGTTAAGAAGTATTTATACATTTAAGTAGCTGATTCGTCTTTATTAGAATCTTTACTCACAAGCATTTCCATTTGCCATAATTGTTTAACCAGTAGATCATGCCGCCTATCATTTTTTCTCTTATCATTCCTGTTAGTTGGCTTAACTTTGATTATAGAGCTGTTTTTGAAACTTTGTTCCGTTTTTGACGCTACAAAATAGACATCTATACTGAAAATGAATTTATCTGAACTTCACTCAAGAAGGCATTGCATACTAGAGAATAGTCCCTCATTGCCATATATTCCGGAATCTTGTACTTGCTTGATTCGTTGCTGATTGTTTACTTCTTCATGAAAGCAGTTTATCAGGCAATTAGAAAAGAAGAATGATCTGATAGACATCACATCTCTTTAACTCTATGATTAAAGATTTTACTTGAACTTGTTATACTCATCTCTCTTTTGTTTTTATATACCAATCTGAAATAGGAAACACAGGTCCTGTCAAAACTGGTAGAGGTAATATTGCCAGAGGCAAGAATACAAGACAGTCGTCGACAGGTTGGGGAGGTTCATCGTCACGAGCTGTTGATGGAAACAGGAACAGCCGATATGGTGGGCATTCATGTACTCACACACACAGCCAACACAATGCATGGTGGAGAGTTGATCTAGGTGCTGATTATAAAGTTGGAATGGTCAAAGTTACAAACAGAGGCGACTGTTGTGGAAACAGACTTAGCAACTTCGATATCAGAGTTGGAAATAGAGATGGAAACCCAGAGGCCAACGCGTTGTAAGTATATAACTAAGAAGCTATATTTGATCGACAAATGCTGTTAATTGTTGACGAATTTTGATATACGAGATGGAAAAAGAGATCGAGATCCGAAAGCTAACGCACTGTATGTTTATTACAGAGAAACTTCCTTCCCTCATATTATCTTCGATCAATGATGGTATTTCTTAATTTCATATTTATTCAGAGGTTTTCTTACTGGTTCCCTCCAGATTTAGATATTCATGCAAGTTGGGTGGTTTTATTGGTTATTGAATTGTTATTTCTTTTTCGCCACTTGCTTAACATTTAACATTTGGTAGAAACTCTGGACAAATATACTTTAAACTCTACATTTTTTAAGAATGTTCAAGCTAGTTTTGCAGCATGATTACATTTATGTGGCTTTTTTTGTTCAGGTGTAATTACCACGGAGGTGCTGTAAGGCAGGGTGCAACTGTCAGTTTAAGCTGCAGAGGAAATAATCATGGCCGTTACGTATACGTAATGCTGCGTGGTAGAAACTATCTGACGCTGTGTGAGGTTCAAGTCTTCTCACAAGGAGGTAAAGTACTCAAGCCATCAGCTATTTCTTAATGTATGTTTACTAGTAGAATCAGCATTGAAGACTGTTGCATGGCTGGTAAACATCCAGCAGGAGAAACATCGCCATTTATTCTGCAGTTTATTGCAAGTTTCAAGGATTCCTTCTAGGAAGATTTATCTTCCAATCAATATAGTTTCAGAATCATGTCACAAATTTTGATTACCAATTGTTTATATGTCTGTAAAAATGGTTGTTAAGAAGTATTTATACATTTAAGTAGCTGATTCGTCTTTATTAGAATCTTTACTCACAAGCATTTCCATTTGCCATAATTGTTTAACCAGTAGATCATGCCGCCTATCATTTTTTCTCTTATCATTCCTGTTAGTTGGCTTAACTTTGATTATAGAGCTGTTTTTGAAACTTTGTTCCGTTTTTGACGCTACAACATAGACATCTATACTGAAAATGAATTTATCTGAACTTCACTCAAGAAGGCATTGCATACTAGAGAATAGTCCCTCATTGCCATATATTCCGGAATCTTGTACTTGCTTGATTCGTTGCTGATTGTTTACTTCTTCATGAAAGCAGTTTATCAGGCAATTAGAAAAGAAGAATGATCTGATAGACATCACATCTCTTTAACTCTATGATTAAAGATTTTACTTGAACTTGTTATACTCATCTCTCTTTTGTTTTTATATACCAATCTGAAATAGGAAACACAGGTCCTGTCAAAACTGGTAGAGGTAATATTGCCAGAGGCAAGAATACAAGACAGTCGTCGACAGGTTGGGGAGGTTCATCGTCACGAGCTGTTGATGGAAACAGGAACAGCCGATATGGTGGGCATTCATGTACTCACACACACAGCCAACACAATGCATGGTGGAGAGTTGATCTAGGTGCTGATTATAAAGTTGGAATGGTCAAAGTTACAAACAGAGGTGACTGTTGTGGAAACAGGCTTAGCAACTTCGATATACGCGTTGGAAATAGTGATGGAAACCCAAAAGCCAACGCATTGTAAGTAAATAACTAAGAAGCTATATTTGATTGACAAATGTTGTTAATTGTTGACGAATTTTGATATACGAGATGGAAATAGAGATAGAAATCCGAAAGCTAACGCACTGTATGTATGTTACTGAGAAACTTTCTTCCCTCTTATTGTCTTTGATCAGTGATTGTCTTTCTTAATTTCATATTTATTCAGAGGATTTCTTACTGGTTCCCTCCAAATTTAGATATTCATGCAAGCTGGGTGGTTTTATTGGTTATTGAATTGTTATTTCTTCCTCGCCACTTGCTTAACATTTAACATTTGGTAGAAACTCTGGACAAATATACTTTAAACTCTACATTTTTTAAGAATTTTCAAGCTAGTTTTGCAGCATGATTACATTTATGTGGCTGTTTATGTTCAGGTGTAATTACCATGGAGGTGCTGTAAGGCAGGGTGCAACTGTCAGTTTAAGCTGCAGAGGAAATAATCATGGCCGTTACGTATACGTAATGCTGCGTGGTAGAAACTATCTGACGCTGTGTGAGGTTCAAGTCTTCTCACAAGGAGGTAAAGTACTCAAGCCATCAGCTATTTCTTAATGTATGTTTACTAGTAGAATCAGCATTGAAGACTGTTGCATGGCTGGTAAACATCCAGCAGGACAAACATCGCCATTTATTCTGCAGTTTATTGCAAGTTTCAAGGATTCCTTCTAGGAAGATTTATCGTCCAATCAATATAGTTTCAGAATCATGTCACAAATTTTGATTACCAATTGTTTATATGTCTGTAAAAATGGTTGTTAAGAAGTATTTATACATTTAAGTAGCTGATTCGTCTTTATTAGAATCTTTACTCACAAGCATTTCCATTTGCCATAATTGTTTAACCAGTAGATCATGCCGCCTATCATTTTTTCTCTTATCATTCCTGTTAGTTGGCTTAACTTTGATTATAGAGCTGTTTTTGAAACTTTGTTCCGTTTTTGACGCTACAAAATAGACATCTATACTGAAAATGAATTTATCTGAACTTCACTCAAGAAGGCATTGCATACTAGAGAATAGTCCCTCATTGCCATATATTCCGGAATCTTGTACTTGCTTGATTCGTTGCTGATTGTTTACTTCTTCATGAAAGCAGTTTATCAGGCAATTAGAAAAGAAGAATGATCTGATAGACATCACATCTCTTTAACTCTATGATTAAAGATTTTACTTGAACTTGTTATACTCATCTCTCTTTTGTTTTTATATACCAATCTGAAATAGGAAACACAGGTCCTGTCAAAACTGGTAGAGGTAATATTGCCAGAGGCAAGAATACAAGACAGTCGTCGACAGGTTGGGGAGGTTCATCGTCACGAGCTGTTGATGGAAACAGGAACAGCCGATATGGTGGGCATTCATGTACTCACACACACAGCCAACACAATGCATGGTGGAGAGTTGATCTAGGTGCTGATTATAAAGTTGGAATGGTCAAAGTTACAAACAGAGGTGACTGTTGTGGAAACAGGCTTAGCAACTTCGATATACGCGTTGGAAATAGTGATGGAAACCCAAAAGCCAACGCATTGTAAGTAAATAACTAAGAAGCTATATTTGATCGACAAATGTTGTTAATTGTTGACGAATTTTGATATACGAGATGAAAATAGAGATAGAAATCCGAAAGCTAACGCACTGTATATATGTTACTGAGAAACTTTCTTCCCTCTTATTGTCTTTGATCAGTGATTGTCTTTCTTAATTTCATATTTATTCAGAGGATTTCTTACTGGTTCCCTCCAAATTTAGATATTCATGCAAATTGGGTGGTTTTATTGGTTATTGAATTGTTATTTCTTCCTCGCCACTTGCTTAACATTTAACATTTGGTAGAAACTCTGGACAAATATACTTTAAACTCTACATTTTTTAAGAATGTTCAAGCTAGTTCTGCAGCATGATTACATTTATGTGGCTTTTTATGTTCAGGTGTAATTACCATGGAGGTGCTGTAAGGCAGGGTGCAACTGTCAGTTTAAGCTGCAGAGGAAATAATCATGGCCGTTACGTATACGTAATGCTGCGTGGTAGAAACTATCTGACGCTGTGTGAGGTTCAAGTCTTCTCACAAGGAGGTAAAGTACTCAAGCCATCAGCTATTTCTTAATGTATGTTTACTAGTAGAATCAGCATTGAAGACTGTTGCATGGCTGGTAAACATACAGCAGGACAAACATCGCCATTTATTCTGCAGTTTATTGCAAGTTTCAAGGATTCCTTCTAGGAAGATTTATCGTCCAATCAATATAGTTTCAGAATCATGTCACAAATTTTGATTACCAATTGTTTATATGTCTGTAAAAATGGTTGTTAAGAAGTATTTATACATTTAAGTAGCTGATTCGTCTTTATTAGAATCTTTACTCACAAGCATTTCCATTTGCCATAATTGTTTAACCAGTAGATCATGCCGCCTATCATTTTTTCTCTTATCATTCCTGTTAGTTGGCTTAACTTTGATTATAGAGCTGTTTTTGAAACTTTGTTCCGTTTTTGACGCTACAACATAGACATCTATACTGAAAATGAATTTATCTGAACTTCACTCAAGAAGGCATTGCATACTAGAGAATAGTCCCTCATTGCCATATATTCCGGAATCTTGTACTTGCTTGATTCGTTGCTGATTGTTTACTTCTTCATGAAAGCAGTTTATCAGGCAATTAGAAAAGAAGAATGATCTGATAGACATCACATCTCTTTAACTCTATGATTAAAGATTTTACTTGAACTTGTTATACTCATCTCTCTTTTGTTTTTATATACCAATCTGAAATAGGAAACACAGGTCCTGTCAAAACTGGTAGAGGTAATATTGCCAGAGGCAAGAATACAAGACAGTCGTCGACAGGTTGGGGAGGTTCATCGTCACGAGCTGTTGATGGAAACAGGAACAGCCGATATGGTGGGCATTCATGTACTCACACACACAGCCAACACAATGCATGGTGGAGAGTTGATCTAGGTGCTGATTATAAAGTTGGAATGGTCAAAGTTACAAACAGAGGTGACTGTTGTGGAAACAGGCTTAGCAACTTCGATATACGCGTTGGAAATAGTGATGGAAACCCAAAAGCCAACGCATTGTAAGTAAATAACTAAGAAGCTATATTTGATCGACAAATGTTGTTAATTGTTGACGAATTTTGATATACGAGATGGAAATAGAGATAGAAATCCGAAAGCTAACGCACTGTATGTATGTTACTGAGAAACTTTCTTCCCTCTTATTGTCTTTGATCAGTGATTGTCTTTCTTAATTTCATATTTATTCAGAGGATTTCTTACTGGTTCCCTCCAAATTTAGATTTTCATGCAAGCTGGGTGGTTTTATTGGTTATTGAATTGTTATTTCTTCCTCGCCACTTGCTTAACATTTAACATTTGGTAGAAACTCTGGACAAATATACTTTAAACTCTACATTTTTTAAGAATTTTCAAGCTAGTTTTGCAGCATGATTACATTTATGTGGCTGTTTATGTTCAGGTGTAATTACCATGGAGGTGCTGTAAGGCAGGGTGCAACTGTCAGTTTAAGCTGCAGAGGAAATAATCATGGCCGTTACGTATACGTAATGCTGCGTGGTAGAAACTATCTGACGCTGTGTGAGGTTCAAGTCTTCTCACAAGGAGGTAAAGTACTCAAGCCATCAGCTATTTCTTAATGTATGTTTACTAGTAGAATCAGCATTGAAGACTGTTGCATGGCTGGTAAACATCCAGCAGGACAAACATCGCCATTTATTCTGCAGTTTATTGCAAGTTTCAAGGATTCCTTCTAGGAAGATTTATCGTCCAATCAATATAGTTTCAGAATCATGTCACAAATTTTGATTACCAATTGTTTATATGTCTGTAAAAATGGTTGTTAAGAAGTATTTATACATTTAAGTAGCTGATTCGTCTTTATTAGAATCTTTACTCACAAGCATTTCCATTTGCCATAATTGTTTAACCAGTAGATCATGCCGCCTATCATTTTTTCTCTTATCATTCCTGTTAGTTGGCTTAACTTTGATTATAGAGCTGTTTTTGAAACTTTGTTCCGTTTTTGACGCTACAAAATAGACATCTATACTGAAAATGAATTTATCTGAACTTCACTCAAGAAGGCATTGCATACTAGAGAATAGTCCCTCATTGCCATATATTCCGGAATCTTGTACTTGCTTGATTCGTTGCTGATTGTTTACTTCTTCATGAAAGCAGTTTATCAGGCAATTAGAAAAGAAGAATGATCTGATAGACATCACATCTCTTTAACTCTATGATTAAAGATTTTACTTGAACTTGTTATACTCATCTCTCTTTTGTTTTTATATACCAATCTGAAATAGGAAACACAGGTCCTGTCAAAACTGGTAGAGGTAATATTGCCAGAGGCAAGAATACAAGACAGTCGTCGACAGGTTGGGGAGGTTCATCGTCACGAGCTGTTGATGGAAACAGGAACAGCCGATATGGTGGGCATTCATGTACTCACACACACAGCCAACACAATGCATGGTGGAGAGTTGATCTAGGTGCTGATTATAAAGTTGGAATGGTCAAAGTTACAAACAGAGGTGACTGTTGTGGAAACAGGCTTAGCAACTTCGATATACGCGTTGGAAATAGTGATGGAAACCCAAAAGCCAACGCATTGTAAGTAAATAACTAAGAAGCTATATTTGATCGACAAATGTTGTTAATTGTTGACGAATTTTGATATACGAGATGGAAATAGAGATAGAAATCCGAAAGCTAACGCACTGTATGTATGTTACTGAGAAACTTTCTTCCCTCTTATTGTCTTTGATCAGTGATTGTATTTCTTAATTTCATATTCATTCAGAGGATTTCTTACTGGTTCCATCCAAATTTAGATATTCATGCAAGCTGGGTGGTTTTATTGGTTATTGAATTGTTATTTCTTCCTCGCCACTTGCTTAACATTTAACATTTGGTAGAAACTCTGGACAAATATACTTTAAACTCTACATTTTTTAAGGATATTCAAGCTAGTTTTGCAGCATGATTACATTTATGTGGCTTTTTATGTTCAGGTGTAATTACCATGGAGGTGCTGTAAGGCAGGGTGCAACTGTCAGTTTAAGCTGCAGAGGAAATAATCATGGCCGTTACGTATACGTAATGCTGCGTGGTAGAAACTATCTGACGCTGTGTGAGGTTCAAGTCTTCTCACAAGGAGGTAAAGTACTCAAGCCATCAGCTATTTCTTAATGTATGTTTACTAGTAGAATCAGCATTGAAGACTGTTGCATGGCTGGTAAACATACAGCAGGACAAACATCGCCATTTATTCTGCAGTTTATTGCAAGTTTCAAGGATTCCTTCTAGGAAGATTTATCGTCCAATCAATATAGTTTCAGAATCATGTCACAAATTTTGATTACCAATTGTTTATATGTCTGTAAAAATGGTTGTTAAGAAGTATTTATACATTTAAGTAGCTGATTCGTCTTTATTAGAATCTTTACTCACAAGCATTTCCATTTGCCATAATTGTTTAACCAGTAGATCATGCCGCCTATCATTTTTTCTCTTATCATTCCTGTTAGTTGGCTTAACTTTGATTATAGAGCTGTTTTTGAAACTTTGTTCCGTTTTTGACGCTACAAAATAGACATCTATACTGAAAATGAATTTATCTGAACTTCACTCAAGAAGGCATTGCATACTAGAGAATAGTCCCTCATTGCCATATATTCCGGAATCTTGTACTTGCTTGATTCGTTGCTGATTGTTTACTTCTTCATGAAAGCAGTTTATCAGGCAATTAGAATAGAAGAATGATCTGATAGACATCACATCTCTTTAACTCTATGATTAAAGATTTTACTTGAACTTGTTATACTCATCTCTCTTTTGTTTTTATATACCAATCTGAAATAGGAAACACAGGTCCTGTCAAAACTGGTAGAGGTAATATTGCCAGAGGCAAGAATACAAGACAGTCGTCGACAGGTTGGGGAGGTTCATCGTCACGAGCTGTTGATGGAAACAGGAACAGCCGATATGGTGGGCATTCATGTACTCACACACACAGCCAACACAATGCATGGTGGAGAGTTGATCTAGGTGCTGATTATAAAGTTGGAATGGTCAAAGTTACAAACAGAGGTGACTGTTGTGGAAGCAGGCTTAGCAACTTCGATATACGCGTTGGAAATAGTGATGGAAACCCAAAAGCCAACGCATTGTAAGTAAATAACTAAGAAGCTATATTTGATCGACAAATGTTGTTAATTGTTGACGAATTTTGATATACGAGATGGAAATAGAGATAGAAATCCGAAAGCTAACGCACTGTATGTATGTTACTGAGAAACTTTCTTCCCTCTTATTGTCTTTGATCAGTGATTGTATTTCTTAATTTCATATTTATTCAGAGGATTTCTTACTGGTTCCCTCCAAATTTAGATATTCATGCAAGCTGGGTGGTTTTATTGGTTATTGAATTGTTATTTCTTCCTCGCCACTTGCTTAACATTTAACATTTGGTAGAAACTCTGGACAAATATACTTTAAACTCTACATTTTTTAAGGATATTCAAGCTAGTTTTGCAGCATGATTACATTTATGTGGCTTTTTATGTTCAGGTGTAATTACCATGGAGGTGCTGTAAGGCAGGGTGCAACTGTCAGTTTAAGCTGCAGAGGAAATAATCATGGCCGTTACGTATACGTAATGCTGCGTGGTAGAAACTATCTGACGCTGTGTGAGGTTCAAGTCTTCTCACAAGGAGGTAAAGTACTCAAGCCATCAGCTATTTCTTAATGTATGTTTACTAGTAGAATCAGCATAGAAGACTGTTGCATGGCTGGTAAACATCCAGCAGGACAAACATCGCCATTTATTCTGCAGTTTATTGCAAGTTTCAAGGATTCCTTCTAGGAAGATTTATCGTCCAATCAATATAGTTTCAGAATCATGTCACAAATTTTGATTACCAATTGTTTATATGTCTGTAAAAATGGTTGTTAAGAAGTATTTATACATTTAAGTAGCTGATTCGTCTTTATTAGAATCTTTACTCACAAGCATTTCCATTTGCCATAATTGTTTAACCAGTAGATCATGCCGCCTATCATTTTTTCTCTTATCATTCCTGTTAGTTGGCTTAACTTTGATTATAGAGCTGTTTTTGAAACTTTGTTCCGTTTTTGACGCTACAAAATAGACATCTATACTGAAAATGAATTTATCTGAACTTCACTCAAGAAGGCATTGCATACTAGAGAATAGTCCCTCATTGCCATATATTCCGGAATCTTGTACTTGCTTGATTCGTTGCTGATTGTTTACTTCTTCATGAAAGCAGTTTATCAGGCAATTAGAATAGAAGAATGATCTGATAGACATCACATCTCTTTAACTCTATGATTAAAGATTTTACTTGAACTTGTTATACTCATCTCTCTTTTGTTTTTATATACCAATCTGAAATAGGAAACACAGGTCCTGTCAAAACTGGTAGAGGTAATATTGCCAGAGGCAAGAATACAAGACAGTCGTCGACAGGTTGGGGAGGTTCATCGTCACGAGCTGTTGATGGAAACAGGAACAGCCGATATGGTGGGCATTCATGTACTCACACACACAGCCAACACAATGCATGGTGGAGAGTTGATCTAGGTGCTGATTATAAAGTTGGAATGGTCAAAGTTACAAACAGAGGTGACTGTTGTGGAAGCAGGCTTAGCAACTTCGATATACGCGTTGGAAATAGTGATGGAAACCCAAAAGCCAACGCATTGTAAGTAAATAACTAAGAAGCTATATTTGATCGACAAATGTTGTTAATTGTTGACGAATTTTGATATACGAGATGGAAATAGAGATAGAAATCCGAAAGCTAACGCACTGTATGTATGTTACTGAGAAACTTTCTTCCCTCTTATTGTCTTTGATCAGTGATTGTATTTCTTAATTTCATATTTATTCAGAGGATTTCTTACTGGTTCCCTCCAAATTTAGATATTCATGCAAGCTGGGTGGTTTTATTGGTTATTGAATTGTTATTTCTTCCTCGCCACTTGCTTAACATTTAACATTTGGTAGAAACTCTGGACAAATATACTTTAAACTCTACATTTTTTAAGGATATTCAAGCTAGTTTTGCAGCATGATTACATTTATGTGGCTTTTTATGTTCAGGTGTAATTACCATGGAGGTGCTGTAAGGCAGGGTGCAACTGTCAGTTTAAGCTGCAGAGGAAATAATCATGGCCGTTACGTATACGTAATGCTGCGTGGTAGAAACTATCTGACGCTGTGTGAGGTTCAAGTCTTCTCACAAGGAGGTAAAGTACTCAAGCCATCAGCTATTTCTTAATGTATGTTTACTAGTAGAATCAGCATAGAAGACTGTTGCATGGCTGGTAAACATCCAGCAGGACAAACATCGCCATTTATTCTGCAGTTTATTGCAAGTTTCAAGGATTCCTTCTAGGAAGATTTATCGTCCAATCAATATAGTTTCAGAATCATGTCAAAAATTTTGATTACCAATTGTTTATATGTCTGTAAAAATGGTTGTTAAGAAGTATTTATACATTTAAGTAGCTGATTCGTCTTTATTAGAATCTTTACTCACAAGCATTTCCATTTGCCATAATTGTTTAACCAGTAGATCATGCCGCCTATCATTTTTTCTCTTATCATTCCTGTTAGTTGGCTTAACTTTGATTATAGAGCTGTTTTTGAAACTTTGTTCCGTTTTTGACGCTACAAAATAGACATCTATACTGAAAATGAATTTATCTGAACTTCACTCAAGAAGGCATTGCATACTAGAGAATAGTCCCTCATTGCCATATATTCCGGAATCTTGTACTTGCTTGATTCGTTGCTGATTGTTTACTTCTTCATGAAAGCAGTTTATCAGGCAATTAGAAAAGAAGAATGATCTGATAGACATCACATCTCTTTAACTCTATGATTAAAGATTTTACTTGAACTTGTTATACTCATCTCTCTTTTGTTTTTATATACCAATCTGAAATAGGAAACACAGGTCCTGTCAAAACTGGTAGAGGTAATATTGCCAGAGGCAAGAATACAAGACAGTCGTCGACAGGTTGGGGAGGTTCATCGTCACGAGCTGTTGATGGAAACAGGAACAGCCGATATGGCGGGCATTCATGTACTCACACACACAGCCAACACAATGCATGGTGGAGAGTTGATCTAGGTGCTGATTATAAAGTTGGAATGGTCAAAGTTACAAACAGAGGTGACTGTTGTGGAAACAGGCTTAGCAACTTCGATATACGCGTTGGAAATAGTGATGGAAACCCAAAAGCCAACGCATTGTAAGTAAATAACTAAGAAGCTATATTTGATCGACAAATGTTGTTAATTGTTGACGAATTTTGATATACGAGATGGAAATAGAGATAGAAATCCGAAAGCTAACGCACTGTATGTATGTTACTGAGAAACTTTCTTCCCTCTTATTGTCTTTGATCAGTGATTGTATTTCTTAATTTCATATTTATTCAGAGGATTTCTTACTGGTTCCCTCCAAATTTAGATATTCATGCAAGCTGGGTGGTTTTATTGGTTATTGAATTGTTATTTCTTCCTCGCCACTTGCTTAACATTTAACATTTGGTAGAAACTCTGGACAAATATACTTTAAACTCTACATTTTTTAAGGATATTCAAGCTAGTTTTGCGGCATGATTACATTTATGTGGCTTTTTATGTTCAGGTGTAATTACCATGGAGGTGCTGTAAGGCAGGGTGCAACTGTCAGTTTAAGCTGCAGAGGAAATAATCATGGCCGTTACGTATACGTAATGCTGCGTGGTAGAAACTATCTGACGCTGTGTGAGGTTCAAGTCTTCTCACAAGGAGGTAAAGTACTCAAGCCATCAGCTATTTCTTAATGTATGTTTACTAGTAGAATCAGCATTGAAGACTGTTGCATGGCTGGTAAACATCCAGCAGGACAAACATCGCCATTTATTCTGCAGTTTATTGCAAGTTTCAAGGATTCCTTCTAGGAAGATTTATCGTCCAATCAATATAGTTTCAGAATCATGTCACAAATTTTGATTACCAATTGTTTATATGTCTGTAAAAATGGTTGTTAAGAAGTATTTATACATTTAAGTAGCTGATTCGTCTTTATTAGAATCTTTACTCACAAGCATTTCCATTTGCCATAATTGTTTAACCAGTAGATCATGCCGCCTATCATTTTTTCTCTTATCATTCCTGTTAGTTGGCTTAACTTTGATTATAGAGCTGTTTTTGAAACTTTGTTCCGTTTTTGACGCTACAAAATAGACATCTATACTGAAAATGAATTTATCTGAACTTCACTCAAGAAGGCATTGCATACTAGAGAATAGTCCCTCATTGCCATATATTCCGGAATCTTGTACTTGCTTGATTCGTTGCTGATTGTTTACTTCTTCATGAAAGCAGTTTATCAGGCAATTAGAAAAGAAGAATGATCTGATAGACATCACATCTCTTTAACTCTATGATTAAAGATTTTACTTGAACTTGTTATACTCATCTCTCTTTTGTTTTTATATACCAATCTGAAATAGGAAACACAGGTCCTGTCAAAACTGGTAGAGGTAATATTGCCAGAGGCAAGAATACAAGACAGTCGTCGACAGGTTGGGGAGGTTCATCGTCACGAGCTGTTGATGGAAACAGGAACAGCCGATATGGTGGGCATTCATGTACTCACACACACAGCCAACACAATGCATGGTGGAGAGTTGATCTAGGTGCTGATTATAAAGTTGGAATGGTCAAAGTTACAAACAGAGGTGACTGTTGTGGAAACAGGCTTAGCAACTTCGATATACGCGTTGGAAATAGTGATGGAAACCCAAAAGCCAACGCATTGTAAGTAAATAACTAAGAAGCTATATTTGATCGACAAATGTTGTTAATTGTTGACGAATTTTGATATACGAGATGGAAATAGAGATAGAAATCCGAAAGCTAACGCACTGTATGTATGTTACTGAGAAACTTTCTTCCCTCTTATTGTCTTTGATCAGTGATTGTATTTCTTAATTTCATATTTATTCAGAGGATTTCTTACTGGTTCCCTCCAAATTTAGATATTCATGCAAGCTGGGTTGTTTTATTGGTTATTGAATTGTTATTTCTTCCTCGCCACTTGCTTAACATTTAACATTTGGTAGAAACTCTGGACAAATATACTTTAAACTCTACATTTTTTAAGGATATTCAAGCTAGTTTTGCAGCATGATTACATTTATGTGGCTTTTTATGTTCAGGTGTAATTACCATGGAGGTGCTGTAAGGCAGGGTGCAACTGTCAGTTTAAGCTGCAGAGGAAATAATCATGGCCGTTACGTATACGTAATGCTGCGTGGTAGAAACTATCTGACGCTGTGTGAGGTTCAAGTCTTCTCACAAGGAGGTAAAGTACTCAAGCCATCAGCTATTTCTTAATGTATGTTTACTAGTAGAATCAGCATTGAAGACTGTTGCATGGCTGGTAAACATCCAGCAGGACAAACATCGCCATTTATTCTGCAGTTTATTGCAAGTTTCAAGGATTCCTTCTAGGAAGATTTATCGTCCAATCAATATAGTTTCAGAATCATGTCACAAATTTTGATTACCAATTGTTTATATGTCTGTAAAAATGGTTGTTAAGAAGTATTTATACATTTAAGTAGCTGATTCGTCTTTATTAGAATCTTTACTCACAAGCATTTCCATTTGCCATAATTGTTTAACCAGTAGATCATGCCGCCTATCATTTTTTCTCTTATCATTCCTGTTAGTTGGCTTAACTTTGATTATAGAGCTGTTTTTGAAACTTTGTTCCGTTTTTGACGCTACAAAATAGACATCTATACTGAAAATGAATTTATCTGAACTTCACTCAAGAAGGCATTGCATACTAGAGAATAGTCCCTCATTGCCATATATTCCGGAATCTTGTACTTGCTTGATTCGTTGCTGATTGTTTACTTCTTCATGAAAGCAGTTTATCAGGCAATTAGAAAAGAAGAATGATCTGATAGACATCACATCTCTTTAACTCTATGATTAAAGATTTTACTTGAACTTGTTATACTCATCTCTCTTTTGTTTTTATATACCAATCTGAAATAGGAAACACAGGTCCTGTCAAAACTGGTAGAGGTAATATTGCCAGAGGCAAGAATACAAGACAGTCGTCGACAGGTTGGGGAGGTTCATCGTCACGAGCTGTTGATGGAAACAGGAACAGCCGATATGGTGGGCATTCATGTACTCACACACACAGCCAACACAATGCATGGTGGAGAGTTGATCTAGGTGCTGATTATAAAGTTGGAATGGTCAAAGTTACAAACAGAGGTGACTGTTGTGGAAACAGGCTTAGCAACTTCGATATACGCGTTGGAAATAGTGATGGAAACCCAAAAGCCAACGCATTGTAAGTAAATAACTAAGAAGCTATATTTGATCGACAAATGTTGTTAATTGTTGACGAATTTTGATATACGAGATGGAAATAGAGATAGAAATCCGAAAGCTAACGCACTGTATGTATGTTACTGAGAAACTTTCTTCCCTCTTATTGTCTTTGATCAGTGATTGTATTTCTTAATTTCATATTCATTCAGAGGATTTCTTACTGGTTCCATCCAAATTTAGATATTCATGCAAGCTGGGTGGTTTTATTGGTTATTGAATTGTTATTTCTTCCTCGCCACTTGCTTAACATTTAACATTTGGTAGAAACTCTGGACAAATATACTTTAAACTCTACATTTTTTAAGGATATTCAAGCTAGTTTTGCAGCATGATTACATTTATGTGGCTTTTTATGTTCAGGTGTAATTACCATGGAGGTGCTGTAAGGCAGGGTGCAACTGTCAGTTTAAGCTGCAGAGGAAATAATCATGGCCGTTACGTATACGTAATGCTGCGTGGTAGAAACTATCTGACGCTGTGTGAGGTTCAAGTCTTCTCACAAGGAGGTAAAGTACTCAAGCCATCAGCTATTTCTTAATGTATGTTTACTAGTAGAATCAGCATAGAAGACTGTTGCATGGCTGGTAAACATCCAGCAGGACAAACATCGCCATTTATTCTGCAGTTTATTGCAAGTTTCAAGGATTCCTTCTAGGAAGATTTATCGTCCAATCAATATAGTTTCAGAATCATGTCACAAATTTTGATTACCAATTGTTTATATGTCTGTAAAAATGGTTGTTAAGAAGTATTTATACATTTAAGTAGCTGATTCGTCTTTATTAGAATCTTTACTCACAAGCATTTCCATTTGCCATAATTGTTTAACCAGTAGATCATGCCGCCTATCATTTTTTCTCTTATCATTCCTGTTAGTTGGCTTAACTTTGATTATAGAGCTGTTTTTGAAACTTTGTTCCGTTTTTGACGCTACAAAATAGACATCTATACTGAAAATGAATTTATCTGAACTTCACTCAAGAAGGCATTGCATACTAGAGAATAGTCCCTCATTGCCATATATTCCGGAATCTTGTACTTGCTTGATTCGTTGCTGATTGTTTACTTCTTCATGAAAGCAGTTTATCAGGCAATTAGAATAGAAGAATGATCTGATAGACATCACATCTCTTTAACTCTATGATTAAAGATTTTACTTGAACTTGTTATACTCATCTCTCTTTTGTTTTTATATACCAATCTGAAATAGGAAACACAGGTCCTGTCAAAACTGGTAGAGGTAATATTGCCAGAGGCAAGAATACAAGACAGTCGTCGACAGGTTGGGGAGGTTCATCGTCACGAGCTGTTGATGGAAACAGGAACAGCCGATATGGTGGGCATTCATGTACTCACACACACAGCCAACACAATGCATGGTGGAGAGTTGATCTAGGTGCTGATTATAAAGTTGGAATGGTCAAAGTTACAAACAGAGGTGACTGTTGTGGAAGCAGGCTTAGCAACTTCGATATACGCGTTGGAAATAGTGATGGAAACCCAAAAGCCAACGCATTGTAAGTAAATAACTAAGAAGCTATATTTGATCGACAAATGTTGTTAATTGTTGACGAATTTTGATATACGAGATGGAAATAGAGATAGAAATCCGAAAGCTAACGCACTGTATGTATGTTACTGAGAAACTTTCTTCCCTCTTATTGTCTTTGATCAGTGATTGTATTTCTTAATTTCATATTTATTCAGAGGATTTCTTACTGGTTCCCTCCAAATTTAGATATTCATGCAAGCTGGGTGGTTTTATTGGTTATTGAATTGTTATTTCTTCCTCGCCACTTGCTTAACATTTAACATTTGGTAGAAACTCTGGACAAATATACTTTAAACTCTACATTGTTAAAGAATGTTCAAGCTAGTTTTGCAGCATGATTACATTTATGTGGCATTTTATGTTCAGGTGTAATTACCATGGAGGTGCTGTAAGGCAGGGTGCAACTGTCAGTTTAAGCTGCAGAGGAAATAATCATGGCCGTTACGTATACGTAATGCTGCGTGGTAGAAACTATCTGACGCTGTGTGAGGTTCAAGTCTTCTCACAAGGAGGTAAAGTACTCAAGCCATCAGCTATTTCTTAATGTATGTTTACTAGTAGAATCAGCATTGAAGACTGTTGCATGGCTGGTAAACATCCAGCAGGACAAACATCGCCATTTATTCTGCAGTTTATTGCAAGTTTCAAGGATTCCTTCTAGGAAGATTTATCGTCCAATCAATATAGTTTCAGAATCATGTCAAAAATTTTGATTACCAATTGTTTATATGTCTGTAAAAATGGTTGTTAAGAAGTATTTATACATTTAAGTAGCTGATTCGTCTTTATTAGAATCTTTACTCACAAGCATTTCCATTTGCCATAATTGTTTAACCAGTAGATCATGCCGCCTATCATTTTTTCTCTTATCATTCCTGTTAGTTGGCTTAACTTTGATTATAGAGCTGTTTTTGAAACTTTGTTCCGTTTTTGACGCTACAAAATAGACATCTATACTGAAAATGAATTTATCTGAACTTCACTCAAGAAGGCATTGCATACTAGAGAATAGTCCCTCATTGCCATATATTCCGGAATCTTGTACTTGCTTGATTCGTTGCTGATTGTTTACTTCTTCATGAAAGCAGTTTATCAGGCAATTAGAAAAGAAGAATGATCTGATAGACATCACATCTCTTTAACTCTATGATTAAAGATTTTACTTGAACTTGTTATACTCATCTCTCTTTTGTTTTTATATACCAATCTGAAATAGGAAACACAGGTCCTGTCAAAACTGGTAGAGGTAATATTGCCAGAGGCAAGAATACAAGACAGTCGTCGACAGGTTGGGGAGGTTCATCGTCACGAGCTGTTGATGGAAACAGGAACAGCCGATATGGCGGGCATTCATGTACTCACACACACAGCCAACACAATGCATGGTGGAGAGTTGATCTAGGTGCTGATTATAAAGTTGGAATGGTCAAAGTTACAAACAGAGGTGACTGTTGTGGAAACAGGCTTAGCAACTTCGATATACGCGTTGGAAATAGTGATGGAAACCCAAAAGCCAACGCATTGTAAGTAAATAACTAAGAAGCTATATTTGATCGACAAATGTTGTTAATTGTTGACGAATTTTGATATACGAGATGGAAATAGAGATAGAAATCCGAAAGCTAACGCACTGTATGTATGTTACTGAGAAACTTTCTTCCCTCTTATTGTCTTTGATCAGTGATTGTATTTCTTAATTTCATATTTATTCAGAGGATTTCTTACTGGTTCCCTCCAAATTTAGATATTCATGCAAGCTGGGTGGTTTTATTGGTTATTGAATTGTTATTTCTTCCTCGCCACTTGCTTAACATTTAACATTTGGTAGAAACTCTGGACAAATATACTTTAAACTCTACATTTTTTAAGGATATTCAAGCTAGTTTTGCGGCATGATTACATTTATGTGGCTTTTTATGTTCAGGTGTAATTACCATGGAGGTGCTGTAAGGCAGGGTGCAACTGTCAGTTTAAGCTGCAGAGGAAATAATCATGGCCGTTACGTATACGTAATGCTGCGTGGTAGAAACTATCTGACGCTGTGTGAGGTTCAAGTCTTCTCACAAGGAGGTAAAGTACTCAAGCCATCAGCTATTTCTTAATGTATGTTTACTAGTAGAATCAGCATTGAAGACTGTTGCATGGCTGGTAAACATCCAGCAGGACAAACATCGCCATTTATTCTGCAGTTTATTGCAAGTTTCAAGGATTCCTTCTAGGAAGATTTATCGTCCAATCAATATAGTTTCAGAATCATGTCACAAATTTTGATTACCAATTGTTTATATGTCTGTAAAAATGGTTGTTAAGAAGTATTTATACATTTAAGTAGCTGATTCGTCTTTATTAGAATCTTTACTCACAAGCATTTCCATTTGCCATAATTGTTTAACCAGTAGATCATGCCGCCTATCATTTTTTCTCTTATCATTCCTGTTAGTTGGCTTAACTTTGATTATAGAGCTGTTTTTGAAACTTTGTTCCGTTTTTGACGCTACAAAATAGACATCTATACTGAAAATGAATTTATCTGAACTTCACTCAAGAAGGCATTGCATACTAGAGAATAGTCCCTCATTGCCATATATTCCGGAATCTTGTACTTGCTTGATTCGTTGCTGATTGTTTACTTCTTCATGAAAGCAGTTTATCAGGCAATTAGAAAAGAAGAATGATCTGATAGACATCACATCTCTTTAACTCTATGATTAAAGATTTTACTTGAACTTGTTATACTCATCTCTCTTTTGTTTTTATATACCAATCTGAAATAGGAAACACAGGTCCTGTCAAAACTGGTAGAGGTAATATTGCCAGAGGCAAGAATACAAGACAGTCGTCGACAGGTTGGGGAGGTTCATCGTCACGAGCTGTTGATGGAAACAGGAACAGCCGATATGGTGGGCATTCATGTACTCACACACACAGCCAACACAATGCATGGTGGAGAGTTGATCTAGGTGCTGATTATAAAGTTGGAATGGTCAAAGTTACAAACAGAGGTGACTGTTGTGGAAACAGGCTTAGCAACTTCGATATACGCGTTGGAAATAGTGATGGAAACCCAAAAGCCAACGCATTGTAAGTAAATAACTAAGAAGCTATATTTGATCGACAAATGTTGTTAATTGTTGACGAATTTTGATATACGAGATGGAAATAGAGATAGAAATCCGAAAGCTAACGCACTGTATGTATGTTACTGAGAAACTTTCTTCCCTCTTATTGTCTTTGATCAGTGATTGTATTTCTTAATTTCATATTTATTCAGAGGATTTCTTACTGGTTCCCTCCAAATTTAGATATTCATGCAAGCTGGGTGGTTTTATTGGTTATTGAATTGTTATTTCTTCCTCGCCACTTGCTTAACATTTAACATTTGGTAGAAACTCTGGACAAATATACTTTAAACTCTACATTTTTTAAGGATATTCAAGCTAGTTTTGCAGCATGATTACATTTATGTGGCTTTTTATGTTCAGGTGTAATTACCATGGAGGTGCTGTAAGGCAGGGTGCAACTGTCAGTTTAAGCTGCAGAGGAAATAATCATGGCCGTTACGTATACGTAATGCTGCGTGGTAGAAACTATCTGACGCTGTGTGAGGTTCAAGTCTTCTCACAAGGAGGTAAAGTACTCAAGCCATCAGCTATTTCTTAATGTATGTTTACTAGTAGAATCAGCATTGAAGACTGTTGCATGGCTGGTAAACATCCAGCAGGACAAACATCGCCATTTATTCTGCAGTTTATTGCAAGTTTCAAGGATTCCTTCTAGGAAGATTTATCGTCCAATCAATATAGTTTCAGAATCATGTCACAAATTTTGATTACCAATTGTTTATATGTCTGTAAAAATGGTTGTTAAGAAGTATTTATACATTTAAGTAGCTGATTCGTCTTTATTAGAATCTTTACTCACAAGCATTTCCATTTGCCATAATTGTTTAACCAGTAGATCATGCCGCCTATCATTTTTTCTCTTATCATTCCTGTTAGTTGGCTTAACTTTGATTATAGAGCTGTTTTTGAAACTTTGTTCCGTTTTTGACGCTACAAAATAGACATCTATACTGAAAATGAATTTATCTGAACTTCACTCAAGAAGGCATTGCATACTAGAGAATAGTCCCTCATTGCCATATATTCCGGAATCTTGTACTTGCTTGATTCGTTGCTGATTGTTTACTTCTTCATGAAAGCAGTTTATCAGGCAATTAGAAAAGAAGAATGATCTGATAGACATCACATCTCTTTAACTCTATGATTAAAGATTTTACTTGAACTTGTTATACTCATCTCTCTTTTGTTTTTATATACCAATCTGAAATAGGAAACACAGGTCCTGTCAAAACTGGTAGAGGTAATATTGCCAGAGGCAAGAATACAAGACAGTCGTCGACAGGTTGGGGAGGTTCATCGTCACGAGCTGTTGATGGAAACAGGAACAGCCGATATGGTGGGCATTCATGTACTCACACACACAGCCAACACAATGCATGGTGGAGAGTTGATCTAGGTGCTGATTATAAAGTTGGAATGGTCAAAGTTACAAACAGAGGTGACTGTTGTGGAAACAGGCTTAGCAACTTCGATATACGCGTTGGAAATAGTGATGGAAACCCAAAAGCCAACGCATTGTAAGTAAATAACTAAGAAGCTATATTTGATCGACAAATGTTGTTAATTGTTGACGAATTTTGATATACGAGATGGAAATAGAGATAGAAATCCGAAAGCTAACGCACTGTATGTATGTTACTGAGAAACTTTCTTCCCTCTTATTGTCTTTGATCAGTGATTGTATTTCTTAATTTCATATTCATTCAGAGGATTTCTTACTGGTTCCATCCAAATTTAGATATTCATGCAAGCTGGGTGGTTTTATTGGTTATTGAATTGTTATTTCTTCCTCGCCACTTGCTTAACATTTAACATTTGGTAGAAACTCTGGACAAATATACTTTAAACTCTACATTTTTTAAGAATGTTCAAGCTAGTTTTGCAGCATGATTACATTTATGTGGCTGTTTATGTTCAGGTGTAATTACCATGGAGGTGCTGTAAGGCAGGGTGCAACTGTCAGTTTAAGCTGCAGAGGAAATAATCATGGCCGTTACGTATACGTAATGCTGCGTGGTAGAAACTATCTGACGCTGTGTGAGGTTCAAGTCTTCTCACAAGGAGGTAAAGTACTCAAGCCATCAGCTATTTCTTAATGTATGTTTACTAGTAGAATCAGCATTGAAGACTGTTGCATGGCTGGTAAACATCCAGCAGGACAAACATCGCCATTTATTCTGCAGTTTATTGCAAGTTTCAAGGATTCCTTCTAGGAAGATTTATCGTCCAATCAATATAGTTTCAGAATCATGTCACAAATTTTGATTACCAATTGTTTATATGTCTGTAAAAATGGTTGTTAAGAAGTATTTATACATTTAAGTAGCTGATTCGTCTTTATTAGAATCTTTACTCACAAGCATTTCCATTTGCCATAATTGTTTAACCAGTAGATCATGCCGCCTATCATTTTTTCTCTTATCATTCCTGTTAGTTGGCTTAACTTTGATTATAGAGCTGTTTTTGAAACTTTGTTCCGTTTTTGACGCTACAAAATAGACATCTATACTGAAAATGAATTTATCTGAACTTCACTCAAGAAGGCATTGCATACTAGAGAATAGTCCCTCATTGCCATATATTCCGGAATCTTGTACTTGCTTGATTCGTTGCTGATTGTTTACTTCTTCATGAAAGCAGTTTATCAGGCAATTAGAAAAGAAGAATGATCTGATAGACATCACATCTCTTTAACTCTATGATTAAAGATTTTACTTGAACTTGTTATACTCATCTCTCTTTTGTTTTTATATACCAATCTAAAATAGGAAACACAGGTCCTGTTAAAACTGGTAGAGGTAATATTGCCAAAGGGAAAAATACAAGACAGTCATCGACAGGTTGGGGAGGTTCATCGTCACGAGCTGTTGATGGAAACAGGAACAGCCGATATGGTGGGCATTCATGTACTCACACACACAGCGAAAACAATGCATGGTGGAGAGTTGATCTAGGTGCTGATTATAAAGTTGGAATGGTCAAAGTTACAAACAGAGGCGACTGCTGTGGAAACAGGCTTAGCAACTTCGATATAAGAGTTGGAAATACGGATGGCAACCCCAAAGCCAACGCACTGTAAGTAGACTGCGAAACAGTAATTTTCTTACAGGTACATATGATTGATTGGGAACCAGTTTAGTGCCTCTTGTTCATTTTTGTACTCGTTAGAAATACGTTGGTTGTATTTCAGATTTCGTTACTTTTTCTTTCGTTACTTTTAAATTTTCTTTGAAATTACATGAAAATTTGCTTTGTCACAGTGGCGCATGAAAGAAAATCCCATTTCAAATGTGATAAGAAATGAAATAGGTTGCAGATACATTAAGAATTACTGTAAGATGACTTATTTATTGTCTGTCCCAAATTAGATATCACCTGCAAATTCCCGCAAATAACAAGACCAGAAGTGTTTTGCAAAAGAATTTTGCGTCTTCGCAAAACTCAGAAGTATTAGCTGTTTAGGAATATTCCGGATTAACTTCAGAGTATTTTGATGACAGGATTTACTTCATGGCATGACTTATGATATTTTCAATGTGTCAAATTCCGATTCATTGATGTGTGACCATAAAACAACGCCTTTTTTATTGCAACGGCTTTTTCGTTTGTGACGCGTTAGGCAGGAAAAAGTTCTCACGTTTTAAAATTCGTAGCATTACAGACAAATGACGGATATGTAACGTCTAGTTTGAAAATAGAACAAAAGATGGACGCTTGCCATCATTTGTCCCATTCTTTCGAAAGCATTAAATACAACGGAATAAACCAGACTATATATAGATTTCCCAGACCCCTGATTTAAGTTACCGCATATCTCCGTCATATTTTTTAAGAGTACTGCATGGAACGAAGGTATCGAATTGTGTCTCATAGCTCAGAGGTTGGCGTATTATTTTATTTTTCTCCGTTTTAGTGACCACTGAAAATGTAGGTTGATCTAACTTTGCGAGCATTTCTTACCTGCCAAAGCTTGTAACATGGTTAAAACAAGGTCAAATGTTTGGGAAACTCATCACGTAAAAGGAGAAACAGACTATGATTTTTTTACCAGGAAGAGGTATTGTCTGGATAGGTAAATGTTTATTGCAGTGGGATGGAAAGCTTCAGAATTTGCAAGAGAATTTACTTCCTATTTCTCTTGAGAGAAGACGGATACCCTTATAACATGTTCTGCTTTAGGACATTCCTTACAATTTGGTCGCATTTTAGGACTCTGTTTAGCCATTTTGCAACAGGCAAATCTTCGCAACGTCTTGTTTAAACATTTTCAGTGTTTACGAAAGTGCAAGAAAAATAGCATAAATATATCGGTCTTTCCACTGCTACGTAGGATTCCTTCATATCCATTGGACCCCACAGCCTCGATCCCTGTTTGACTAGATATTTCCAGATTTACATATTTGAAAAAAATACCAATCCATTTCTGCTCGTCCTTTTCAGGTGTAAACATTATGGTGGCGCTGTGAGGCAAGGTGGAACTGTCAGCTTACATTGCCGAAGAAACAATCATGGCCGTTATGTGTACGTAATGCTGCGTGGCAGAAATTATCTGACATTGTGTGAAGTTGAAGTATATTCGCAAGGAGGTAAGAAAACGAAGTCACCAGCTGTTACTCAACCTACCCTAACCTATATTGATGCCTTTTATCTATATCGATATCAGGGTTGATGAATGTCTTTCAGCATGAACAGTATGATATCAGATCAGCATTTTATGACCTGTCTGCAGAGTTTTGATGAAGAATATCAAAGATAGATTTCTACCTTGTAGTAAGCTACTGCACACTGTCTTCTTCTTTCCCTGTATACCTCCCCATTCTATGCCCTTCCATGTCTCTCCTTCATTTCCTTCCTTCTTTATATTTTCCTTCTGTTCCCTTTTCTTCGCTTTCCTTTTCCTTTTTCCATCTTCCTTCCTTCGAAAATGTGAGCTTTTCAGATGTCTTTCTGGAAGTGCTGCAACCACCCTACTGCATTTTGAGCTTTGAGAAAAGTAGTGGTTAAATATTGTAATTTTGCTATCGTATCACTACTTTACATCAACAAATTTGACTCTAACTTGACATATTTTCTACCTAGTATCATAAGTATGAAAAAATCTTGTGTTAAGTCAATAGGGTATTCTCATAAACATTTGAGCCTTTCATTTGATCAAGGTAACTCAGGAAACACTGGCCCGATCAGAACTGGACATGGCAATATTGCCAGAGGCAGAGGTACTCGGCAGTCATCGACAGCATATGGAGGCTCATCGTCACGAGCAGTTGATGGAAACAGAAACAGCCGCTGGGGTGGCAGATCATGTACTCACACAAATGCGCAACATAATGCATGGTGGAGAGTTGATCTAGGTGCTGATTATAGAGTTGGAACAGTCAAGCTTACAAACAGAGGTGACTGTTGCGGAAACAGACTTAGCAACTTCGATGTAAGAGTTGGAAATAGAGATGGAAACCCAAAAGCCAACGCATTGTATGTATTTTACAGAGAAGCCCACTTTCTTAAATTACTGTTTGATTTTATAAATTTCCTACTTGCTTAAAAGTTGTTGTGAACGTAATTGCTGCATTTTTAGACGTTCAACCAGGTCGGGTCGTGTTATGGGTTATTGATCTTATATTTTTTATTCTGATCATTTTACATGCAGTCTTTGAGTACATGAGACATGACATGCTAGCGATAACTTCATGCCATCAGTTATAATCTTTTTATGTACTGAATTGTAATGTGATCACCATGTAACCATGAAACTTTAACTTTTTGATAGTAACTGCATTTTTCATAAATTTTTGTAAGAAATGGAGGCAAAGAAACAAGACTTTGAATCAGCACACTAAGGCCTTTCGATCTTATGTTCTCTTCAGAGTGTGACTAACATTTGAAATACAAATCTATCATAGCGATTTATATACAAACTGCAAAGTATTTTTATGTTTCCTTTTCGGCGAATGATAAAGAAGAAGATATATTTTAGCTGTTTAGTGGGTTATGCCCGGCTTTGAATATTTTGCTCTCTTCACGTAATAGCATTCCTGAATCTGGTAATGCGAAAAAGGCGTATGCTTTAAAAAAGGTTCCTTTAAGTTATTGTTCTTTTTGCCGCATTCGTAGCTATACGTGTTTTGGGAAATTACAACATGAGATGCCAGTCCTTGATTCGGAAATATGATTATTCAGCCGTTTTTGAAAATTCGTTGTTTGTCCGCTGTAGATATCATAAATTTGACGGGTTAGGAGGAAACAAGTGTTCTCTTTTTAAAACTCATAGCTGCATTAGTACTGAATAGATTGGACTGAATCAAATTCTGTTTGATAACTCAGATAATTGCATAATTTTTCTTGTTTTCTACCGTTTTGTATGAGCATCGAAGATGGAGGCAAATTTCACTTTTCGAACACTTCTTGTCTGAAAAAGATTGAAAAACGGTTGAAAAGCATCTCTCAAACCGTAACGAAACTCGTTAAAAAGAACTATAGAAACAAGGTATGATTGCTGCACCGGGAAGAGATATTTTTTGGATAATTATTACCGTGAGATAGAGTCTTTGGTATTGTTCTAATCTAGGACATTCTTTATAATTTGATCGCGTTTAGGGGCCCTCTTTAGCCTTTAACAAACAGAGAGTTTCCCAAAGACAAGTTCAACCGTTTACAAACATTTTCACTGTTTACCAAAGGCTGAGAAGAAGCAAATGAATTCGGTTCGTTGGCTTTTACGTAGATTCCAGTTGTTTCATAGATATTGGACGCAGAAGCCTTGATTCCTGTTTGGCTAGATATTTCCACATTTACGCTTGAAAATAGATCAGTCTATTTCCCTTTCCAATTTTTAGATGTAAACATTATGGTGGTACTGTGAGGCAAGGTGGAAGTGTTAGCTTACACTGTCGAGGAAACAATCATGGCCGTTACGTATACGTAATGCTGCGTGGCAGAAATTATCTGACGTTGTGTGAAGTTGAAGTATATTCACAAGGAGGTAAGAAAACGAAGTCACCAGCCGTTAGTCAACGTACCCTATTCTTTACTGATGCCTTTAATCTATATCGATATCAGGGTTGATGAATGTCTTTCAGCATGAACAGTATGATATCAGATCAGTGTTCTATGCTCTGTCTGCATAGTTTTGATGAAGAATATCAAAGATAGTTTTCTACCTTGTAGTAAGCTACTGCACACTGTCTTCTTCTTTCCCTGTATACCTCCCCATTCTATGCCCTTCCATGTCTCTCCTTCATTTCCTTCCTTCTTTATATTTTCTTTCTGTTCCCTTTCCTTCGCTTTCGTTTTCCTTTTTCCATCTTCCTTTCTTCGAAAATGTGAGCTTTTCAGATGTCTTTCTGGAAGTGCTGCAACCACCCTACTGCATTTTGAGCTTTGAGAAAAGTAGTGGTTAAATATTGTAATTTAGCTATCGTATCACCACTTTACATCAACAAATTTGACTCTAACTTGACATATTTTCTACCTAGTATCATAAGTATGAAAAAATCTTGTGTTAAATCAATAGGGTATTCTCATAAACATTTGAGCCTTTCATTTGATCAAGGTAACTCAGGAAACACTGGCCCGATCAGAACTGGACATGGCAATATTGCCAGAGGCAGAGGTACTCGGCAGTCATCGACAGCATATGGAGGCTCATCGTCACGAGCAGTTGATGGAAACAGAAACAGCCGTTGGGGTGGCAGATCATGTACTCACACAAATGCGCAACATAATGCATGGTGGAGAGTTGATCTAGGTGCCGATTATAGAGTTGGAACAGTCAAGCTTACAAACAGAGGTGACTGTTGTGGAAACAGACTTAGCAACTTCGATGTAAGAGTTGGAAATAGAGATGGAAACCCAAAAGCCAACGCATTGTATGTATTTTACAGAGAAGCCCACTTTCTTAAATTACTGTTTGATTTTATAAATTTCCTACTTGCTTAAAAGTTGTTGTGAACGTAATTGCTGCATTTTTAGACGTTCAACCAGGTCGGGTCGTGTTATGGGTTATTGATCTTATATTTTTTATTCTGATCATTTTACATGCAGTCTTTGAGTACATAAGACATGACATGCTAGCGATAACTTCATGCCATCAGTTATAATCTTTTTATGTACTGAATTGTAATGTGATCACCATGTAACCATGAAACTTTAACTTTTTGATAGTAACTGCATTTTTCATAAATTTTTGTAAGTAATGGAGGCAAAGAAACAAGACTTTGAATCAGCACACTAAGGCCTTTCGATCTTATGTTCTCTTCAGAGTGTGACTAACATTTGAAATACAAATCTATCATAGCGATTTATATACAAACTGCAAAGTATTTTTATGTTTCCTTTTCGGCGAATGATAAAGAAGAAGATATATTTTAGCTGTTTAGTGGGTTATGCCCGGCTTTGAATATTTTGCTCTCTTCACGTAATAGCATTCCTGAATCTGGTAATGCGAAAAAGGCGTATGCTTTAAAAAAGGTTCCTTTAAGTTATTGTTCTTTTTGCCGCATTCGTAGCTATACGTGTTTTGGGAAATTACAACATGAGATGCCAGTCCTTGATTCGGAAATATGATTATTCAGCCGTTTTTGAAAATTCGTTGTTTGTCCGCTGTAGATATCATAAATTTGACGGGTTAGGAGGAAACAAGTGTTCTCTTTTTAAAACTCATAGCTGCATTAGTACTGAATAGATTGGACTGAATCAAATTCTGTTTGATAACTCAGATAATTGCATAATTTTTCTTGTTTTCTACCGTTTTGTATGAGCATCGAAGATGGAGGCAAATTTCACTTTTCGAACACTTCTTGTCTGAAAAAGATTGAAAAACGGTTGAAAAGCATCTCTCAAACCGTAACGAAACTCGTTAAAAAGAACTATAGAAACAAGGTATGATTGCTGCACCGGGAAGAGATATTTTTTGGATAATTATTACCGTGAGATAGAGTCCTTTGTATTCTTCTAATCTAGGACATTCTTTATAATTTGATCGCGTTTAGGGGCCCTCCTTATCCTTTAACAAACAGAGAGTTTCCCAAAGACGAGTTCAACAGTTTACAAACATTTTCACTGTTTACCAAAGGCTGAGAAGAAGCAAATGAATTCGGTTCGTTGGCTTTTACGTAGATTCCAGTGGTTTCATAGATATTGGACGCAGAAGCCTTGATTCCTGTTTGGCTAGATATTTCCACATTTACGCTTGAAAATAGATCAGTCTATTTCCCTTTCCAATTTTTAGATGTAAACATTATGGTGGTACTGTGAGGCAAGGTGGAAGTGTTAGCTTACACTGTCGAGGAAACAATCATGGCCGTTACGTATATGTAATGCTGCGTGGCAGAAATTATCTGACGCTGTGTGAAGTTGAAGTATATTCACAAGGAGGTAAGAAAACGAAGTCACCAGCTGCTGTTACTCAACCTACCCTAACCTTTATTGATGCCTTTTATCTATATCGATATCAGGGTTGATGAATGTCTTTCAGCATGAACAGTATGATATGAGATCAGCGTTTTATGATCTGTCTGAAGAGTTTTGATGAAGAATATCAAAGATAGTTTTCTACCTTGTAGTAAGCTACTGCACACTGTCTTCTTCTTTCCCTGTATACCTCCCCATTCTATGAACTTCCCTATCTATCTTTCATTCTTTCCTTTCTTTCCTTCCTTCTTTATTTTTCCTTTTATTCCCTTTCCTTCGCTTTATTTCTCCTTTTTCCATCTTCCTTCCTTCGAAAATGTGAGCTTTTCAGATACTTTCCTGGAATTTCTGCAACCACCCTACTGCATTTTGAACTTTGAGAAAAGTAGTTGTTAAATATTATAATTTAGCTATCATATCACTACTTTACATCAACAAATTTGACTCTAACTTGACATATTTTCTACCTAGTATCACAAGTATCAAAAAATCTTGTGTTAAGTCAATAGGGTATTCTCATAAACATTTGAGCCTTTCATTTGATCAAGGTAACTCAGGAAACACTGGCCCGATCAGAACTGGACATGGCAATATTGCCAGAGGCAGAGGTACTCGGCAGTCATCGACAGCATATGGAGGCTCATCGTCACGAGCAGTTGATGGAAACAGAAACAGCCGCTGGGGTGGCAGATCATGTACTCACACAAATGCGCAACATAATGCATGGTGGAGAGTTGATCTAGGTGCCGATTACAGAGTTGGAACAGTCAAGCTTACAAACAGAGGTGACTGTTGTGGAAACAGGCTTAGCAACTTCGATATACGAGTTGGAAATAGAGATGGAAACCCAAAAGTAAACGCACTGTATGTATTTTACGGAGAGGTCTCCATTGTTGATACTGCCTTAAATTGTCGTCAGAATCTCTTAGTCTCCTATTTATTCAAATGTTTTCCAACGTATTTGCCACGGCTTCAGACGTTCAACCAGGTCGGGTCCTGCTTTTGGTTATTGACATGATATTTCTTATTCTGATCATTTCTATACTCAATCTTTGGGTAAAAGAGACATGAGATGCTAGCGATAACTTCATGCCATCCGTTATAATCTTTCGTTATACCGAATTGTAATTTGATCACAGTGTCACCATGAAACTTGAACTTTCTTCATAGTAACTGCATTTTTCATAAATTTGACGGGTTAGGGAGAAACAAGTGCTCTCTTTTTAACATTCATAGCAGTAAGAGTACTGAATAGAATGGAATTAATCAAATTCTGATTGATAGCTCAAAGGAAGGTATAGTTTTTCTATTTTCCTCCGCTTTTATGATCATCGAAGATGGAGGCAAATTTTACTTTTGGTTATTCACATGACATTTCTTATCCTGATCATCTATACTCAATCTTCGGGTAAATGAGACATGAGATGCTAGCGATAACTTCATGCCATCAGTTATAATCTTTCGTTATACCGAATTGTAATTTGATCACAGTGTTACCATGAAACTTGAACGTTTTGATAGTAACTGCATGTTTCATAAATTTGACGGGTTAGGCAGAAAGAAGTTCTCTCTTTCTAAAATTCATAGCAGCAAGAGTACTAAATGGATTGGAATGAATAGGATGGCATTTTTTCTGATTTTCTCCTTTCTATGAGCATCGAAAATTGAGTCAAAATTAGAATAACAATCAACTCATGCCTACTAGAGCTTTACGATATTGTTAAAATACTTGTCAGACTGCAAAAAATTAATAGAAGACATTTAATAGAAGACGGAACAAAGTATATTTTCTTCACCAGAAAGAGATATTGTCTGGATGTTTATTATCATGGAATAGTTTACTTCAGGATCTCTTAGAGTAATCAATACAGTCCAGAAATTGTCAAACTGTGGTCCAAATGCGAGTTTTGTCGGTCAAACTTTCCTCATTTTAGCAAGTCGCAACGACCAGATCTTTACGAAGGGACCGAGGAGAGCACGGCCTATTGTGACAGCTTTGGTAACAGTAGGAAATCAGGAAAAGTCTCTTTTGTTAATACTGTCTTAAACTATCGGTGGTATTTCTTCTAAAGCATCACGAAAGACCATCATAAAGTTGAGTTTGAGAGATTACATACATTTTCAGTGTTTACGACAGCGCAGGATAATTGCGAAAATAATTATGCCTGTCGAATTTTATGCAGAACTCTTTCATTTTCATTGGACCAATTAATCTCGATTCATTTTAGCTAGATAATAGCCTCATTTGCGTCTAAAAATTTGCTGATCTATTTCCTTTTCCCCTTTTCAGGTGTAAACATTATGGTGGCGCTGTAAGGCAGGGTGGAAGCGTCAACTTACACTGCCGCGGAAACAGCCATGGCCGTTATGTGTACGTAATGCTGCGTGGCAGAAATTATCTGACTTTATGTGAAGTTGAAGTTTATTCATGAGGAGGTAAGATCCTATGTTCTTCTAGTTATCATCTCATGGTCTGTTTACTCTTACTCTGATCAAAGTGAGTAACCTGAATAACTTAAAGGAGCAAGGTCACGTAACCGTAAACAAACCTGTTATCTCTATAATCTATATTGTTGCCCACACGTGGCCATTGTGTTCTGCACAGATTTTGGTGGATAGGGTGAATCCACACTAATGTTACTTCTAAAAATCCACCAATATCTCTGCAATCGTACAACATATGAGTATTTCGTTTTTTTCTCTACGAAGTACAAGAGTCCATCTTCCAAATAACTCTTTCATTTTGAGAAAAGTAGTGGAAAATCACTGTGATATGGCATACCGAAAATTCTGCAAAATCGTCGTTAGACAAGATGGCCTTGTGTCTTTTCCTGCTTTGAATAGCACAGTGGAATGTAACAAATATTAAGTTTTTTATGTTGATGGAAAAAAGAACAGAACACGGAACGTACAGCATCTTCGTAGCAGCCACGCAAATTGGGCACAATTCTTTTCGGACAACCTTTGGAGGTCCTTACGAATTTATGCGAGTTCTTTCACATTCATACACTTGCTTACAATTCCGTATGAATCGTCACCGAATTTGGAAAGCATCGTGATATTTTTCAGTATTATTGCTTTGATAATTGGGGAGCGCCGTTCGCTCTTTTTACTCAACCAGCATCGCTTCTTATAATAATGTGATAGATAAATGAATTTAGTACCTAATAAGCGAAAATGTTAAAAGGTGAAGGTGAAGTTGCGGTTTTCAGCGCCAAGTGCAGAAATAGCTAAGTGCTAATCGAGTCCGTGGCCCCTTGTCATGACGCTCCCAGGTGGTGGTGGAATTTGAACCCGTCCGCCTGACTGTTCTGGCTGCAAAGTCAGTGGATTACAGCACGGCGCCGCAACACATTCAAAGGTGAAGGTGAATATAGGACGCTTCGAGCGTGTAATCGTTTTTAAGTATTGGACTTGATAACGAGTCCACTCTCGAAACGTCGTGTTTTAACATCTACGCTATATTTGGTACTAACATCATTTATTCATCGCATTATCGGTTAATCACTATAGTACCACATTCAACGAAAATCTTGTTTTATTGGATCGCTTCTTTGGATCGCTTCTTATCCTTTTAACATCATTTCTCTTTTTTCCAGGTAGTACAGAATGAGCAAATGATTGGCCTTGAACATGTCAATAAACAAAAAACACTGAACACTGATATATGTTTTAATGGGGTTTTTTACTAGAATAAGCCTCATTTTCTGCATTTTGAGTAGTTGAAATGATGATTATTAAATACGTTCATCCCTGAAGTTCAAAGACGATAAGGAATTATTGATTGGCTGCTTGGATTATTTTACAAGAAGAAGTACTTTGCTGAGTTTTTGTTAAGTTTGCCTT
The DNA here is from genome assembly GCA_964019985.1 of Aurelia sp. 4 Dawson et al 2005. Classification (NCBI taxonomy): domain Eukaryota; kingdom Metazoa; phylum Cnidaria; class Scyphozoa; order Semaeostomeae; family Ulmaridae; genus Aurelia; species Aurelia sp. 4 Dawson et al 2005. The sequence continues at coordinate 5,614,735 of OZ026494.1, read as the reverse complement.
ATTCAAAGTGCTTTTCTCGCGTAATTTGTGTTATCTTGAGTCTCATGTAATACTTATTCGAAGCAGCGATATTCAAAGCAACTCTGTCTTCAAAATGCAACTCGAAATGTAGAAAATGAAGTAATTTAGATTGTACTCTTCTAAGGGGACTAGTATTTCTTATTCATACTGAATTTTTACATCATACAGCAATGAATGGTTTGAAATATTTTTGCGCTCCTCTCTATGGTCTTGAAAGCCTCATTGAAAGTGCAATATTAAAAGTTGTAGCGCTGCTTTTTTGCAAAAGATGATTTGAAAATTCCCGTTTTTGGCCGCACCCAAGGCTTTACCTTTTTCATAAAAAAATAATCTATTTCAAACATCCTCACTTTTCAACAAAGTTTAATGCTGTATCCTTGCCTTTCTGCAAGAACTTGCTGCCTTTGAAAGTCCTATTTCGGCAAAAAGTGAAGCTATATGATCGCCTTATTTGCCAAACCTGGTTGTTTTTAACAATCCTCAGTTTTGACCAGAAGGTAAAGATGAATGCTTGGGCCTCTTGGCATAACTTGGTTGTATTTCCAAATTTTCAATTTCGTCAAATAGTTAGGCTGTATCCTTGCCTTTTTTGCCAAAGATTATCTAATGAAAATTCACATTTCTGGCCAAAACGTTAGGCTATAACCTTGCTCTTTTCGTAAATATTCCCTGTTTTTCTAAATTCCAATTTTCACCTAAAGGTAAGGCTATAGCCTTGCCTTTTTGCGCAAAATTGCTGATTCAAAACAACCCCATTTTGTTGCCAACAAGTAAGGCTGTAAGATTTGCCTGTTTCGTAAATATTGCCTTTCTTTGAAAGTTTAAATTTTCACCTAAAGGTAAGGCTATAGCCCTGTATTCTTGTGCAAAATTGCTGCTTCCAAATGTTTTCATTTTGTGGCCAAAAAGTAAGGCTGTAAGCTTTGCCTTTTTCGTACATATCATCTTTCTTTGAAAATTTAAATTTTCACATAAAGGTAAGGCTATAGCCTGCATTTTTGCGCAAAATTGCTGCTTCCAAATGTTTTCATTTTGTGGCCAAAAAGTAAGGCTGTAAGCTTTGCCTTTTTCGTACATATCATCTTTCTTTGAAAATTTAAATTTTCACATAAAGGTAAGGCTATTGCCAGCATTTTTTGCGCAAAATTGCTGCTTCCAAATATTCTCTTGCCTTCTTCACAAAATCTGCCAGCTTTTGGAAATTCTGATTTTCACCAAACGGTAAATATATGGCCTTGCATTCTTTTGAAGTTCTTTCTACAACGTCTTTAAAAGTTCTTCTTTTATAGCAGGCCCGTAGGAAGCGGGGGGAGGGCAGGGGGCTCGTGCCCCCAATAATTTCCAGAGATTACTTCGTAAATTTACGGTTATTTTCGTGAACAGGGTAAAGAATATAAAGAGTTGGAGCTTGGTTTCTTTCACCCTGTCTTCTGAGAGAAAATGGGCGTTTCCGAGAGGAAAATGGGCGTGGTCCTAAAAAATGTTTTGCCCCAGACCCCCACCAGCGTTCGCCCCTTCGGCGCAAAAGTGCCCCCAATCTCTAAAACCACGCTACGGGCCTGTTTATAGTCAGAATAGTTTTGTGATAAAATTAGACATGTTTTATGATATCATATGCCTTGCCCATGATTCTGATCTGTAAAAGATGACCAGATAAAGTTCTGGCTAAACCAACCAGGTTCATAATTCGAAAGGGCAAAATGATACATAATATTTATTTGATGTGGAAAAGCCAGGTAGCTAAAAATTTCAGAACTTCGCTGGTTGAAAGCCGGTGATAGAATACTTAAAGGGAATAGACATAGATATATCTCTTAGTCGCTATAAATAGGCTATAGAAAACGCCTACGCATTCATTGTTTCCTTGGCTCCACAATGAAGCCACACGTGTTGAAATTATCAAATTCAATAGATTATATTTTTAACCTGGCCCGGGCCAGCTTTTAACTATGTCGATTCCCTTTAACACCAATCACCTATTTGATGCAACGCCTCAACTCAAGAGATCACTGTATTTTGAATCTTGGGCAAGTTTTCCAGCGTCAAAACTTTCCACTACGGTATGGAAGGTTAGATTTGAGAGCTTCCCTGTAAACTGGATTCTTTCACTGACAATTTCCTCGACTAGCGAATGACAGAACGGAAACTTAGAAGAAAGATATTTGCTCTCTCTCTGATAACGATTACAAATTACTACTGTAAATAAAAGCAAAATACCATAGAAACAATTTACTTCTAGAAGAAATCAACAGAATATTACAAAACTTTACCCCGTCAAAAATATTGAAAGTAGGAAGTAGTCCTTCAACCTAGAAATTGATTCTCAACTTACAACAAAACCCTTTCCTTCCTTCACAGGCATCTAAAGAAAATAAACAGTTAGGTGGGCTGTTGGTTCTGTGAAAATTCTTCGTTTGTCGTTGCTTGCGGCAACCTGATCTAGATGAATGAAAAAGTTGCGATTTCTTTTGAAGTGTAGAGATGTGGAAATGTCGCATCTCACATTGAATCGTCGCATTTTTGGATGTTGGAACCCTTCGATCATCTTGCCCACGACCGTACAAAATCCATTCTGTGCTGAACCCAAAACAGATTGCAATTTCTCGTGTAAAGTGCAAGGTGTATCGAAAACTGTAAGAAAGCCTACCAAAATATTAAGAAAAACTAAAAAAAACAGCTTCTGAATTCAGCTAAAACTGTCTTTCCTTGCTTTGTATGCATAACTCTTGTTTTGTACCGCAGAAGAACCAAAATCAGACAGCTATAGAAGTGAAACTAGAGGCATTCTCCCGGACATTAAATCGAAATGGATCAGGGGCGGCGCCACGGAGTGGACTGGGGTAGAGATGTTCATCCCACTTTTTGAGGATCGGTTTTCTGATTCGGCTAAGTTTGATCAAAACATTGTGGGAGGGGGGGGGGGTCTTTTTTCCTTCTTAGAGATTGGTACTCGTTTCCTTTCGTTTTAAATTCAATGATCTTTAAAATATTGATCTACATGTAAAAGTAGATGTAAAGGTGGCTGTAAGATGGCTAAATCTTTTGCGTTGTTTTTTTGTTTTGCTTTTATATTTCAGTTTGTTTTGAGTGGGCTTGTCAGGAATTCTAGCTACTGAAAGCTAAGTTAGGCCCACTGTGCATGCCGCATCCAGGCATGAGACCCCTAGTTTAACGTTCCTTCTGAAGGACGACGAAGTAAATTGTGAGATCATGCCTCACTTGACCTGCTTTCTTATTCATAGTTAAAAGTGGAACAAGGGCTTGCTAATAACGTATCATGTTACATCAATGATGAACACAAATCTCATCCTATCTTGCAAAATTGGTTTGGCCATCAAAATTTTCCTAGGGGCAAGCTCCCAGACCCCCATCTTCCTCTCCATCCATTAGACCGGCCGCCCCACCTTTTGGCGGCTGGCGCCACCCCTGAAGTAGATATCATTTCATTGCTGCATCTTTAGTTTTGGTAACAATTCGTCTACTCAAATTATGTTCAATGGATAAATCAACAAACAACTGAGCGAGAAAGAAATCGTAGAGCCGTTCTTAAAATCGCGATCAGCCCCTACGGACCCAACCATTCAAAGCGAATGCCATTATAATCCCAGGGGGGGGGCACTCTATAAAATTTAAGATATAGTGGATGCTCATTTGGACTGATCTTTTGTCTACCCAAAAAAAATGACAGGCCCAAAATTTTCAAACCCAAAAAAAATGACGGAATTGTTCTCGAGCCCCCATAACTATCCTTGTTGTACAACAACTTAGATTGACAAAATTGCACCTTACAATTCTGCACAAGATAGTAAAACTGATATTGAGTTTAGATACCATCACAGCAACTCTTACGATCTGTCTAAATCATCATATGTTAATAACCAACTTTTTTTCAACAGCTATATCAATGAATTGACGCATAGAGTAGGTAAAACTTCTGATTCAGCATAATTGGGAAGAAAGGGTTATTCAACAACCTATAGCACTTCCATTAATTGATTGAGATCATGATTTTCTAAATACAAACTTCAGTAACCAAAAGATGACTCAAATTTTCAATTAACCCCAAAAAATGACGACAACTTTTTCAACTCCAAAAGAATGACACCTATTTAGCGAAATCCAAAAAATGAAATTTTCCTAAATTTCAAACCCAAAAAAATAACACGAGCATCCCTATCAAAATTTTCACAAGTGCCCCCTTGGGACTATAATCTTCTCACGTTTTGCTTTGTTTTCATTTGTGGTGACAAGCACTAGCCAAGATGTTTCCAAGTTCTTTCAGCAGATCATCAAATGAGCTCATCCTAAAAACTGTCTTGCTGGCAGGTTTCGAAGCAATCAGGACAAGCTCGTCACGCGACACTTGCTTGCCAATCCCGATGCTTATGATTGTCACTCCTCTTGCCTGAAAATGAGACAATATTTCGTGTTAGCCTCACGCGATGCAGGCACAATTATTTTGAACGAAATATTCACTACCACGTTGGTTTTCATTCGATGCTACTGTGAGTAAACAAGTTGGGGGATTCGGTCTGTTAACTTGATTTTCATGTTCCCTTGCTTGACTAGTTTAACCGGTTTTCATATCAGTGCTATAACATTAGCTCGCAGCTCGTGTAGCTTTCTTTCTTTAGCAGAGGATGGCGCAAGTTCAGCACCGAAACGTTCTTTAAAATTTTTGAATCTTCCGTTCCTACTTATGGCATGAACTTTCTACTAATTAGCCGGGTTTTCTACCAGTTAACTGGGATGTCTTACTAACATGGAATTAGCACACCATGAAACCATAACAAATCATTTTAACTTTGAAGATGAAGAGATAGAGCAATTGACAAGGAATTTCACATCTACTTATAAACAAGAATTTATCTTGCATGATTTCCAATTTCGTCTTCAAAATGAAGAATTATATATTTCAAGCTTGATTTTCAGCTTATGAAATGTTACTGCCCCGTACATATTTACTTTATAAAAAGTGTTCACGCAATTCATTAAAGTTCAGAAAAGTAGTTGCCCCGTTACGTTTTGGACCGGCCATTTTGTAAGGTTAACTTTGCACTGTCCCTTATATTACGAAAAATATATAAACAAGGTGTGCCAGAAAAATGGTAACAGATTTGATTAGGGCTAGCGCTAAGAATTTAGCTTGAGTAAATGGAAAATAATCTCTAAACCAATCCTCAATAGTTAACTTGAGATAGATATCTTGCTTGTTGATACTGGAGCATTGAGCGTAGACACTCTGATCTTGATAGTCTAAATTTGCCTCCACTTCAAAGCCAGAGCTTTCAGATTTTGGCCTAAGCTATTTCACTTGTTATGGAATCTCCTGAATCACAGAGAAGTAATTTAGCGAAGTACACGCAAGAAGCTTCGGAAAGATTCTTGACAGAGATGAAAACCAAATTCACCAGTTTTCCCCGAACAGATATCTCTGCTCATTCTACAAAAGCTTTGAATCACATCTGCCGAATAAAAGTTATTCTTCAGCGGCGAAATAATTCCTTTGGGAGTGAAAAAATCGTCCTTGTTTGAATAGAACTTCAACTTCAAGATAAAAATATCTCTCAAGGCTCCAGTATCAACAAAGACGGTATCTATCTTCAAGTTAAGCATCGAGGATTAATCTAAAGATTATTTCCGATTGATTCAAGCTAAATTCTTAGCTTTGACCCTAATCAAATCTGTTACCTTTCTTTTGGCACACCCAGTATACTTCTAGAACTTGCGCAAATCAAATTGTCAAGCATGGATTGGAGGTGCAAATTTGAAGTTCAAATATCAATATAATTCCAAATTCAGAGCACCAATGTCAACAAACGAGGTACCTGTGCTCAAGTTAGCTATCATCGAGTACCCACGGTACCAGACTCAGTATAGCAATTGAGGAACTTTTCAAAAATGCTAGTCATTGACTAAAGTTACATTTTCATCGCTAGGCCCGATCAAATTTGCATACTACGGAGGCATCCAGTATATTGCAGCTTCTCAACTTTCACAGTCAAATGTTCTCTGTAATGTAAAGCCCGTACTTTGAGCGATGGGATGCCAAGTTGGTATCGGCGTGAAATCTTCAACAGTGGCAAGCCGCTTTAAACTCCTGTTTTTTTGAGAGTTTGAACTTACATTTCTTGGAAGTGGAGCAACCCATTATAGCCATTTCGTAATTTGAGCTCATTGGAGATTTTCGTTTAAGGTGGATCTGCACTTACGGTAGTTCACTACTGAACATTTCGAAGTCACGAAACAGCAATAACATGGCTCATTACCAAGTAGAACATTCAAACACACAACGAACAATAGGCTAAGGTGGCTCGCTACTGATAAAAGAACTCACACCGATATGCATTTGGTGTCTTATCGCCCATGCCCTTACCTTCATTCTTCGTGTCACTACACCCAAATCTTCTGATCCTAGGTTTGTATTACCATCAGTCAGTACAAGAAGCACCCTTGGGACGCCTTCACGAATGCAAGCGTTGCAGAAGAATTTTCTTTCAGCCATTCTAAGAGCCTTGTCAGTGCGCGTTCCACCTTTAAAGACATTCAAACATTCATTTACTATAACGCTACAGTACTAATATGATACAAGGATCCCTTTCGAGGGGGGTGACAGGGGGAGTCCTTGGTACCGGTACCAACTCATTTGGTACCAGGTTCCACCCAAATTGAAGGAATTGGTACCACCAATTTTGGGGCTATCGTCAATATGAGGAATTCTTAAAAGACGTCTACGTCAATCTTTATGAGACCAATATCGGCGAGATCAAACCACTCCTGAACACATCACCGTCGCATCTATGTCATTTTCTGCACTGTTAAAAGGTAAAATTTGTTCTAGGAATGCCAAAAAGATCCATTGACGGAATTGTTATCGGTACCGACTCATAGGTTTGGTACCGGTAGCCCTGTTTTTTGTACCAGGTTCCACCACCTTTGCAAAATGTTGTACCAGGTACCACCCTTCTGTTCCCATGGTACCACTAGCCTTTCATCCCCTCCCTTTCTCTTGGGTATTGTCTTGTCACAAGCTGCTGCAAATCTGCCATGGGAATGTTTTGATATCTTGATTATTTTCAAAATGGCGGAATTTTTAATAGTTTTGAAAGAATAAATCTAAAACCTAAAAAAAATATATCGTAAATTCTAAATCGATGGAGGAAAAATGAAACAATCTTTAAGAATACCACAGTTTATGAAGGTCTACAATATGATGACAACCAGAGATTTGTGGCCATTTAGTTTTGCGATTTAGGAACATGATGAGGTCACAATCACAAATAAGCAAACAGACCATTTAGCTATTCTGCAAAAGAGCCTGGATCGCGCGTTATTTTTACACATTTTTTATACGAGATTCGATCTAGTGGTGTTAAAGTTTACATTTTCAACAATTCCTGAGTGCGCTAAATCAAACAAAATAACCACAGAGCGTGCAGCACGTTATGGTTACCTGCGCGGAAGATCTAAAGTCTATTCTTGAGGCTGACAAATCATTTTGTCTGAAAACAACAATATCCTTCGTATTACAAAATATCTCTATTAAGGAAGTGCTTTGGCTTCATACTAGCTTCTACCATGGGTACCAGACTGACAAGCCCAATTTTCTCTTTGGATTGCATCATCAGCACTTTAGTACCATGGGTACCCAGGGTAGCACTTTAGCGTCTGCTTGGCCGATGAGGCTATCAAGACATCGAGGCTATTTCAAACTTTAAAATGCAACCTATAACCACACCATTTTTTAAGTATACAATACAAATATTCCTTCGGGTGATGTCCTTACCTCGTGAATATACGATCTTTTTCAGCTTGGCTTTGAGGGTTTCTCTATTCCAGTACATACTGCTCCTTGGAGTAAAATCTAGATGACCACTATATGAATAATGAATGACACCAAAATGTGTTCCCGATGCAGAAATTGTGAAATATTCACTGAGCTCAACAAGGAATTTCCTCACTTTTTTATAGTTTGAGTATCCAACACTACCAGAGGCATCCATCACTATACCAAGATCAATTGCTCTTTTACATGCTGCAAAATATAATTGTGAATTAAAAAAAATGCTGGTAAATACTGCATAATGATGCTGGTTGACCAAAGGAAGTATAAGCGTACACGTACTTTTTAGCAAAACCATGGGCAGTTCGGACACTATTGTGCTGTCTGAACTTAGCAAGAAACAATAATGATTCAATACTCACCGAAGCGAAGCAATGTTTGTATTCCCTTACAACGTCGTATTTTGGTTAGGCCCGAGCTTCAAATGCTGCATCCAAGCTGAACTGCAACAAATTCGGCCTCCCAAACTTACCCTAACGAAATGCAAAAGCGTCAAACCCTCTCAAGGGCTCCTTTAAAAAGTACCTCAAAAGTGTACCCTGTCGCATAGAAATTTTGCCAAAGGTATACATTATCCATTGCTTCAAGAGAACACTAAAAATTGTCCTTCCACATGATACCCTGTCGCATAGTTTTCTTGTCAACTTTAGTACCCTACCGCATAATTTTCATCAGAAAAGGATACCCTGTCACATGATTTTTAACGTAAAAGGGCACTCTGTTGAGTGGCACATCTCGCCTCGTCAAGTATGGGAGTACCCCCTCAGGAGTGTTTCACTGAATAGGGATTCTAGTGGACTTTGACCTTACAAGAGTTCTTTGCTTCTCTGTGCTTTATGACTTTGCTTAACAAAGACTCACAGTATTGCTCTGGAAAACTCGATTTTGTAGGCCTTCACACACAGGGAATTGTATGGGCATTCAGCTCGCCTCATTCGACAAAGTCAGATGTGATTCAACTTCCATCAATGAGAACTTGGGTACTCTGCTGCATTTCGTTTCTGCAAAGTGATAGGTCAAGATGGGCCCAAGCAGGATTCTTTTTTCACTGTCTCGATATGATTCCCTGCCCTGTCAAACAAGGTTTACCACAGGGATAAAAGAGACTTATGAAATCATCCTATGGACATTGTTCCCTGAATTTCTCTTCGAAAGGGGCTTTTAAATTGCAAACAAGTTTGCAATAAATTTTGTTTCATCTTAGTTAAAACCAAAATGAACATGCAACAGCAGCACCCTTTTTGCAGGCTAGTTGGTACTTCATCAGACCATGAGCTGAGATGTTTGGACACGGAAAAGTAGATGAAATACCGGGTGAGCCAGAAAAAAGTTCCCACTTTCGAAAATTCATAGCACCAAGATTACTTCACAGATCTGAATGAATCAACTTCTAGTTAGAAGCAGAAACATTGCAGAATTTTTTTGATTTTTCTTGCTGCCTTGCCAGCGTATCATAATTTCATTGTTGCAAAGTGACAGAAAAAGGGCCTAAAACACTGATAAAACTGCAATGACTCTTCTTACAGAGAACAATAAGCAATTGGCGTTTCGTCTCTCTCAAGAGCTATATAAGACATCAATTTTCAAACAAATACCCAAGATTTTCAATCCCATGGCAATACATGTGCAGTGGATATCTCTCACCCATGAACAATTGCATCTCCTTTATTGATCTGTGGAGGAGTTCGTTATGATTTGATCAATGTTTTAGGCCCCTTTTCAGTCATTTTGCGACTGTGAAATTTTTAAAAGTTGAATTTACCTATAATTCTAGTACTCGTGAGACAGCGAGAAAAATCACAAAAATACTTTCATTATTTGTCTTTCAACTAGAATTGAATTCTTCAAATAGGTGACGTACTCTTGGTGCTATGAACTTTCAAAAGTGGGAACTTACTTTGGTCTGCCTCTCCCGGTATGTATTTACTTTGATTTGATGCTTGTTTTCTTCTCTGTTTTCCTAATTCTTGCCTGCAGAAGAACGTGGTTTATGTGCATTACGTAGCTTAGGCCTATGTACATTTACAGTTATTTGAATATGATTCCCTTGAATTCACGTATCTTAGTACGCCTTCGCAGAGGAAATGTTTTCAATCGCAAAGCTTCAAACTTTTCTTCTGCGAAGGCAATGGATAAAAGAGAGTTATATCCGATTAACTAAGAGCGTTTATGCGTGAACCCAAGTTCTGTTGCGGACACCAATTGAGGATGAAACAGAGAAGAAAATAAGCATAAACAGAACGAAGTAGATAAATATCGTATCAAATCATCCGTGTCCTAACACCCTTGCTAAGACAGGCTGAAAAACGTTGAGTGAACAGAATCTACTTACGCTTTCTTGTGGGTATCACAGGATTTACAACAATGCAAGGACCATCTCTGCAAATATCTGTCTCTTTAACAGCGCCAAGACCAGAGCAGTCTTTGCCTCCATTGGCTGGGGCTGGGTTGGTGCATGTTCGGGTTCTAGTATGGGCCCCATCGCCACAAGTTTTGCTGCATTTTGACCAAGATGACCAGTTTGACAGACCACCATTAACAGCACAAGGGTTGCTATTACATTTCTGAGCTCCATCTATTGATCCAAGCTTAGAGCAGTCGTTGCCTCCGTTGGCAGGAGCTGGATTGGTGCATGTGCGACTTCTGGTCTGGGTGCCACCTCCACAAGTCTTGCTGCATTTGGACCAGGAGGACCAGCCTGACAGACCTCCATCGATGGGACAAGCATTGCTGCTGCATTTCTGTATTCCATCTGCCGATCCAAGTGAGGAACAATCTTTTCCTCCATTGGCAGGGGCTGGATTGTTGCATGTACGACTTCTGGTTTGAGTGCCTCCACCACACGATTTGCTGCACTTTGACCAAGAAGACCAATTGGAAAGTCCACCATCTACAGGGCATGGATTTGTGCTACATTTCTTATTATCTTCTGTTGCTCCAAGTGCAGAACAATCCTTTCCCCCATAGGCAGGCACTGGGTTGGTGCAAGCTCGGTTGCGTTTCTGGGTACCACCTCCACAAGTTTTGCTGCATTTGGACCAGGAAGACCAGTTCGAAAGGCCTCCATTGACAGGACACGGCTTCATATCACATCTCTTAACTTCCTTGAAAGCACCAATGCTAGAACAATCTATCCCTCCATACGCTGGCTTCGGATTTGTGCATGTGCGGTATCGATTTTGAATGCCTGTTCCGCAAGAAACACTGCATTTCGAATAAGATGACCATTCAGAAAGTCCACCATTGACGGGGCATGGTTTGTTACCACACCTCTGGGTTTCCTTGAAAACTCCGAGATTAGAGCAATCTTTTCCACCGTTAACAGGGGCAGGGTTGGTGCATGTGCGATGTCGGACTTGGGTACCTCCACCGCATGACTTACTACATTGCTCCCAAGATGACCACTCAGAGAGACCCCCGTCAATAGCACATGGCTTGTTGTTACATTTTTGAGATTCTTTGTCCACTCCAAGGTCAGCACAATCTTTGCCTCCATATGCTGGTGTAGGATTTGTACACGAGCGAATTCGGGACTGGGTACCTCCACCACACGACTTACTGCATTTTTGCCATGATCCCCATTCAGAGAGACCTCCATTAACGGCACATGGTTTGTTGCTGCATTTCATGATCTCCTTGAATCCTCCAAGGCTAGAGCAATCTTTACCTCCGTGTGCTGGGGATGGATTTGTGCAAGTGCGGTGCCTCTCTTGAGTGCCACTACCGCATGTCATGCTGCATTTTGACCAAGATGACCAGTTAGAGAGACCACCATTGACAGGGCATGGCTTTGTCCCACAACTTCTTGTCACAATTTTTGGTCCAATGCTAGCGCAGGATTTTCCACCATGAGCTGGGGATGGTTTAGTACAAGTGCGGCTGCGTGTGCACGTGCCGCCGCCACATGTTTTGGTACATTTAGACCAAGGAGACCAGGAGGTATAACCACCATTAACTGGACAAGGCTGCTTATTACAACGCTGGATTTGATGTGCTGAACCAAGTTTGGAACAATCTTTGCCCCCATACTCTGGTCTTGGATTCGTGCATGTTCGCAGTCTTTTCCTTGTACCGCCAGCACAAGATTTTGAGCATTTTCCCCATTTCGACCAGGTTGAGTATCCTCCATCTGTTGGCACTGAAAATGAAACAAATTAATCTTAAGTCGCAAGATTACACAACGAGATGAGTCAGTAAAAACACTTCAGACATTTTCAAATCAAGTTTTGAATTTACCTGACTAAAATCAGGCACTCCATTCTGAAGTTATGCAGGATTTTCTCGAGAAAGTCTCTCCTAGAAACACTCAAACGTGCCCAGAATGACAGAGCAGAAACTGCGCACACATGCGCGAAAACTTGCAAATTTGAGTACCCTTAGCACCCTGCAACCAGATCAGTGCCTGCAACAGATCCTAAACTTCAACAACACTTGATATCTTGTTCCATGGGCCTTAAACTCTCGATTTATCATTCCAAAAAGCTTATCTGTCTAAACACTTCCTTATCTCAGATTGCTCGATGACGTCATTCTTCGCAGCTTCTGCTCTGTCGCCCAGAATGATACAACCAAATTTTCCACATATTTCTGCCTTGCACGTAAATAAGGGCAGATTTTGTAATACAATAGCATCACTTGTTATTGTTCACACCTCAATTCAAAGCGATTAGCGAATGCAGACAAAAGAAATTCTCTCAACCAGTAATTCAGAACAAACATAGCCGCAGAGTTGACCTAAAACCACAATGGCAAACTCTCGCCTGGTGTGGGCAGAGGGAGGTTTTGAAGAAAAGTTATGTGCTTAAGATGGAAGAAGAACGGTAAATCTAAAGTTCTATCTCGCGGATTTGGTCTACTTGACTCAGAAGCTGAGGAGTAACTGTTTACATTTGAGCAATGAATATGGAAGAATCGTAATGCCTTCTGCTCGGCTTTGAATCACGTGAACAAAGTGCTTCTGTTCCTTACCCAATTCGTAGACGTAATTTGTGGAATATTTCCCAACACATTCAGTTTCAGCAGAATCAACACATGGTTTGTAATCAATGCCAACACATCGTTCAGATTTGCCATACATAGCGTATCTCTTGTTTGGAGAAGGACCGGACCAGCATTCACCATAAAACTGCAGACCAAAGTATCGCCATCCTTTCTTCTGAGTCAATCTAGCACATTTGCAGTACAGGCTGAAAAGAAATACAGTGGAGTAATATTCGAGCAACTTGAGAGCGTTTTGGCCTAAACCCAAGTTCAGTTGCTCGCATCATCAGTTTGAAGACGAAACAGAGCAGAAAACGGGAAGAGAAAACAAGACACAAGAATCAAAACAAGGTCAGTAAATAATCCATCAAAACATCCATGTCCTAACGCCCTTTAACATACTTGAACGCAAGACTTTTCTTAAAAAGAATAAACATAGCTATATCTCGTAGCAGCTATAAAAAAGCTGTAGAAACGCCCACAAATCCAATGTTTCAAGCTACACATAATAACCCAAGGTTTTCAAGGCTTTTTTAAAACATCTAAAGGGAATCGACATTGATAAAAGCTGGCCCGAGCCAGGTCAAAATATGATATATTGTAGTCGACTATTTTGAAATATACGGATTCATCGTAAATTGGCAACGGTAGCCTCTGTTCCAGACCATCACCACATGGTCTGGGACAGGCTATGTGAACGGCAACTGGCCTATGGATTTTTAAGCCAATCTCCACTGGACGACACTTTGGACGATCGTCTGAAAAATTCGCGGAAACACATGCTCAGTAGCACATTGCTAATTGCTGCATCGAAAAAATTCGCTGTACGAAAATTGGAGTTGGTTTCTACTTTTCGTCCGACGATTCTGTTTGCTGAACATGTTGGTTAATAGGATCGTAGGATTTGTCCACCCAAATTTTGGACACTTTGGAAAGCGATTTTGCGACGAAAGCAACACAAGTGAAGAACAAAGCAGCTTTTTGCAGCGAATTTTCAAAGCAATCATCCCAGAATCGTCTAGTGGAGATCTGCCTTTCCGGTTATGAAAAAGGTGAAAAGTACGAATTTTTGCTTGTCTATGCCATGGGTATTGTGGACACGATCTGTAAGTATATCGTAGAACTAGCCTTAATCTTCCTAAACGAATAAGAATATCTATTTACTTTGCCTGTCTTCAATTAATTGCTTGTCTTTGTTTTCTAACATGGAAGCCGATGCCTTCGCTCCCGACAGTTTGATATGGACCTAATTTGACACTGTACTCGCTCTGAAAAGCATGACCTAAGAACTAGTTCCCAGGCCTTCCAACGACGGATCCTCGTCAATCTGGCAGCTAGTTCTCAGGTCATAATTTTCAGAGCGCGGTGTGGTTTGAAAATTAAGCCCACATTACATTCATGGGAGGGACGGCATCGGTCCCAAAGCAAGAAAGCGAAGATAAACAGTGAATTGAAGACAAGCAAGGTACCTACATACATTTATTCACATAGGAAATCTAGGCTAGGTACCGTGGACATGATTGACACACACTGTTTCCACAATACCTATGTTAATATGAGGAAGGTTTAACCAACGAATCTGGCATACAGAGGAAGATTAAAACCATTGCTGCAATCAGTAAAAATCAGAAGTTAATCATACGTACGAATGAAGTGATCCTGGGAAATCAGCCCAATCAATGAGCTTGCCATCATAATGATGGTTGATTGGATCCCTTCTGTTCAACAATTCATATATCAATGGGCGAACAGGGTTGATTCTATCATGAAAGCAGCCAACTTTCTTCCATCTTCTTTTGCACTTATCTAAATCTAAAATTTGAAGAGAGAGATAGTTAGAGAAGTACAAAGCTTTTCGAAGGCGTAGAGCTCTAAGTATCAGTTTCTTTTAACTGATTTTTTGGGTGCGTTTGATTTGTAATTCCAAATGTTCCTAATTCTGAAAATGGTAAACTTTGCAGAGACAGAAACATGTTTTCCAATCAAACACAAAATTCTTTCAAACGTCAGGTTTCAGATTCATCCTGAAGACAAGGAAGCGTCCAGTTGAAAAACACGATTAAGAGTCTGGCGCTTGGCAACGAAGAGTAAAGTTGCAGATTTCCTTAGCAACACAGAGTAAATTCACCTCGTTTTAGTTTCACAAATGAAAGCGAGAATCCCTCTAAAGTCTGCCAAAACTTCAGCCTTTCGGAGCAGAAGGCTCAACAGGCTTTCCCAACCTGCCCAACCTGCCCTTTCCGGAATTTGAGAGTCAATCAACTACAAATGCAGAGTCTCCCAGCTCTACCGTTTTCAGAGTTTGTACCAATCAAACACACAAATTATGACGGGACATAACCCATGAAATAACAATTTATAGGAGGATAAAAGAGAACAGCAGACATTTTCATGATAGGAATCTTTAAAAGACAAGCTGTCTAAGTAGCTAGACTAATCGACGGGACAGCGCACACCGCAAACAAGAACATACTTTTCTAAAAAATAGACTGGTCAGGATAAGAACCAAGAACAGACTGATTTATGTCAATGTTCTTATGAGGCGGTACACGTGATTAAGAAATTTCATCATATCAGTGTGACCAAACTTCCAACTATTGATAACAGAATACCTCTATAAGTTTTCAGGGATAGGCAGATTGTTTTATCAAGCTGTATGATATAAATTGCTCTTTTCAACAACAAAATACTATACCCTCTAATATTTAAAGGTAGTCATCGCACCCTCAAGTTCGTTTAAAACATACTGTTTAGCTACACATTCATCATAGTCATAAGTGTCCTTGTGATGAGAGCCACACCCTGAAAATGGCATAAATTCGTCAATTGTATTAACCTGATTTTAACTACCCTGATAAACGATGGATCTCTTCAGCTGAAAGTCCAATGCAAAATATAGGGCCGTTTAAACTTTCAAATAGATATCAAGGCACTGAAATTTGTATGCAGATTATGAAAGGTCTAAAATATGCATGCAGATTTAGATAGCTGGCGACCATCATGAAATAATTTCACGTGTGAATTTCAGGGCGTTATTTTTTCCCAGACTTCCTGTGACCGCAAACTTTCAGGAGAAAATTTCCTGTGGGAGTTTCTAGTGAGAATGTTTTTGAAGGTGTGGTTATTCATCAAAAATGCAATGAAAGTTATGCCTTTTTAGACCAAATTGAAACACAAGAAGATGGAAAATAATTTAAGATACTTTCGTACGATGTTTGTATTTGATATTATCAAAAGCAGTCACCACCTATATAGGTACCCTTGATTTCCCCAAAACAGTCCTAATGTATTTCTATCTGTACGTGTAATACCTCTTAGTGACTACGGGAGTAACTTTTCTTTTCCCAGCATGAAATCAAGAACAAAAATTACAAGAACACAAAACTTTTTGTTTTC